>JBAIZL010000001.1:34516992-34664492 GCA_036971475.1 Prosapia bicincta
GAACGTAATCCATAAACAGAATACTCTGGTAAGAGAACAGACACAATCTTCGGTATTTAGGTTCCATAACATTTTAATTGCACAACTTTATTTTTATTTGAAAATTATTAATGCTAGTGTAATGCTCAAAGTAAAATATTATGTACAATACATTTAAATTTCCATAATTGAACGAAAATAAACACGAGAAATTGCAACTAAGTGCAAAAATATTTATATAAATAAATCAATTAAAATTACTATCATCGAATGTGTGTGAGTTTCCTAAAGTGGATTAATGTCAGATAATATCAATAACTTTCGTATCTGGAGGACAATTTTACAAATCTTGGAGCTTTTCCGTAGGATTTGTAATTCCAAACATGATAAGTTGTTACTAGAATCATAATGAGACTTGTAGCCATTAAACGATTATAAAATGTGTAAACCCTTTCAATAGGTTTTATTCAGATAAAATTAACTTCGAAGAAATTCCTTTACCTTTATTTCAACAAATACCATTATTAGTGTTTTCATTTATGGAAATATATTTATAAGAAAAATTGAGGGATAATGGAAGTAAAATAACAAGTTTTACATTATATCGCCTGTCCTAATACGTGCGTAGCGAAGCTTTTACCCTAAAACTAAATATTAAAACCTAGAATAGTTTTCCAGTTTTTAGGTTTTGAGAATTGTTAGAATTGGTTAACTCTATAAATGAGTTTAATCAATAGAGTTCTTTAGATTTATAGGAAATACACTTGTATAACAAAGTTATAGATCCAAAGGAAGGCGGACAATTTGCTCAAGAACTTACAATATGGTGCTCCATTACATTTGTAAATATCCTTCCAAATACGTCCTCGTTCGGCTGATTTATCCTATGAATATAAATCTACAATCACATATTATTATATATGATTGTTTTATAGGAGTTATCGAAAATAATATATATTTTTGCTCCAAAAAATGCATGAACCATAAAACTCATAAAAGTTCATGGGTTTTGCAATTTCTTCAAAACTTAGAATTCTAGAATTCTGGAGTTTGCAGAATTGCTCTAACAATTGTTTTTTAGAGTTACATAGAATGTTATATTCTTGCTTCAGAAAATGCATGAACTTGAGTTCGTAGGTTATTGCGATTCCTTCAAAAAATAGAATTCCCTTTGAAATAACATATATGACACAGAATGGATCATAGATTCTCATGGTGTTAGCCGAATTCACCTAATGTTTGTTTTATAGGATCCATCGAGAATATTTTATTATTGCGTTAATAAAAGCATGATCATCATGGATTTTTTACGAAGTATTCTAAAAATAGAATTCTCATTTGCTAGCTCAAATGACAGAATTGACAATAGATTCCCATAGTGTTCGCAGAGTTCCCATAATGATTGTTTCATAGGAGTTACACGAGAATGTTTTATTTTTGTGTTAAAAAATTCATGAACTATAGTTCATGGATTTTAGTGATTTTTTCAAAAAATAGAATTCCTACTTAAATAGGGTTAATTATAGAGAATCGAACACAGATTCACATGGAGTTTGCAGAGTACATCTAATGTTTGCTTTTTAGAGTTAAGGAGAACGTTATATTTTTGCTCTAAATTATGCATGAACTTTTGTTCATGGACTTTCGCGAATTCTTCAAAAAACATAATTCTTATCCAAATAGCATAAATGACAGAAAATTGACCATAGATTTGCATGGTGTTCGCAGAATTCATCTGTTCGATTTAAAAGAGTTATTGAGAATGATATATTTTTCCTTTATGCTCAAAAAAATGCATGGATTATATTACATGGATTTTTGAGATTTCTTCAATTCTATTATACCTTATCTCGCCATAGTGCTGTTGTAGTAACTGCCATCTGTAAGTGATACGCCGTTGTGAGTTTGGCGAATGGCTTTGTGTAGAGAGCTGCGCACGAGCGATATACTAAGCTACCTTAAACTCTAATATCCATCTACTATCGATTCTATTATACCTTATCTCGCCATAGTGCTGTTGTAGTAACTGCCATCTGTAAGCGAGACGCCATTGTGAGTTTAGCGAATGGCTTTGTGTAGAGAGCTGTGCACGAGCGATATAATAAGCTACCTTAAACTCTAATATCCATCTACTATCGATTCTATTATACCTTATCTCGCCATAGTGCTGTTGTAGTAACTGCCATCTGTAAGCGAGACGCCATTGTGAGTTTAGCGAATGGCTTTGTGTAGAGAGCTGCGCACGAGCGATATACTAAGCTACCTTAAACTCTAATATCCATCTACTATCGATTCTATTATACCTTATCTCGCCATAGTGCTGTTGTAGTAACTGCCATCTGTAAGCGATACGCCATTGTGAGTTTGGAGAATGGCTTTGTGTAGAGAGCTGCGCACGAGCGATATACTAAGCTACCTTAAACTCTAATATCCATCTACTATCGATTCTATTATACCTTATCTCGCCATAGTGCTGTTGTGGTAACTGCCATCTGTAAGCGATACGCCATTGTGAGTTTGGGGAATGACTTTGTGTAGAGAGCTGCACACGAGCGATATAATAAGCTACCTTAAACTCTAATATCCATCTACTATCGATTCTACTTATCTCGCCATAGTGCTGTTGTAGTAACTGCCATCTGTAAGCGATACGCCATTGTGAGTTTGGGGAAGGACTTTGTGTAGAGAGCTGCGCACGAGCGATATACTAAGCTACCTTAAACTCTAATATCCATTTACTATCGATTCTATTATAACATATCTCGCCATAGTGCTGTTGTAGTAACTGCCATCTGTAAGCGATACGCCATTGTGAGTTTGGGGAATGACTTTGTGTAGAGAGCTGCGCACGAGCGATATACTAAGCTACCTTAAACTCTAATATCCATTAACTATCGATTCTATTATAACATATCTCGCCATAGTGCTGTTGTAGTAACTGCCATCTGTAAGCGATACGCCATTGTGAGTTTGGGGAATGACTTTGTGTAGAGAGCTGCGCACGAGCGATAACTAAGCTACCTTAAACTCTAATATCCATCTACTATCGATTCTATTATACCTTATCTCGCTATAGTGGTGTTGTAGTAACTGCCATCTGTAAGTGATACGCCGTTGTGAGTTTGGCGAATGGCTTTGTGTAGAGAGTTACGCACGAGCGATAACTAAGCTACCTTAAACTCTAATATCAATCTACTATCGATTCTATTATACCTTATCTCGCTATAGTGCTGTTGTAGTAACTGCCATCTGTAAGTGATACGCCATTGTGTGTTTGGCGAATGGCTTTGTGTAGAGAGCTGCACACGAGCGATAACTAAGCTACCTTAAACTCTAATATCCATCTACTATCGTTCTATTATACCTTATCTCGCCATAGTGGTGTTGTAGTAACTGCCATCTGTAAGTGATACGCCGTTGTGAGTTTGGAGAATGGCTTTGTGTAGAGAGCTACGCACGAGCGATAACTAAGCTACCTTAAACTCTAATATCAATCTACTATCGATTCTATTATACCTTATCTCGCCATAGTGCTGTTGTAGTAACTGCCATCTGTAAGCGATACGCCATTGTGTGTTTGGAGAATGGCTTTGTGTAGAGAGCTGCGCACGAGCGATAACTAAGCTACCTTAAACTCTAATATCCATCTACCATCGATTCTATTATACCTTATCTCGCCATAGTGCTGTTGTAGTAACTGCCATCTGTAAGCGATACGCCATTGTGTGTTTGGAGAATGGCTTTGTGTAGAGAGCTGCGCACGAGCGATATACTAAGCTACCTTAACTCTAATATCCATCTACTATCGATTCTATTATACCTTATCTCGCCATAGTGCTTTTGTAGTAACTGCCATCTGTAAGCGATACGCCATTGTGTGTTTGGAGAATGGCTTTGTGTAGATAGCTGCGCACGAGCGATAACTAAGCTACCTTAAACTCTAATATCCATCTACTATCGATTCTATTATACCTTATCTCGCTATAGTGCTGTTGTAGTAACTGCCATCTCTAAGTGATACGCCATTGTGAGTTTGGAGAATGGCTTTGTGTAGAGAGCTGCACACGAGCGATATACTAAGCTACCTTAAACTCTAATATCCATCTACTATCGATTCTATTATACCTTCTCTCGACATAATGCTGCTGCAGTAACTGCCATCTGTAAGCGATACGCCATTGTGAGTTTGGAGAATGGCTTTGTGTAGAGAGCTGCACACGAGCGATAACTAAGCTACCATAAACTCTAATATCCATCTACTATCGATTCTATTATACCTTATCTCGCCATAGTGCTGTTGTAGTAACTGCCATCTGTAAGCGATACGCCATTGTGAGATTGGAGAATGGCTTTGTGTAGAGAGCCGCGCACGAGCGATATACTAAGCTACCTTAAACTCTAATATCCACATACTATCGATTCTATTATACCTTATCTCGCCATAGTGCTGTTGTAGTAACTGCCATCTGTAAGTGATACGCCATTGTGAGTTTGGCGAATGGCTTTGTGTAGAGAGCTGCACACGAGCGATAACTAAGCTACCTTAAACTCTAATATCCATCTACTATCGATTCTACTTATCTCGCCCTAGTGCTGTTGTAGTAACTGCCATCTGGAAGTGATACGCCATTGTGAGTTTGGCGAATGGCTTTGTGTAGAGAGCTGCGCACGAGCGATATACTAAGCTACCTTAAACTCTAATATCCATCAACTATCGATTCTATTATACCTTATCTCGCTATAGTGCTGTTGTAGTAACTGCCATCTGTAAGCGATACGCCATTGTGAGTTTGGGGAATGGCTTTGTGTAGAGAGCTGCGCAAGAGCGATATACTAAGCTAACTTAAACTCTAATATCCATCTAGTGTCGATTCTATTATACCTTATCTCGCCATAGTGCTGTTGTAGTAACTGCCATCTATAAGCGATACGCCATTGTGAGTTTGGAGAATGGCTTTGTGTAGAGAGCTGCGCACGAGCGATATACTAAGCTACCTTAAACTCTAATATCCATCTACTATCTATTCTATTATATCTTGTCTCGCCATAGTGCTGCTGTAGTAACTGCCATCTGTAAGCGATACGCCATTGTGAGTTTGGCGAATGGCTTTGTGTAGAGAGCAGCGCTCGAGCGATATACTAAGCTACCTTAAACTCTAATATCCATCTACTATCGATTCTATTATACCTTATCTCGCCATAGTGCTGCTGTAGTAACTGCTATCTGTAAGCGATACGCCATTGTGAGTTTGGCGAATGGCTTTGTGTAGAGAGCTGCGCACGAGCGATATACTAAGCTACCTTAAACTCTAATATCCATCTACTATCGATTCTATTATACCTTATCTCGCCATAGTGCTGTTGTAGTAACTGCCATCTGTAAGTGATACGCCGTTGTGAGTTTGGCGAATGGCTTTGTTTAGAGAGCTGCGCACGAGCGATATACTAAGCTACCTTAAACTCTAATATCCATCTACTATCGATTCTATTATACCTTATCTCGCCATAGTGCTGTTGTAGTAACTGCCATCTGTAAGTGATACACCATTGTGTGTTTGGCGAATGGCTTTGTGTAGAGAGCTGCGCACGAGCGATATACTAAGCTACCTTAAACTCTATTATCCATCTACTATCAATTCTATTATACCTTATCTCGCCATAGTGCTGTTGTAGTAACTGCCATCTGTAAGTGATACGCCATTGTGTGTTTGGCGAATGGCTTTGTGTAGAGAGCTGCGCTCGAGCGATATACAAAGCTACCTTAAACTCTAATATCCATCTACTATCGATGCTATTAAACATTGTAGACATCCAACAATTATCTTTGCTCACTAATTCTTAAATTTAGCGATATATTGTTGAAATCTTTTGTAATTATTGTTTTTTACCAGTTTCAATAGTCGCCACGACATATGCTGCCAGTATTGTACATAGATTCATGCGATATTTATGCAAACGTTTATTCATTTATCTGTGAGTTACTGTAGTAATTATGATAATCGTTGTTATGATTGTAAAAGAGTAAACTTTATGCAAACTGTTCTGTTATTTTCTATCTGTTTATTATCTAAAATTCTTTTGCTATTTTAATTAATTTTTTCATTTTATTATTTATAAAATAATAGAATACCTGTCAATCGTATGTTGAGTAATATTAAAAAAATCACATTATGGGAAAAAACAAACTTTTTCAATTACTTTTTCTTTAATGAATTACAATTCATATAAATAAAGTAACATAACCTATGCCTCAAAGCAGCTGCTCTGCCACATAATCTATAACATAAAATCAGCTGTTTTATGAAATCATGTGTTATCACATATTTTAAACCAAAGAGGGGGAATTAATAATATTTAATACCTTTTCCCTTTCGTAAAAGCTTTTCCTAACTTTGAGGTAATGTAGAAATGTAATTAATATAAGACTAAAATTATTTCAATAAAATAATCATGAATTAATATTTAAAACATCTGTACTAACCTCAAGTGTTATCCACTGCAGGTTTACATAATATACTTCCGCTTGAGTTAATGAAAACATTATTCCACTAATTATATTATATAACATAGCATAATAATATATTGTAACGTTATTTTAAGGAATGTTACATGTTAAAGCAGCTTCAGAAAACAAAAAGAGATATTAATTTTAAAATATAAAATGTTTTAAAAAAATTGTAAATTATAAAGTAAATCTTACTGGCTGAGATAAGATATTCACAAAACCTGATACCGCAAGATGCGCAGTAACATGGCGCATAAGTTGAAACACTCACGTAGTCGCTGTAAAACTCTCTCTCTCCTTGACGAAATGTAGACGGATACAGACGCCTGAAGAAGTGAGGAGCAAAAAAGGATGTTTTTATTAAAAAATGTAAATTATGTAAAAATAGCATTATCATTTTATTTGTTCGAAGAAATGTTGCTACACTAAGACTCAACACCGGGCGAGGGGTTCAAATCTCAACCAAAATGCTGAATTGCGAGATCTGAATCCAGAGCCTAGTTCTACCTTACGTATTACAGTTCAGATGAGTTATAATTTTAGACATAAAATGATGGAAAATATAAATTTAACTTTCAAACTTTAACTGGTCACGGCACAATAATACAAGTCTCTATTTTTTGAAATACGGAAAGTGTTAATTAATTTGTATGATGTAATAGCAAATTTTTTTTTAATGTCGAATAGCTGAACTTAAATGTATTTTAATATATGTAAAAGCAATCTCTTGTGGATATCATGTGCCATGCCATAGTTTTAAAAATAATGTAAAGTTCTTATAAAATCATAATATGTAAAACATTAAATTAATGCCAAATATAGAGTAGTGTATGTAATTACACTTCAGATGTAATTTTGCTTTTGTATTACATATATTTATGTCCAGTAAAACTTGACTTATATATTCTAATATTTGTTGGTTAAATTATTTATTGAATGCACCCTACTTAAATTCAATTAAATTCTTGACATTTCAGGTCAAATAAACTATTTGTGTAAAGAATTACAGCAATATTTACCACCCTAAATTCATTAATAATTTATATCATACATTTTATTAATCACGTTGCAATATATATATATATATATATAGGGAGAGTGTGGACTAATAGATGGCTTGACAATACACTGGTTTGAATACTTTGTTTCCAAACCATATTATGAACATTAGATATATTAAGCATGGCCCGCCTCACTTTTGTGACTTTTGCACATTATTAATAATGAATTACTTCTACTAAACCGCTTTTATGTATCATAAAGAGTAGTTGGACTAGTTTTTCTGTGTTTCATGAACATTCTGCACTTTTTTTCAAAACTTGTTATAGTTTGTCAAATTTTGTCGACTGTAATAATTTCATTTTCTAGTTTTTTTGTATTGCCACCCCAGTTCACACATGGGATGCAGTTGCAATCTTCCATATTTGCAAAACTCTATCATTGTTTCAGTTTATAGCAGCAATAAATTGAAAATATTGGAAATAATATATATTGAAAGATATATTCCCGTCAGAGAGCACCGGATGTAGACACTGTTTCCAAAGCTTCCTGAATTTCCCATTGAGCGTTTTATTAAAAACATAAAATACAAAGTATTCTATGTAAAGTTTATCTGTGACAGTGCCAAAGTAATGATAAATATCTATCTTATTAGAGATATAGGCAAATAAAAAAATAGAGAGATTTAAATTTTATTGACTTTTAAAACGAATATTATAAAATAAATTTTAAGAAATAAAAATATCTAAAGAATTGTAAATTTAGGCTATCAATGAGCCTTAAATATGGAAAAGTAGCAAACGTTTTATGAATTGACTTTATATAAACTGATGTAATTTCTGGTGTTTATCTTGTAAAAACCAAGAAACGAGAATAATAAAAAAAAAAAACAAGAATGGCGTTTCTCTATTGTTGTAAAAACAAGAATTCCAAGGGTATAGTCACGGGTTGGTGGATTACATGTTACTATCTCCGACTAGGGTTAGAAAGGCCTCATGCATTACACAAAAACCTTAAGGGGAAGGGCCTTCGTAGCGTCCAAGTCGTATATTAAAGGGTTTAATTAGGAAAGACCTCGCAAATGTACGAGTCGGAATCATTATCTAGATTAAAGTTTATCATTTACTTTGTATTTAAGGGGTTGAAGTGACTTATTTTGTTAAAACTACATGAAAATGTTTCATTTCTAGTTACTATTTTAAAATACCATTATTTTATGGCACTCAAGGGTGGGGGTGCGACTGAAGGGAAAACCATTATAGTCACGTCTACATATATTTTTAATTGAGAAATTGACTAGTTTTTGTGTAATGAGAAATTACCTAACTATTTGTTATCAGACGCTAAAACTTGGATTAAAAATACGTACCCTATTATCATCGTTATATAAAATTATTTATATTGACATTTATGAAACGTATCTGGAATGATTTCTCTTCTTGTTGACTCAAGTAGGAATTGAATTTAACTAACTTTGGTTTTTACTAATTGTTGTATATTGTTTATGCTTTTCCCTCGCATCCTTGCCCCAAGTATATTACGCTTTTTCTAACGTTGAGCATAGCATTAAATTAAATTAGGTATATATATATTTATTTATTTATTTATTTTAAACAACATAGGTTATTCAAATACAAGAATATTTATGAATTTATATCCAGAGCTTTGCGTTGGTAAACAGTACCAACATCATCAGGAATGAAAATTACAATAATATAAGCTATAGGCCTAAAACATATGTTAAATTAGAAATAGATTTGTTGCTAAATTTATACAAATTGCCAAATTAATTTTTTTGCTGTAACATTATAGACATTGAATATAGTATCAAATTTAGAGTGTATTTGTATTTGCTCTTTTATTAATTTGTTATTAATAATGTATTTTTATATTTCGATTGCTTCATATATATTCATTCTTAATCCCTTATTAATTTCTTTTATAAGTTTCATATTTTCAATATTTGGAAATATTTGGTCAGGTATACGGTCAGACCATTGCAATTGTGTAGTGTGATATCCCTTTTATTGCTTTGGCGATGAATTCGTTGATTGAAACAATAGCATTAGCGATGTGTATAAACTATCAAATCATTTTGTGTCTTTATGCAAGTAATAGGTTTCATATTTTATTAACCGTTAATATAAATATCTATATAAATGATGTACGTTTATATAGGCCTAATGATAATTATATACAATTTAAAATATATGAGTAATAGAGTAGTAGAATAAGTACCCAAAATAATGTAAGTATTTAAAGATAGGTAAAAGTAATAATTTTATTCAGAAAGGGTGTACAAAATAAATTATATGCGACACCTTTTCTGCAGATCTGTAATTTTCTGTAAACCTGAAGTTTTGTGTCGGGCAATGTTTTTAGAAATGGCCTTAGCGTTTTGACTTGCCTTGGACCAGGGCTCTTCTAGTGCGCCGGAGACTATACTAGCAACTGTGGTACATTTTGTGCTTGCGTATGTTAGAGACCATGTTTTTAACAGAATCATATTCAGCGTGGAAAAAGGATGACAAATGATTGATTAGGATTCTAAATAATCCTAATATAAAGCATTAACTATTTCACTGAAGGGGTAAATAAATCCACTCTCACTTTTGTGAAATGTATGAAAATAACAACTAATTAAAAATGCATTCAGAATAATTAATATTGCATTTCTGCGATTACAGGAAAATGAAGCATTTGTATTACTTGGACAAACCGCGACTGAACCTGCACATTTATCGTCTTCACATTCGGCTTGTCCTTATTTTGTTACTAAGCGCACAATTTCGCCATATTTTGCACACGGCTGTAAATGCTAATTATATTCTGACTTCCCTCCGGCTAAAGTGTTTGCTCAGTAACATTGTGTCACAGAGTAATTGTTACGTCACGAGCTGGGTTTTACGGAAAGTTTTATTACTACGAGAAAAGAAAACTATCTCAGTTACAAATATTTAGTTTACTGGTTGATTAATTATGAAACAAAATTCTTATTGTATTTCGTCCAAAGTGTTTCCATATCGAAGAATATTGGCCCTTAAAAAACATTGAAATTCTATATTTTCACTATTCCTTTCTAAATAATTTGCATAATATTTAATTTAGATTTGTCAAAGTACATAACAAATCGGATAGATACTTAGGTTTGAATAATATTAGTGCTGGAAACGTCTAGACAAATGCTATGGTACTTTCTGCGTAGTAATGAGTTTATCTATTAATAATTCATGGCTCCTGCATCCTCCCTCCCACAGGTTATTGAAACCACCGTATATATATATAACCACTACCCAGTACTTTTCTATGTTTATATTTGTGTTGATAATTTTTCCTAATATTAAATTATGGATTTTACGTTATCCTTGGATGAACGTATAGTCTTGTAATGATCTTTAATTCGCTCTACGAAATAGCCTTGACGAAAATATCAACAACATTATCAATGGGAGTAGGATAATCCATATCAAGTGACAGTAAGTATTTCGAAATAGCAACCCAGTTTTCTTTTCCTAAGATCTGAAGTGGATGTCACGCGTAACATGAAGAGGGTTAAATGATATTTATAGGTAAATGGTCACTTCCATGAAAATCATCAAGTACCGACCATGAGTATCTAGTAGCCAAAAGAGGGCTGCAGATATATAGGTCAACAGCTGTTGATCCACCAGTGGACGCTGCTAAATAAGTGGACGAACCTTAATTTAGCAGTCAAACATTGTTCCGTTCATCTCGTTGTCTGGAATACTTAGTCACAGATCCTAAGGAAGGGTAGTGACCATTCAAACCTCCCAACAGTGAGAAAGGAATCCGTAAATGGCTTCTTAGGCTTACAAAACTATTCTCTATAATTTACCAATTTGTAAAACCAAACACAAGACGTTATTCTGTTTATCTCCACAATTCTGTGCAAATAATATGTATAAGAAAGATACGTCACAAAAATAACTAGAGGCTACTTCTACCAGCTAGAAATAAATGAAACATCTATAGGGTTTTAATAATATATGTTTACTCAATGTTTCAAGACGTACTTTCTCTAAAGTTGTAAAATAATATTACATCTCAGTCGACCGACATGTTAGAGAGTACGGAAGAGGAAATCAAACATTTTCATCCCGTTAGTTTTGTTAAATCTGTATAAAGCAACAGCATTTTGCGTTATCTATAAAAATCCCAGAACACAAACACGAGAATTAATTTCCCGTCATAACTATTTCTTGGATATTGCATTGCTTGTGCTACAGTTTTACATTGTCAGCTGATCCTGCTATAAATATGAAATGATACAAGTATTACATCAGGGATTTAAGTGTTTTTACCTCGTTTTTGTATTTTATTTAAACACAATGTAATAATATAATATATGGGTTTTGATAATGAATATAATGTGTAATATTGCAAAACAATTTTAATTATTACACCTTATTGATTAACTAACAAAAAACAATCGTATAAAATAAATTCTTTTCCACTTTGAACTAAACATATTAGCGGTTTCAAACAGTTAACCTCGATACGACATTACCAAACACACTTTTGTTGATGTTACAGTATAGCAGTGGTCTATTTCGACAGCAGACATATGGTCTATATACTTGAGCTTTAATAAAATATTATGCAACAAGAAATCAACAAATAATGGATATGTATAGTTGTCTCAGGGATAACCGGGATACCCTCAGGAGTTCCTCAGAGGGGTTTGTCTGGACTTCAGGCGCTTCGTGGCAATGAAACCATACCAAAATGTGTGGTACGTTAGCTGTGTAAACTTTAGTGGGTTTTATATAATAATATAACTGATTTTAACGTCAATTCCAACCATTTTGACAAAGAAACTGTGGTTTAAATTGTTTTACATTAAACAATAACAAATAATATGTGTCTGTGTGTATATATATATATATATATATACATATATATATATATATATATATATATATATATATATATGTGTGTGTGTGTGTGTGTGTCAGAATAACAATATAAGGTAGCAAAGTTTCTTGTCCAAATGTCAAATCGTTATTACAACAAATTCCCAACGTATGGAATCCACAATTGTTATTGGGTAAAATAGTGACCTTCATATCCTACAAGAAAACCTAAAGCCTATAGCAAAACAACCTGCTACAGGCTAGTAATCTCTGTGCCAGAGTGCTGGATATCAAACACATAGTGATGCAGTTTGAATCCAACCTAGAGTTATCGACTTCTTTAAATTAAAAATATGATTCAATTTTTGAAAAACTATTAACTCATAGAGTCATCCCCTTCAACTTTAAACAAAATGTATTTGACCTTGAATAGTTAAAAAAAGTATTTTATTACTGATTTAAATCTGTACATGATAAATAAATATATTGTAAAGGGAGTGTTAACTGATAGAAAGAACTGAATAAATAAAGTAGCACGCAGACTTTAACTGCAGTAAAGTTTAGGAAAACTGGCGATATACGAGAACAACTCTCGAAGTACATGTTATGCTAAATTTGAAATTGTCAATTGATAAAAACACATGTTTGTGAACATATTTTGTAGAGATTTTGATTTTGAAGAGATAGACGTAAAAAATCCAACCACAACACAAACGTCATACATGAGCCTCAATGGACTTGCTGATGGGCTAGAGCAATATGCCCCTTGCCTTGTAGGCTAACTTTCCCTGAGTCCTAATAAACAGTCATTTGACCTACACTGGCATTTTATTTCCTTACCTAGTTCCTGATCCTTAGAAAAGATATTGTCGTAGAGAATCATTTCTTCAATTCCTTTTATTAGTTCACACTATTTAAATATGCCTTGTTCAAATATTCAATCATTATAAATAATTTTTACTCATCCGTTCAAGTACATTTTTATAAACCTGTATTAAATCTTTCTTTCTTTATCCAACGCCTGCCCTTGGTAACTCGACCATTTGGCATCGTGCAGACCAGTAGAGCTAAGGGACATCGTGCAGACACACAAGGGGCACCGATCCGTGTCCTCCAGCCCAATGCGATGAAGGTGCGCCTGAAGGTAGTCGTGTCCCGTGGTTAGACGGAAGAGCGCAACACTGATAGGTTGAGGAAGGTTTTTTGGAATGGGGTTGGTGCAAGGTTCTTGCCATCTCTTTCCAACAGCCAGGTTTTCTTGTGATTTTTTCAAGTACGTCTTAGCTGCTGCGTGAATCCTGGTATAAGCAGAGCCCAGTGATATATCTGTATTAAATGAAACCTAATGTTATTAGAGTTTTTTTAATATTAGTCCAATAATTACATTTAAGTAGTAAATATTTAGGTTTATATGGTAGAGAAAGGTTTCACAGAAGGGGCAATGTATGCAATACAGTTATTTTGTCCCATTTGACTTAAAATAAGTGACAACATATGATTATATTAAACTGTAACACATAACATTTGTTTATTAATAGTTCGGTTTTATACTTTTTACGGATCGACAAAACTCACAAAAGTTTAACATATATCACAAAACATGTGATCTGAAATCTTTAAAAAACGTAGTGATTTTTGTACAAATATTTGTGAGATATTTAGTCGCATAACAAAGACCTAATGCTCGTGGGGAAATACAATACACCTCTGCTTGTGACAGTTCGAATAGGCAGAACAAATGGAGTTTTGCGCTGAATAAAGAATACGAGGTCAATTTCCATTAAATCAGATGTTGACGTTATTAATTAAAAAGCAATGATGAATATGTTTGCCTCCAGATTGTTTTCGTGGGGAATTAATTTACTTGTTTGCATATCTTTTCTCTTTTCTATAAGCTTATTTACAAAGATTCATTCAGTGGATAAACAGTAATGTACAGACCATATCTATTAATACAATGATTTGGGAAATTTGATTTATATATTTCTGGATTAATATAGGCATTGAAATGTACTTTATATCTTTTTTTAATTTTTTCTTGGTTTGACCTATATAAGCTTTATTACAGTTTTCGCATTCTAATTTACAAACACCACTTTTTCATGCATATTAATTGTTTTATTATTGCTATTTATTATGTTTAATATTTTGTTATTAGTTTTGTATGCAATTTTAATATTTGTATTTTTAAATAACTTGGTGATATTTTTTATTTCATGGCCTATAAATAAAAATGATGTCCATATTGTATTATTATTACTATGGCAAATTAAATTAATATTTTGTTTATTAAAAATATTATAATTAAGTTTGTCAACAGTTTTCTTTATATAATCGTCTTCTAATGCAATTTGATAAATTATGATTTTTTCTCTTATTTTATTTTCTTCGTTCATGGGTATTCCGTCATTAAAACAGCTGAATATATTCAAATAAATACCATCAAATTATTTAAATAAATAAAAAAGTAAAACTTGCATATAAAATAATAAATACAGTATGATGAATAATAATATTAAAAATAATAATATGCATTAAAAAGTTTGTGTTAGTGAATAAAATGGGAAAGCTGTAATACAACCTATATAGATCAATCGAAAAAAAGAAAAGAGGGACATAAAAAAACATTTAAATACTAATGAGACATCAAAAATAAACCAATCAAAATGTTGCAAATCATTATATTAATAACAACTACAAATTTTCGAACATACAAAATAATAAACTCCAAAAAGAATTTAATAAAGGGCTAAGAAGCATTCGAAATACATAAATATAATATTATTAACAAATTATTAGGTGAACAAATACAAATACTGTCTCTATAATGTTGTATTACATCGCATACAGATAGACTACGCACAGAAAACTTTTGCTCCCCTATTTAATATTTATGTAATATATCACTGGAAAGGACATTATATTTAAACACGCAGATATACAACGACAAATTTACAGATAAAGGTCTCAAGTCCCCATATTAAGGCAGTAATGGAGAGATATAGCAACCCCAAGTACGTGGATTTTATACTGAAGTTGTACCTTTGCAAGTTATATATACAATATGGAATATTTTTGTTTGTAATATTTCCTACTTTGTAACGAATATCACGACGTCGAGGCAGTGTAAAGTAATTTTTTTATTTATGTAATTTCCTAGTTTGAGTAGATAAATTGTTAAAATATATTTTATTTCCTCTTATTTATTTTTTAATATTTTCATAAGAGTATTTGTGAGGCCCTGGGAATTGTTTTTTTTGCAAAACAGTTCTATGTTATTTTTAACATTATTCCTGAGTTAATTAAATATACTTCAACAAATTATACTTGTTTATACTTGATACTCTGGCTTAATTTATTTATACTTAAGTATAAGTTGCTAAATAATATACTCTACATAAAACTGCCATTCATAGGATGTAAGTACAACAAGTATAATGAAAAGTCAATTCCCACTTGACTCGTCAAAGAAACATATTTACTCTAGCAAACTTTTTATTAAATAACTACAACTGAAACAATTATATATATTATAACTTTACTACTAAAACTTTACTAAACAAAATTAAATCTACAGAGCGGTAAAAGTTTATTAAAACAAACAGACTATTTTCGCCGACGATGTCGCCTTCATCAGTGCTTTCCTACTGCGTGGTATCACTGATGAAGGCTACATCGTCTTCGAAACTAGTCTGTTTTTTTAATCTAGTGTGTTTGTTCTAATAAACCTATGTGTACTGGGATTTATAGTAAACTGTTTTAAACATTTATCGTTGTGAATTGTTCTTACTAGCTAAGCTTTAACTTAAAATGAATTATTATTTATAAATTATCACTAGGGATGGGCCGATTCCGATTCTCGATTCCAGGAATCGTCGATTCTAGGTGGTATCGAGGAATCGTCGATACTCGATTCTTCATCATAAAAGTGTCGATTCCGATTCCTATTTTGTTAACTATTAAGATATCTGTGTGGAGTAATTTATTGGAAAAATAATTAATTACCAACTATATCTTATTTATGTATTGGTTGATTTGAATGAATTAAATGAATAAAGTAAACGGAAATATAACGAAAATATTATTATTTATGAAGCAACAGCAATGAAGATCGTAACCATTTCTGGTCGTTTGACATCGCTCGTCTCTCTCTCACTAGAGCAGGTTCGATTCTCTCTCTCCCCCACGTGTCTTACTGCCACTGATTTATAGATGTCAGAACAAAACACAAAAAAAGTACAGTAAAAACTGCCATCTGTAAGCGATACGCCATTGTGAGTTTGGCGAATGGCATTGTGTAGAGAGCTGCGCACGAGCGATATACTAAGCTACCTTAAACTCTAATAGCCATCTACTATCGATTCTATTAAACCTTATCTCGCCATAGTGCTGCTGTAGTAACATCCATCTGTAAGCGATACGCCATTGTGAGTTTGGCGAATGGCTTTGTGTAAAGAGCTGCGCACGAGCGATATACTAAGCTACCTTAAACTCTAATACCCATCTACTATCGATTCTATTATACCTTATCTCGCCATAGTGCTGCTGTAGTAACTGCCATCTGTAAGTGATACGCCATTGTGAGTTTGGCGAATGGCTTTGTGTAAAGAACTGAGCACGAGCGATATACTACGATACCTTAAACTCTAATACCCATCTACTATCGATTCTATTATACCTCATCTCGCCATAGTGCTGTTGTAGTAACTGCCATCTGTAAGCGATACGCCATTGTGAGTTTGGCGAATGGCTTTGTGTAAAAAGCTGCGCACGAGCGATATACTAAGCTACCTTAAACTCTAATACCCATTTACTATCGATTCTGGTAAACATTGTAGACATCCAACAATTATCTTTGCTCACTAATTGTTAAATTTAAAGATATATTATTGAAATATTTTGTAATTATTGTTGTTTACTATACATCTTACCAGTTTCAATAGTCGCCACGACATATGCAGTCAGTATTGTACTTAGATCCATGCGATATTTATGCAAACGTATATTCATTTATCTGTGAGTTACTGTAGTAATTATGATGATCGTTGTTATGATTGTTAAAGAGTAATCTTTATGCAAAACTGTTCTGTTATTTTCTATCTATTTGCTGTCTAATATCTCTTGTCTATCTCAATTTATTTTAATCATTTTATTATCTATAAAATAATAAAATACTTTTAAATCGTATGTTGAGTAATATAAAAAAAATCACAGGGGGAAAAACTAACTTTTTCAACTACTTTCTCTTTAATGAATTACAATTCATGTAAATAGAGTAACATAACCTATGCCTCAAAGCAGCTGCTCTAACACATAATCTTTAACATAAAATCAGCTGTTTTATGAAATCATATGTTATCACTTATTTTAAACCAAATGGGGAGAATTAATAATATTTAATACCTTGTCCCTTTCGTAAAAGCTTTTCCTACCTTTAAGGTAATGTAGGAATGTAATCAATATAAGACTAAAATTAATTCAATAAAATAATAATGAATTAATATTTAAAACATCTGTACTAACCTCAAGTGTTATCCACTGCAGGTTTAAATAATATACTTCCACTTGAGTGGATGAAAACATTATTCCACTCATTATATTATATAACATAACATTATATTATATTGTAACGTTATTTTAAGGAACGTTACATATTAAAGCAGCTTCAGAAAACAAAACGAGATATTAATTTTAACATATAAAATGTTTAAAAAAATGGTAAATTATAAAGTAAATCTTACTGGCTGTGATAAGATATTCACAAAACCTGATACCACAAGATGCGCAGTAACATTGCGCATAAGTTGAAACGCTCGCGTAGTCGCTGTAAAACTCTCTCTCTCCTTGAAGAAATGTAGACGGATACAGACGTCTCTAGATGTGACGAGCAAAAAAAGATGTTTTTATTAAAAAATTTAAATTATGTAAAAGTAGCATTTACATTTTATTTGTTCGAAGAAATGTTGCTACACTAAGACTTGACACTGGGCGAGGTTTCAAATCTCAACCTCTGAGATCTGAATTCAGAGCCAAGTTCTACCTTACGTATTACAGTTCAGATAAGCTATAATTTTAGACATAAAGTGATGGAAATTTAACTTTCAAACTTTAACTGGTCATGGCACAATAATACAAGTCTCTATTTTTTAGAGAACAAAAATAATGTAAAGTTCTTATAAAATCATAATATGTAAAACAATTTAATGCCAAACATAGAGTAGTATAAACATTTCAGATGTAATTTTGCTTTTGTATTACATATATTTATGTCCAGTAAAACTTGATTTATTTAATCTAATATTTGTTGTTTAAATTATTTATTGAATGCACCATACTTAAATACAATTAAATTCTTGACATTTTAGGTCAAATAACTACTTGTGTGAAGAATTACAGCAATATTTAACATCGTAAATTCATTAATAATTTATATCATTAATTTTATTAATCACGTTACAATATATATATATATATATATATATATATAGGGAGAGTGTGGACTAATAGAATGGCTTGACAATACACTGGTTTGAATACTTTGTTTCCAAACCATATTATGAACATTAGATATATTAAGCATGGCCCGCCTCACTTTTGTGACTTTTGCACATTATTAATAATGAATTACTTCTACTAAACCGCTTTTATGTATCATAAAGAGTAGTTGGACTAGTTTTTCTGTGTTTCATGAACATTCTGCACTTTTTTTCAAAACTTGTTATAGTTTGTCAAATTTTGTCGACTGTAATAATTTCATTTTCTAGTTTTTTTGTATTGCCACCCCAGTTCACACATGGGATGCAGTTGCAATCTTCCATATTTGCAAAACTCTATCATTGTTTCAGTTTATAGCAGCAATAAATTGAAAATATTGGAAATAATATATATTGAAAGATATATTCCCGTCAGAGAGCACCGGATGTAGACACTGTTTCCAAAGCTTCCTGAATTTCCCATTGAGCGTTTTATTAAAAACATAAAATACAAAGTATTCTATGTAAAGTTTATCTGTGACAGTGCCAAAGTAATGATAAATATCTATCTTATTAGAGATATAGGCAAATAAAAAAATAGAGAGATTTAAATTTTATTGACTTTTAAAACGAATATTATAAAATAAATTTTAAGAAATAAAAATATCTAAAGAATTGTAAATTTAGGCTATCAATGAGCCTTAAATATGGAAAAGTAGCAAACGTTTTATGAATTGACTTTATATAAACTGATGTAATTTCTGGTGTTTATCTTGTAAAAACCAAGAAACGAGAATAATAAAAAAAAAAACAAGAATGGCGTTTCTCTATTGTTGTAAAAACAAGAATTCCAAGGGTATAGTCACGGGTTGGTGGATTACATGTTACTATCTCCGACTAGGGTTAGACAGGCCTCATGCATTACACAAAAACCTTAAGGGGAAAGGCCTTCGTAACGTCGAAGTCGTATATTAAAGGGTTTAATTAGGAAAGACCTCGCAAATGTACGAGTCGGAATCATTATCTAGATTAAAGTTTATCATTTACTTTGTATTTAAGGGGTTGAAATGACTTATTTTGTTAAAACTACATGAAAATGTTCATTTGTAGTTACTATTTTAAAAGACCATTATTTTATGGCACTCAAGGGTGGGGGTGCGACTGAAGGGAAAACCATTATAGTCACGTCTACATATATTTTTAATTGAGAAATTGACTAGTTTTTGTGGAATAAGAAATTACTTAACCATTTATTATCAGACGCTAAAACTTGGATTAAAAATACGTAACCTATTAACATCGTTATGTAAAATTATTTATATTGACATTTATGAAACGTATCTGGAATGATTTCTCTTCTTGTTGACTCAAGCAGGAATTGAATTTAACAAACTTTGGTTTTTACTAATTGTTGTATATTGTTTATGCTTTTCCCTCGCAGTCTTGCCCCAAGTATATTACGCTTTTTCTAACGTTGAGCATAGCATTAAATTAAATTAGGTATATATATATATATATATATATATATATATATATATTTATATATAATATTATATATATATTATTATTATTATATTATTATTATTATTATTATATATATTATATATATATTTATATATATATATATATATATATATATATTTATTTATTTATTTATTTTAAACAACATAGGTTATTCAAATACAAGAATATTTATTAATTTATATCCAAAGTTTTGCGTTGGTAAACAGTACCAACATCATCAGGAATGAAAATTACAATAATGTAAGCTATAGGCCTAAAACATATGTTAAATTAGAAATAGATTTGTTGCTAAATTTATACAAATTGCCAAATTAATTTTTTTGCTGTAACATTATAGACATTGAATATAGTATCAAATTTAGAGTGTATTTGTATTTGCTCTTTTATTAATTTGTTATTATTATTATATTTTTATATTTCGATTGCTTCATATATATTCATTCTTAATCCCTTATTAATTTCTTTTATAAGTTTCATATTTTCAATATTTGGAAATATTTGGTCAGGTATGCGGTCAGACTATTGCTATTGTGTAGTGTGATTTCCCTTTTATTGCTTTGGCGATGAATTCGTTGATTGAAACAATAGCAATACCGATGTGTGTAAGCTATCAAATCATTTTGTGTCTATGCAAGTAATAGGGTTCAAATTTTATTAACTTTTAATATAAAAATCTATATAAATGATGTACGTTTATATAGGCCTAATGATAATTATATACAATTGAAAATATATGAGTAATAGAGTAGTAGAATAAGCACCCAAAATAATGTAAGTATTTAAAGATAGGTAAAAGTACTAATTTTATTCAGAAAGGGTGTACAAAATAAACTATATGTGAAACCTTTTCTGCAGATCTGTAATATTCTGTAAACCTGAAGTTTTGTGTCGGCTATGTTTTTAGAAATGGCCTTAGCGTTTTGACCTGCCTTGGACCAGGGCTCTTCTAGTGCGCCGGAGACTATACTAGCAACTGTGGTACATTATGTACTTGCGTATGTTAGAGAGCATGTTTTTAGAAATGGCCTTAGCGTTTTGACTTGCCTTGGACGAGGGCTCTTCTAGTGCGCCGGAGACTATACTAGCAACTATGGTACATTTTGTGCTTGCGTATGTTAGAGAGTATGTTTTTAACAGAATCATATTCAGCGTGAAAAAAAAGATGACAAATGATCGATTAGGATTCTAAATAATCCTAAAATAAAGCATTGAATATTTCACTGAAGGGGTAAATAAATCCACTCTCACTTTTTGTGAAATGTATGAAAATAACAACTAATTAAAAATGCATTCAGAATAATAAATATTGCATTTCTGCGATTACAGAAAAATGAAGCATTTGTATTGATTGGACAAGATTAAGGCATTATAAACAAACCGCGACTGAACCAGCACATTTATCGTCTTCACATTCGGCTTGTCCTTATTTTGTTACCAAGCGCACAATTTCGCCATATTTTGCACACGGCTGTAAATGCTAATTATATTCGAACCAGCACATTTATCGTCTTCACATTCGGCTTGTCCTTATGTTGTTACCAAGCGCATAATTTCGCCATATTTTGCACACGGCTGTAAATGCAAATTATATTCTGACTTCCCTCAGGCTAAAGTGTTTGCTCAGTAACATTGTTTCACAGAGTAATAGTTACGTCTCGAGCTGGGTTTTACGGAAAGTTTTATTACTACGGGAAAATAAAACTATCTCAGTTACAAATATTTAGTTTACTGGTTGACTAATTATGAAACAAAATTCTTATTGTATTTCGTCCAAAGCGTTTCCATATCGAAGTAAATTGGCCCTTAAAAAAATTGAATTTCTATAATTTCACTATTCATTTCTAAATAATTTGCATAATATTTTTTATTTCATAATTTAGATTTTTCAAAGTACATAGCAAATTAGATAGATACTTAGGTTTGAATAATATTAGTGCTGGAAACGTATAGACAAATGCTATGGTACTTTCTGCGTAGTAATGAGTTTATCTATTAATAATTCATGGCTCCTGCATCCTCCCTCCCACAGGTGTTTGAAGCCACCGTATATATATATATATATATATATATATATATATATATATATATATATATATATATATAGACCCTATATATATATATATTCAATTATATAATTCAATTATAATTCTTGTATTTTAATATTAAATTATGGATTTTACGTTATCCTTTGATGAACGTATAATCTTGGAATTACCTGTAAGGCGCTATACAAAATGGCCTTGACGAAAATATCAACAACATTATCAATGGGAGTCGAATAATCCATATCTAGTGACAGTAAGTATTTCGAAATAGCAACCCAGTTTTCATTTCCTAAGATCTGAAGTGGATGTCGCGCGTAACTGGAAGATGGGTTACATGATATTTATAGGTAAATGGTCACTTCCATGAAAATCATCAAGTACCGACCATGAGTATCTAGTAGCCAAAAGAGGGCTGCAGATTTATAGGTCAACAGCTGTCCATCCACCAGTGGACGCTGCTAAATAAGTGGACGAACGGTCATTTAGCATTCACACCTAGTTCCGTTCATCTCGTTGTCTGGAATACTTAGTCACAGATCCTAAGGAAGGGTAGTGACCATTCAAACCTCCCAACAGTGAGAAAGGTTTCCGTAAATGGCTTCTTAGGCTTACAAAATTATTCTCTATAATTTACCCATTTGTAAAACCAAACACAAGACGTTATTCTGTTTATCTCCACAATTCTGTGCAAATAATATTTATAAGAAAGTTACGTCACAAAAATAACTAGAGGCTACTTCTACCAGCTAGAAATAAATGAAACATCTATATGGTTTTAATAATATATGTTTACTCAATGTTTCAAGACGTACTTTCTCTAAAGTTGTAAAATAATATTACATCCCAGTCGACCGACATGTTAGAGAGTACGGAAGAGGAAATCAAACATTTTCGTCCCGTTAGTTTTGTTAAATCTGTATAAAGCAACAGCATTTTGCGTTATCTATAAAAATCCCAGAACACAAACACGAGAATTAATTTCCCGTCATAACTTTTTCTTGGATATTGCATTGCTTGTGCTACAGATTTACATTGCCAGCTGATGCTGCTATAAATATGAAATGATACAAGTATTACATCAGGGATTTAAGTGTTTTTACCTCGTTTTTGTATTTTATTTAAACACAATAAATGTTCTAGTACTGTAATAAAACAATATATGGGTTTTGATAAAGAATATAATTTGTATTAATGCAAAAGAATTTGAATTATTACACCTCATTGATTAACTAACAGAAACCAATCGTCTAAAATAAATTATTTTGCACTTTGAACTAAACATATTAGCGGTTTCAAACAGTTAACCCCGATACGTCATTACCAAACACACTTTGGTTGTTGTTATAGTAGAGCAGTGGTCTATTTCGACAGCAGACATTTGGTCTATATACTTGAGCTTTAATAAATTATTGTTTATCAAGAAATCAACAAATAATGGATATGTATGTTTGTTTCAGGAACAACCGGGATACCCTCAGGAGTTCCTCAGAGGGGTTTGTCTGGACTTCAGGCCCTTCGTGGCAATGAAACCATACCAAAATGTGTGGTACGTTAGCTGTGTAAACTTTAGTGGGTTTTATATAATAATAAAAATGATTTTAACGTCATTTCCAACCCTTTTGACAAAGAAACAGTGTTTTAAATTGTTTTATATAAAACAATTACAAATAGTATGTGAATGTATATATATATATATATATATATATATATGTCTGTGTATGTGTGTGTGTGTGTGTGTGTGTGTGTGTGTGTGTGTGTGTGTGTGTGTGTGTGTGTGTGTGTGTGTGTGTGTGTGTGTGTGTGTGTGTGTGTGTGTGTGTGTGTGTGTGTGTCATAATAACAATATTACGTAGCAAAGATTCTTGTCCAAATGGCCAATCTTTATTACAACAAATTCCCATTGTATGGAATCCACAAATGCTATTGGGTAAAATAGTGACCTTCATATCCTACAAGAAAACCTAAAGCCCATAGCAAGACAACTTGCTACAGGCTAGTAATCTCTGTGCCAGAGTGCTGGATATCAAACACGTAGTGATGCAGTTCGAATCCAACCTAGAAGTATCGACTTCCTTAAACGAAAAATTATATTCAAAATTTGATCAACTGTATTAATTCATAAAGTCATCCCCTTCAACCTTAAACAAAATGTATATGACCTTGAATAGATAAAAAAAAGTATTTTATTACCGATTTAAATTTGTACATGATAAATAAATATATTGTAAAGGGAGTGTCAACTGAATAAATAACATAGCACGCAGACTTTAACTGCAGTAAAGCCTAGGATACCTGGCGAAATACGAGAACATCTCCCGAAGTACATGTTATGCTAAGTTTGAAATTGTCAATTGATAAAAACACATATTTGTGAACTTATTTTGTAGAGATTTTGATTTTGAAGAGATAGACGTAAAAGATCCAACCAGAACACAAACTTCATACATGAGCCTCAATGGACTTGTTGATGGGCTAGAGCAATATGCCCCTTGCCTTGTAGGCTAACTTTCCCTGAGTCCTAATAAACAGTCATTTGACCTACACTGGCAATTTATTTCCTTACCTAGTTCCTGATCCTTAGAAAAGATATTGTCGTAGAGAATCATTTCTTCAATTCCTTTTATTAGTTCACACTATTTAAATATGCCTTGTTCAAATATTCAATCATTATAAATAATTTTTACTCATCCGTTCAAGTACATTTTTATAAACCTGTATTAAATCTTTCTTTATCCAACGTCTGCCCTTGGTAACTCGACCATTTGGCATCGTGCAGAACAGTAGAGCTTGGAGAGTCTGGTTTTTGGGTCGCTATTGTATGCTTCGAGTTGTGGGCAGGTAGGAAGGTGGTCTCCATCCATCTTTCCTGTTTGGCACAAGGGCCACCGATCCGTGTCCGCCAGCCCAATGCGATGAAGGTGCGCCTGAAGGTAGTCGTGTCCCGTGGTTAGACGGAACAACGCAACGCTGATAGGTCGAGGAAGGTTTTTTAGAATGGGGTTGGTGCAAAGTTCTTGCCATCTCTTTCAAACAGCCAGGTTTTACTTGTGATGTTTTCAAGTACGTCTTAGCTGCTGCGAGAATCCTGGTATAAGCAGAGCCCAGTGATATATCTGTATTAAATGAAACCTAATGTTATTAGAGTTTTTTAAATATTAGTCCAATAATTATATTTAAGTAGTAAATTTTTAGTTTTATATGGTAGAGAAACGATTCACAGAAGGGGCAATGTATGAAATACAGTTATTTTGTCCCATTTGGCTTAAAATAAGTGACAACATATGATTTCATTAAACTGTAACACATAACATTTGTTTATTAATAGTTCGGTTTTATACTTTTTACGGATCGACAAAACTCACAAAAGTTTAACATATATCACAAAACATGTGATCTGAAATCTTTAAAAAACGTAGTGATTTTTGTACAAATATTTGTGAGATATTTAGTCGCATAACAAAGACCTAATGCTCGTGGGGAAATACAATACACCTCTGCTTGTGACAGTTCGAATAGGCAGAACAAATGGAGTTTTGCACTGAATAAAGAATACGAGGTCAATTTCCATTAAATCTGATGTTGACATTATTAATTAAAAAGCAATGATGAATATGTTTGCCTCCAGATTGTTTTCGTGGGGAATTAATTTACTTGTTTGCATATCTTTTCTCTTTTTTATAAGCTTATTTACAAAGATTTATTCAGTGGATAAACAGTAATGTACAGACCATACTTCATGATAAATTAAGATTATAACAATAAAATGCAAAAACCTGATTAAATAAATAAGTCAATGAAGTTACCTATTGCGTCATTGCTTTAATTGTTGAATATATAATTCTACCGCTATAATCCAGTAATATATATATATATATATATATATATAAAATACGTTTTCTTGTTTAATAATTTAAAACAATAAAGGTTATTCAAATACAAGAATATTTATTAAAGTATATTCAAAGCTTTTCGTTGGTAAATAGTGCCAACATCATCAGGAATGAAAATTACAGTAATGTAAGCTATAGGCCTAAAACATATGTTAAATTAGAAATAGAATTGTTGCTAAATTTAAACAAATTCCCAAATTTATTTTGTTGCTGTAACATTATAGACATTGAATATAGTATCAAATTTAGAATGTATTTGTATTTGTTCTTTTAATAATTTCTTATTATTATTGTGTTTATATATTTCGAATGCTTTTTATATATTCATTCTTAATCCCTTATTAATTTCTTTTATAAGTTTCATATTTTCAATATTTGGAAATTGGTGCTTATTATTAATACAACGATTTGCGAAATTTGATTTATATATTTCTGGATTAATATAGGCATTGAAATGTTCTTTATATATTTGTTTTATTTTTTTCTTGGTTTGACCTATATAAGCTTTATTACAGTTTTCGCATTCTAATTTATAAACACCACCTTTTTCATGCATATTAATTGTTTTATTATTGTTATTTATTATGTTTATTATATTGTCATTACTTTTGTATGCAATTTTGAAATTTGTATTTTTAATTAATTTGGTGATATTTTTTACTTCATGGCCTATAAACAAAAATGATTTATATATTGTATTATTGTTACTATGGGAAATTAAATTATTATTTTGTTTATTAAAAATATTATTATTATTAAGTTTGTCAACAGTTTTCTTTTTATAACCGTTTTCTAATGCAATTAGATAAATTATGTTTTTTTCTCTTATTTTATTTTCTTCATTCATGGGTATTCCATCATCAAAACAGCTGAATATATTCAAATAAATACCATCAAATTATTTAAATAAATAAAAAAGTAAAACTTGCATATAAAATTATAAATATGATGAATAACAATATTAAAAATAATAATATGCATTAAAAAGGTTGTGTTAGTAAATTAAAATGAGAAAGCTGTAATATAACTTATATAGATCAATCGAAAAAACGAAAAGAGGGACATAAAAAACATTTAAATACTTATGGGACATCATTAATAAACCAATCAAAATGTTGCACATCATTATATTAATAACACCTACAAATTTTCGAACATACAAAATAATAAACCCTAAAAAGAAAATAATAAAGGGCTAAGAATGGACATATAAGAGGCATTCGAATTATATAAATATAATATTATTAACAAATTATTATGTGAAAAAGTACAAATACTGTCTCTATAATGTTGTATTACATCGCATACAGATAGACTACGTACGGAAAACTTTTGCTCCCCTATTTAATATTTATGTAATATATCACTGGAAAGGACATTATATTTACACACGCAGATATACAACGACAAATTTACAGCTGAAGGTCTCAAGTCCCCATATTAAGGCAGTAATGGAGAGATATAGCAACCCCAAGTACGTGGATTTTATACTGAAGTTGTACCTTTGCAAGTTATATATACAATATGGAATATTTTTGTTTGTAATATTTCCTACTTTATAACGAATATCACGACGTCGAGGCAGTGTAAAGTAATTTTTTTATTTATGTAATTTCCTAGTTTGAGTAGATAAATTGTTAAAATATATTCTATTTCTTCTTTTATATTTTTTAGTATTTTCATAAGAGTATTTGTGAGGCCCTGGGAATTCTTTTTCTGCAAAACAGTTCTATGTTATATTTAACATTATTCCTGAGTTAATTAAATATACTTCAACAACTTATACTTATTTATACTATATACTCTGGCTTTATGTATTCATACCTAAGTATAAGTTGCTAAATTAAATACTTTACATAAAACTACCATTCATAGACTGCAAGTACAACGAGTATAATAAAACGTCGATTCCCAATGGACTCGTTAAAGAAACATATTTGCTATAGCAACTTTTTAATAAATAACTACAACTGAAACAATTATATATAACTTTACTACTAAAACTTTACTAAAAAAATTAAGTCTTCAGAGCGGTAAAAGTTTATTAAAACAGACTATTTTCGCCGACGATGTCGCCTTCAACAGTGCTTTCCTACTGCGTGGTATCACTGATGAAGGCTACATCGTCTTCGAAACTAGTCTGTTTTTTAAACTAGTGTGTACAGGGATTTAGAGTAAACTGTTTTAAACATTTAGCGTTGTGAATTGTTCTTACCAGCTAAGCTTTAACTTAAAATGAATTATTATTTATACATTATCACCATACCAAACTACGCAATCTATAGTCCCACTAGTATAATAATTTACCTGAAAACACTTTAGAAACTCAGCATCTACATCAAGCAATAATTTTTTCTCAAGTGCTTTGGTACTGCTGCAGTTCTTTATTTCCTCAAAATATTAAAAGGTTTTCATCCAATAAATTCATACGACTGTCTTACCATAGATCTGTTCACTTAAAGATTTTGGACGAAGTTATTACTTGGATATATAGCGCTGAAAGCTCGGTTTACCCGGCTTTTGCGGCGTTGCTATTTCTATATGTAAACATTCTCAACACTTCAAAAGCAAAAGTGGGTTAATTGAAAGTATATTATTTGAGGAAACAATGACATTTTATTTTCTTCTGTAACATGATTCTGACATTTTGTTTATACAGATTGTAAACACTAATTTTACGTTTGACGGTCAATATTCATTACTCAGTGGCGTGTAGTGATTGACATACATCTCGAGTCCATTCAAGTAACACTACCTTTATCATTCATTATGGATATACGTTGATTAATTTAGTTCCCCCTGAACCCTATATTCGCCCGTTGCATGTTAATTTCAAAACCTATGCACAAAAGTGAAAAATTAAAAATAACTCTTACAAACATAAACACTTGTTGATCTGTGAAAAAAACAATATTATTATAAACTACAGAACAAATACAGTTATTATAAACTACAGAACAAATACAGTTATTATACATTACATAACAAACACAGTTATTATAAACTACAGAACAAATACAGTTAATATAAACTACAGAACAAATACAGTTATTATAAACTACAGAACAAATACAGTTATTATTACAGAACAAATACAGTTATTATGAACTACAGAACAAATACAGTTATTATAAACTACAGAACAAATACAGTTATTATAAACTACAGAACAAATACAGTTAATATAAACTACAGAACAAATACAGTTAATATAAACTACAGAACAAATACAGTTATTATTACAGAACAAATACAGTTATTATGAACTACAGAACAAATACAGTTATTATAAACTACAGAACAAATACACTTATTATAATCTACAGAACAAATACAGTTATTATAAACTACAGCACTAATACAGTTATTATAAACTACAGAACAAATACAGTTATTATAAACTACAGAACAAATACAGTTATTATAAATTACAGAACAAATACAGTTATTAGAAACTACAGAACAAATACAGTTATTATAAACTACAGAACAAATACAGTTATCATAAACAACAGAGCAAATACAGTTAATATAAACTACAGAACAAATACAGTTAATATAAACTACAGAACAAATACAGTTATTATAAACTACAGAAAAAAATACAGTATTTCTAAACTACAGAACAAATACAGTTATTATAAACAACAGAACAAATACAGTTATTATAAACTACAGAACAAATAGAGTTACTCTAAACTACAGAACAAATACAGTCAATATAAACTATAGAACAAATACAGTTTTTATAAACTACAGAACAAGTACAGTTATTATAAACTACTGAACAAATACAGTTATTATAAACTACAGAACTAATACAGTTATTATAAACTACAGCACTAATACAGTTATTATAAACTACAGAACAGATAAAGTTATTATAAACAACTGAACAAATACAGTTATTAGAAACTACAAAACAAATACAGTTATTATAAACTACAGAAAAAAAATACAGTTATTATAAATTATACGGTTTGCTAAACATTATGATGTAATTAATTTACAATATCTTTAGAGACTTACTCATGTTCCCCTTAATTAGATCATAATGTACTAAAATAGTATTGGCGATAGTAAAGGTAAATTCTCATTACAAACATTTAAATGCTTTTCTCAATTCAAAATATCTGTATAAGAGTTAGCCCTCTGTTAGTAACCACCCCCCCCCCCCAAGTAACAAATCTATTTGTTTTAAACGTTTTTCACTTGTTATACGCAACTTATATCAACTATATTCTATACTACACATTTGCCTTAAAAATAATAATGTACTGTAATTTATTGTTGTTCGTATTCAATTTTTGATTTTTTTAAAATTTATATTAAAATTAGTTAAATTGTTTCCTTTTTCCCCTTGATACTTCCACCTATACCTAACCTATCTATAGACGAACTCGCTGTTAACTAACAAACCTCCAATCTCAATACTCACACCCACTCTTATAAGCTCTGTGGTATTTAGCACTGTAAATGTTTTACTCAGGCGCTAATGACGCTACGTTACAGTTATAACCTATAATGCAGATTAATAAACACATTGCTACTGGAATTAAGCCAAATTCATTTCCCCCGAGCCAGAACTCCCTAATGGCCTTCATTTGCTAAATGTAAAAAATCTATTGCATCAATTCCATGTATGTTTGTAATTATTATTTTTGTTAAAAGCATTGTTTTTTTTATTAAAGTTTTATTCTGCCTCAATAGTTTTATATAAGTGAAATAAATGTGTAAGTAAATTATTATTTACTAAATACACATAAAGCTCTTGGTTTTGTTGAGTAGAGTTATATATAAATATACAGAAGTACGGGTTGTTATAATATTAGGAAATATAAGGGATGAAGTAAAATTCTTTATGTAGAACGCGTTTCACAATATAACCGGTCAGTCCTCGTCAATTTGATAATCTGATGTTTATATAGGTCATTTTATTAAATTAAAAATTTTTTTATATCTATTGAAAGAAGTAATTAATTGTATATTACAAGTTACATTTAGTAAATACTGTAACGGAATATTCGATCAAGTTACATTTCCTGTCTTACAGGCTGTGATTCTATTGGGAGAGCGGATTTATAGGGCGAGAAGTCGTCAAGGAATCGGATTTAGTCAAACAAATTCCCAATCAGAGACTTTGCGCTGAAAGTAGAAATATCTGCAGCAGCTTCTGCTCCAGATTAATTTGTAATTAATTTTCCCAATTGTAAAGTGAATATGGAAACCGGTACTGTTAAGTCCCCTCCCCAAAAGAAATTAGTCTGTTTTAATAAACTATCGTGTTGGTTTTAATAAACTAGTAAGTAGTGAGATTTAGAAAAAACTGGTTTAATTTTTACTGATGTAAATTGTTTTCGTTAGGTAAGCTCTGATTAGTTTACGAGACACCTTGTCATTTATATTGGGTTGCAAAAAGGTTTTGTTGGAAATGGAATAATGGATTCGTTTTACTTAAATATTAACATTCCGTGTACTGTTTAGCCATGGTAACATTGGATATCCAGCACCCTTGAAAATTGCTAACATTATTCTTCTCTACCGGTATAAAACACTGCGTAGAGTACTGAAACTGAATCAGTTGCAATTATCTTCTCTCGTCGTTTTATAGGAGACCTCAAGAGATTTTGTTGGGCTGAAACCTGTCTTTGCGTTCACAATGGCCCCGGCAAGAGGGCACAGCCAACCAACCGCCTTAGACCACATCAATTTCCTTTAAGGAACTTTTGACAACCCCCTCATCTCTCAAAACGAGGCCAAACCTTCAAGAACGCTACAAGAGTTGTCTCAAATTGTACGGAGGCCATATAGAACCTGTTTAAACTAGAGTCTGCCCGATTTAGCTTCTTTTTCATTGTATGTGTAGACTATGTACATAATATAAAATTTTACATCTGTTTCACTGTTTATTTTCTTGAATACGTTATTTCTGGAATATTATATAATAGTTATATGTATGTTATATTGAAACAACACATATAGTCCTAATAAAGCATCGTGCATTTCTCTTATGCTTGTAGGAAATGGTTTGTGTGTTGTACAATACGTCTGTCTCCATTTCAAGGCTCCTGGCACACGGGTTCTACTCCCAAAACAATCTCCGGCTTCATGTGAGTAGCATATTGTGACGTCATTATTTAGAGATAAATTTAATTCCACCTGTTTTTCCTTCTGTATTAAGCCGTATACTTACAACAGTATTTTCAGTTGAAATATTTATTAAGTGAATATATCGTTTTATAATTTGGACACTATAGATTTTATTTATTTTTAACGTGAAATGTATTATTCATAGACTACTTAAATCTATAATAAAATATAATCTATTACAATTTTATTTCTTTTGCAATAAAATGAGTAAAATAAACAAATATATTTTTAATTCAATCATTATTTATGTCACAAAAAACAAATTTATTTCAGTTACTTTTTAATATATAGTTAAATTATTATAAATAAAGTAACATAGCCTATGCGTTAATACGGCTGATCTATCACGTAACCTATAACATAAAATCACCTGTTTTATGAAAGCATATATTATCAATTATTTAAAGCCAAATGGGTCAAAATAACTATAATGCATACTTTGCCTTTTGTGGAAACATTTTCTCTCATATAAAACTCAAATTGATTCGTTATTGTATTTAAATAATGAATTCATTATTTGAATTCATTATATCAGACTACAAGTTTAAAAAAATGTATTTGACTTTGAGTGGATGAATAAAATGTGTTTTATTAACGATTGAATATTTGTACAATGTATATAATTAGGAGATTGTGAGTTAACAGAAGGAATTGGGAAACAGACTTTTGGTAAATATATAAAATCGTATATAAATAATATTAAATATTAAATACAACCCTAATACGTATAACCCTAATACTTTTATAATAGGTTTTTGGTGTAGGCCTATAACATGTTGAAAGCCTATTTAAATTTAAGAAATGTATTTTCTGACCATCTAAAGCAATAAAATGATCATATTGCATTCACTTAATTTAATATCATTGCTTTAGTAGATATTTATTGGATTCGTGGTTGATTTCATTATTTTAACCATTGAGTGAACTTCAAATGGTAATCAAAGATAGTTATTTTCATACATACAATTATGCATCTATTTACTAAAATCAGTCCCGTTGTTTAGGCTTTTGTAGCAAAGGCTATATTTAGCCCACCTCTGAATAAGTTAGCGGCTTGTTGGGAAAACATTATTAGATTCTTCATTGCGGGGAACAATAAAGCCAGAGCAAAGCGCTCTCTAGTTACATGTGTTGCCACAACAAAGGCAACAGCCAGGCGGATGCTGCATGTTTGGCAAACAAACACGTCTTTGAGCCTTACCTTTCGCTATCGGTTTTACCATGTCCTTTAAGTACCTTTAACAATGCGCATTTTACTTTTAGATAAAGCAAAGCTACAGCATAATTTATTTTTCCAATACAATTTCAAACTTCTGATTGACAATATTTGGACTAAGTTTTCTTCGTAATTGCTTTCCTTTAACTATTTCCCTATCTCCATAATACTGTTCACTTTGATTTTATACCAAAGCTACGTAAGATATAAGCTGATGACGTGTCAAACAAGACCACAGGTTTTCACAAAATTGACCTACCCAGTGCACTGAAGCATTAAAAACAAATGGCCTCTGGCATGCTCATTGTCTGTATAAACTCGCTTTGGGAGAAGCCTCAGATCTCCATTGATATGGAAGTGCAGTATCATTGTTTTGTACAACCCACCGGTAAACCATTTAAGGAGTCATACAACCAAACACAATGCTTGTAGGAGGCTTTAATAATCCATTTACACGATCGGGATGGACAAGCCTAACAACTGTGGAAAGATAGCTTGAACAAAATATTGACTACAACCCCTCTCTAGGCCCTAGGTCTGCCCTAGGTAGCGGACTCTCATATTACCTACCCCAAAAGGTGTACATGTGTAAATGGCGTGCTTATGTGTGTGTGTGTGTGTGTGTGTGTATCTGTGTGTATTTATGTATGTGTGTGTGTGTGTGTGTGTGTGTGTGCGCGCGCGCGTGTGTGTGTGTGTGTGTGTGTGTGTGTGTGTGTTTGTGTGTGTGTGTGTTGTATGTTTGTGTGTGGGTGTGTGTGGGTCTTTGTGTATATTAATAGGTTCGTTTGTTTAAACTTTGAATCATTTTTTTAATACAAAAAAAAACATTTTCTTGGAGTAATTGTTTAAATTATTTAGGATATATTTTTGGAAATAACTGAACAGAATCAGTTGTTTTAATACATACTCTTGGTTTACCAGAGATAAACTTAGAGAATATATATTTTTTTATAAAAGTATTTATAGCGACGCATTTAATGCTAAAATAACTCGATGATTAGTAAATACATAACTGCTAATTCAAAAATTAATTTCCATTTAAGTCTAAATTCCATAAAACAGGCTACATCTATATCAGGCTATGAGTAAAACAAAATCACTACAGGGGTTCCTAGAATGTAAAATACCACCCTTATTAAAGCAAGAGAAAAGGGGTTCCCTGGGAAAGAGTTATGACGTTTTTTATTGAACATTTTACGAAGGACGGAAGAATGGCTGTCTACAGCTTAGAACTTTATTAATCACATTCCACCGATAATCCCTCGCTTTTACATTCCCGCCATGTTGACGGCTTTATTGATATATTTTACTGTAATTTGTTACAGAAGAATCCATTAAAGTCCCATTACATTCAGTACAGAGAAATTAAATGAACAGAAATGTTATTTTAACAGCGACCCAATATTTTTCAACGTTAAAGTTATTGTAAAAAGTATTTTATATCACAAATTCCAAAATATTCCGGGAAAAAAATATGAATTTTATGAACATGACACTGAAGACCTGAGATATTTAAATTATTGTTTAACGTATTCTTGCTACTTAGGTTGCATTACAAAAGTTGTATATTATTTGGATTTGCAATCATAACTACTATCACTAAATTACATTAATTATGTATTGAGACTCTTATATATAGAGAGACGTTGCATATACAGAAACACGTTTTATAACTTTAGCTTCTAACGGCAGCAATTTTAGCACTAAATTGTACTCAAACCATAATCAATGCCGACTTTATTATTTTAATATCATACAAGCAATGTTTCGGTCACATTGTAGGCGACTCTTTTCAGGCTTTCAAATATACAAACATAATACAATATGTCTTATTACTTGAAAGTTAGATACACAATAAAATTGCAAGCTCTACATCTTTAAACACAATATGAAACATACAAGCACAGGATAAAGGTTAGGCAATAGCAATCTGTGCTTACACTTTCACGTCATGCTAATACTGAGTCAAGCAACAGCAAGTTACAATAAATAGACAGCAGATCAATCAATCAATCACATGAAGCAGCGCTGTTCAAAATACCATTAGATCAATTTAAGAATGTTATTAGATACTCTTTTCAAATTGTCAGTATCTGAAACTAGAAACGTATTCGTATAAATCATTTCTGACAATAATCCTTTTTGTTTGTTGCTTTCTTTATCCAAAATGTTAAGTATGTCAAAATCAAAGCCACGACAGGTTTCTCTCATGTTGTTGACTAACGCAGACCTTTCTCTATCTATTTTTGCGACAAATTATGTTCTATGCTCCTTGATTCTCTGTTCTAAAACTCTAGCAGATTGACCTATATAACTGCAATCACAGTCAATACACGGAATATTATGTACAACATTAGAACTTTCCCTTTGTCTATAGGGACTTTACCCAACTGATTAAAAGACTGGATTCCGTCAACGGATTGGAAAACACCAAGGAGTTCAGGGACTTCTGCAGGTTCCTGTTGGAACACTGATTCATCCTGAGGGTACGCAGGCCATTAGTCACGCAAGGCTTTTGCTGTGTATTGTACTGGTAACAAGAGTCGTGGCTCACCAATTAGACTCATTATAAACAAAAAAGACTACGTAATTTACCACGAAAACTGGAAAGTCGTATTTCAAACAGTGTTTAAAGTTTTAAGATCTTTAAAACGTGTAAGATCAGTGTATGTACGATTCAATGTACATACTGAAGATAATTCAGTTACTGAAGATAGAAGTAATTTCCTCTGAAGATGATTGTATTGCAATCGAAATGTACATCAGGATATTGATAAAGAGTTTACGTGGTTAAGAGATTTTATTTATTGATAAAAAAAGCCACTCCACAGTTGGCCCAAGTTATTATAGCAAATTAATTGTTATCAAACCATAGTTAAATTACTAAAGTTATACCGATTTTGTACATATAAACAGATGCTTATTTTAACTCCGTAAGAAGTCGCTCTTGAGGATATATAGTTGAGAATGTAGCTAGCAGGTAGGCTAGTTGGTTTTTTAAAAGTAAATCCAGAGACGAGGTTCACTGGGAGATCCTGCTTAAATATAACAGAGTCGTGCAAAGTTAAGCAAATTGTTAGCAGCTGTTTGTAAATTAAAGGAAATTTTTCGTGAACTCGAAGGCTGAGGGATCGTTGCAATCGATGCGTGCGATACACTTAGTCGCCACGTACATGTCTGGCAACATCTGCCTGTAAACCCATCTACTGAATTTTCTAGAGCGCAGCATTAGACTTCTTTTGAAAACCAACTACCAATTGGAGCTTTCCCTCTCATGACATGGGTTCGAGGTAAACCTATTTGAACACCATGCTAAGGGATATTTTGTGAATTTTGTTTTATGAAATATTTTTCATAAATATTTTATGAATTATAATGCATAATATATATTTTATAATACCAAGCCCATTTCGTTACTTCAAAATCCGCTGTTGATTAGAAAGTAAAAGAAGTTTTTTTACATTTGACGAGTTTTGAAACTTTACATTACTCTTCTTATACAGGCTTAGATGTTATACATGGAAAAATTTATAAGAACAATTATATAGACTTTATATATATATATATATATATATATATATATATATATATATCACTTTCCCGATGATGGAGATACTGCCAATCTTTGAAAGTTAACTCGCATAAATACCGAGTGAAAGAGATAATTAAATACAAGAAAACAGTGTTGCAAAACCTAGAAATATATATATATATATATATATATATATATATATATATATATATATGAATTAAATATGGATGACTGATCAAGAGACCGAAAGGCGCCTCATCACGCAAGGTAAAATCATTGCACATGATGGTGGATAAAACTACTTACAATAGTAATATATTTAGTTCATAAAGTCAGTGCAACGGAAAAACAATGGATAACGTAAAATATCAAGATATATATATATATATATATATATATATATATATATATATATATATATATATATATATATATATAATGTTTATAGTGAACTATAGAATAAAATTAGGCCTACCACAAATTTCCTACTTGTCTTGGTATCATCTTTTAAAAGATTCTACGTCAAAGGAAGAAACAGTTGAAAGAAAACCACTAACATTTTTTCTCTTAAGTAGAGTAACGAATATGGTGGTAAATATTGTTTACGAATAGAAAATTTGGAAGTCAAATAAATTATTTAAGGTAATTTGCTATGTTTATATATGTTTAAGCGGTACGGAGTCATTACATGTAGCCTATATAACATGGGGTTGTCATTGATTGAGGACAGATCGAGGTCAGTATGACCGTACTATATCTCGTCGCTCCATGCTCAGCATTTTGAAGTATATTGCCCCCAACGTAACCATGAGCTTGGCCTTGAGATACTACCAGTTCGGAAAACACAATATTTATTCAAGAGTATGCTATACATCAACAGCCTTATGTAAGTAACGATCAGTCATCGCGGAATGACAGAAGGCTACGATCAGTTATCGCGGAGTTACAGAAGGCTGCGATCAGCAACGTATTTGTACGGAAGTTAGGAGACTGGTAGCTTTATAGCTACCATTAGTGTTTTGAGAGTTCTTGTCATGTTTTTAGGAAAGTTTTTATACTGACCCACTACCCCCCGTCTCGCCTACTGCAATCTCTCAAGGCCAAGCCCGCGGATATGTGCTCCGCACTGTAACTACAACATCTGCGGTCTTTATATTGTAGCGAACAGTATATTACAGTGTGCCTAGATCTCTGATCCATTAGAAACCTTATCAGAACAGTATTCAGAACAAAATACCCTTAAATAAGGAAGCACACTAAACCATGTTACTAATGTTACCATGTTACTGAACCGCCTTATTAGTATTCAGAGAGAGTTTCCAGTTATTCCATCGCGTCCCGGTTTTTACAATAATTTATTCAAACTAATATGTTACAAGGGTTCTCCAAAAAATGGGTCGACATATTTATAACAAAAGTGGGAAATTCAAATTATCTTCAATTAGTCTGCACCCAGTTTATATTTATTTAGATTATATTAAAACTAAGTACTGATTAATTTAAAGCACGGATTTCGTGAGGTATATGTTTCTGTAAAACGTTTTACAGTTAATTAAAACTAGAAATAGGCTCACAAATCCCACCTGTGAAAAATATTTTAAAAAACGTAAGAGATATTGTTTTTACTCACAACAATAAATACATACTTATATGTAAATACATAATTATATGTAAATACATAATTATATGTAAATACATAATTATATGTCAATACATATTCCACCACGTAGATTGTATTGACAGCACATAACAAAATGTAGTTCGAGTGACCGAGGAGCACGCTTATTCTAAATTAAAAATAATAGTGAATAATGTATCATTTATATTCAAAGGAATGTATTCTGGAAAATGCAACATTATTACATTTATTATAAATTTATTTTGTTGCCTTTTCTGCTATTTTGACCCAGTTTTGTGGTATGATTTTTAACTGACCCTGCATGAATATATCCCGGAGAGTATGGTGTAACCTAGAGTGATATTAAAGGTCGCTCTGGGATGTTGTCTTCTCTTGTGGGTTTTTGCGAATCGGTGCCGAACGAATATATCACCTAGAGTGGGCTTTAGGCTACAGTGTCATTAAATGACACTTTGTAACGACCGTGTGTAGCACAAATAACCTTGAATAACGTATACAGACTGACACGCAACGCAATGTTAATAACTTAACGCCTACTCAACTTGGGTACCTACCGAATTGTTACTATTGTTTACGTTACACGAAATCCCAAACAAGTTTAACAACTCTCCCTTCCATATGCTGTAACACTTATGGATAGACTTTATAAAGGTAACAAGACTAACACAGAAGTAAGTGTTTACCTTATTACTTCGCCGTCCTGAACGTAAGTACAAAACTTTCCTTAAGTGCAACAAAGCTTGCGGAGCCCATACCTTTTCGCATTGAAATGAAGCTGCCATGTCCCATTCCATGATTAAGTGACTGTCTTTTGCTGCTAAAGTTACGTACGGTCCATCTTGGAGAAGTTGTAATGAAAAGATATTGAATGAAATAAACTTTGAAATTGCAACGTCTACAAGGAGCTTCTTCTGACGCTATTGCACAATAGTGGCGCTTTGTCTTCAGTCCAATTACTCTATCTGTTTTCATACTTACACAGAGAACAATTAACATATGTATTATACCTGTATTTATATAACTTTTTCTATTAAAAAAAAATAGAACTAACAAATTATTAAATTTATAATTAAAACATGAATTCATTGATCAATTTTAAAGAACAGGATTGCAAATAAAGTTTTTAGTTTTAACTTGGATTATATATGTTCTATTTTCAATTATGTTTCAGCATTTTCCACAGTTACTTTCACGTTAAAGAAAACATCATTTATGTAAATGATTAGGAACACTATTAAATAATCATCTAGATAAATTATGAAAATAGGGGGGAAAACCTTATATTTAACTCCCTAATTATTTCACCCTCTCCTTGTATATATATATATATATATATATATATATATATATTAAATATGGTGATATGTTTTCTTTAAATATAGTTATTAAATTAAAAATATTTCAAAAACAAGAATACTTTTAATGAATATATTTATTCAAAGCTTTTCGCCGATCAAATAGTACTAGCATTTTCAGGAAAATAATTATCGAATAAAATATTTTTACAAAATTAAAAAAAAAAATATCTCCAAAAAGCTTTGAATAAATATATTCATTAAAAGTATTCTTGTTTTTGAAATTGTTTTAATTTATTTTATATATATATATATATATATATATATATATATATATTGTAACGAAATTCATTAAGTTAAGGAAACTGTTGAGAAAATATTTGAACTTGTGATATATACCTAGCTAGCGCTAGTCTATTGTCACATCTATCGGCCGAAATAAGTTACTGCACACACCTGAAAATGATAAATAAAAATAATTCGAAATTTCCTTTATCAGGAAATTCGATGCATATAAGCATATTAGGAGAATGTTTTAAAACCTCGGCAGTTTGTGTGAGCTTAGACAAGAGAGAGGTTGGAATTACAATGGTTTGTTATGGCGACAGGTCGTTCTCATTGAATGAATGCTGATAGGAATTACCTTTAAAATATAATCACAAATATTCATTCACAACTTCAATTACTTGGGAATTTAAATTCATTAAAATAAAATCAAATTTATGCAAGAACAAACCTATCTACAGTGAAAATCAAGTTGAAAGTGTTATGAGAAAACCTAATTAATCCCATTACTAATCTACTAGTAATCTAGCAATTTTTTTGTAGTCCCGACGCAGGTTTAGGAGTTCACCTACGACTCCTAAATACTACATCTGTGTTTAAGTGAGTAAAGGCTGTTGTGGAAAGCACTTTTGAAACTATATTTACCCATCGGGGGTAATTTAATATTTAACTCTACTAATAGGGTATAATATATTTAGCTTTGGCTAAGTTTCTCGCAAAGAAACTGGGATCAACGAGACGGGCAAAGGGATCTAACTTTGTACATTATTCGCCTTGTCGAACGCAGATGGGCAAATAGAAACGGAGCGGCGGTGCAAACTTGGCTGAGCCTTAATAAGCTTGTTTACTTAGTTTTATGCTATGACGTCACGGCGAAGTTGTACGCTAATTATTGGTAAAACATTTGTATTTAATCAAAATGGAAACATTTGCGTTGCTGTGTTGTAAGGGGAGATTCACGTTACTATTAGAAAAGCATTGTTGTGTACGCTATCAGCAAAAGCTTCCTCTTATTGTAATTACTTGATTAGTAAAAATCGTTTAGGTTTCTATAATATAAGCAAAATATATAAAAGAAGTACAGCTGGGATGTACAAAGTAAATTAGTTACAAATTTAAAACATCATAAAACAATCAAATATGTATTATAAGAAAAATAAGTCCATTCTTACTTAGGTCAACAAAGAAAAAACTATTTTAGTTATTTTTTATCAAGTAATTACAATAAATATAAATATCCACATAAATAATACAGAATCACAATATTAAGTGGCAAAATAGAAAGAAAAATATCTATGATAAAAAATAACTCAATTTAATTAATATATTATTTTTATGGAAAACCCATTAACGTCGTGTCATCCAATACAAGTTTAAAAAACAATGTATTTAAACATGAGTTGATGTATAAAAATTATTATATTAACGATTGAAAATTAGAGCAAGATATAAATATATATACATAGATAAAGTGAGAGTCAATAGATGGAGTTGAAATAGGAAAATATATTTATAAGTATATTTCTGAGAATTTAATATTCTAAGATGATTAAATACAATGAAGAGTGGGGAATGCTTAAATTTACAATATGTTTTTTCTAGGGGGATCAGTCTGTCTAGGGGGATCGTCTGTGGTTCAGAGGGATACATAACTGGGGAAGCTAACCACTTTCTCTCCACGCTGCATTTCTTTGTTTTCAAGTATATGTATCTAAATACTTATATCCATAACATATGAATATATATGAATGTTAAGGAAGGATTTCGAATAGCAGTGTTAGCAAAAGGACCAAACCCTCCTGAATCAGGACACACAAGAGAGGTTCAGAAAAGCGTGCCTAAACCCGCCCATATGGGTGATATAAAGATGGGTCTATAAACCCAATAAAGGAATAACACAAACAAAGCATAAGGGCAACTCAGGTAGACTAATACTAAAGGTCAGGAGGATGTTACTTCATCGAGGGGTTTGCGTCACTGCAGTAAACATATTCACTAAAGTGATTAACTAAACCTTGCAAATAAGGCTTAATACTTGTTGAGAGACTTTTTATCCCGATGAAGATCAACTGTGCTCTGATGATATCCGTGCTTTATATCTTCCTGCAAATGTTACGAACCTAATCCAGCCGATGGATCACGGTGTTCTAGAATATATGGAACAAATAGACATGTTAGCATTTACAATCTCTCATGGAAGCGACTGAAAGGGAAGAAAGCTTTGTAGGGTTTCTTAGATATATTCTTAAGAATGTTAAGTACTGTATAGCTAAATCATGGAACGAAATAAAAGCAGAAGTATCACATAAGTCATGGAATAAAGTCCTGAGTCGTATTAAAACTGTTGACTGTATCATTGATTCACAAGAAGAAACAGATCGAAGATTCGAAGAACAGATTGACATCTCTTATCAAAAAACTTCAAGGTTGTGAAAATTTCGAAGAAACGAAAGTACGTCAGTGAAAGAGTAAGGACGAACGCAAGTAACAATAACACATGTTACGACTATTGAAAAGGTACAAGAAACTACTGGAGGCAGTGATGACGAGAATAAAAACGAAGGTTCTACCTTCAAGGAGACAGTACAAGAAAGGATAATAAATCACGGTGAAGGAACAGCCGCCTTGGAAACTGCACTACGCTATATTGAATTACAGACACCACGTCCACATATGTGTTTCTACTAAGACGTCTAAGCAAGGTTGTAGCACGAAAACAATCGCATAAGCAAACGCAGAGGATATTTTTTTTAAAGGGATACAACTTTTTTTTTAAAAATATAGCGACCGCCAGCTAACCCAGGGCAGCAGTGGCTAGTGTGACAGAGGGTTACGTCATTACTTATTCAAAGTAAACTCTCGTCTGGTGCCCCTACATGTGTTTGTTTTTGTGCCTCAGTACGTGTATGTAATCCAGTAACATAGGCCAGCAATTGTTAATGTTGCAGAGGGCTACGTCATTACGTATTCAAATTACACTCTCGTCTGATGTACCTTTGTGTTTTCATTTAGGTATCAAATTTATGTACAACAGAGATGACCTTAAGGGTAAGAGATTCTCTTCTCGGGGGTTGATTCAATCCTTCATAGTTACCTTGGGTTAACTTCAAACTGTTTTATATCAATACAATATGTTTAAACAATTCTTATCAATAACTCTGGACCATCTATTTTTGTATGCAGGTTTTTATAACAATCGTAGGTCATTTACCCTAAAGGTTCACGCAAATGAAGTTTAGAATTTTCATTTAATAAATTACAAATACATTTTTAACAATCTCTATCATGAGATGGTAACAACAACAAAGTAACGTTGATTTAACACAAATGTAGTCACTTAGTGAGGTAGATTTTCCTTTTTAGAAAAGGATGAAATTCTTTATGAGAACGTAAAATGTATCAACAGACATATAGTGTCCTAATTTATGCTTCCCTTGATTGTGAAATTAACGTTGTTTGATTAATTTCTCGTAAATCGTATGTTTTGGAAGTAAAGACATCTGAGGGTATAAATGATCGAACGAAAGTAGTAAATGTTTTTTCACCGAAGACTGTTAAATCAGGTAATAAGAGACATAGCCTATGGGTTAAAACAGCTGTTCTACCGCATGACCTATAAAAAAGCTGTATTATGAAAACATGTGTTATAATTTATTATAGGCCAAATGGGAGTAAAAACTTCATAGCTCATTTGTGATCCCATTTTTTCCCATTAAACTAAAATAATTCATCAAATTTAATTATTGAATTATTATTTGAAAATTGTATCAACATCAAGTAACATCCACTACTTGTTTAAAAAAATGTATTTGAAACTGAATGAATGAAGCCATCTTATTACTGAAAATTTTAACTATATATATAAGGAGAGTGGAACTAATAGAGGGAATTGAAAAATTAAAATTCTAAATAACGAGAGTTATAAATAGATAGATAGATAAATCGATATATAGTTAGATAGATAGAGAGAGAGAGAGAGAGAGAGAGAGGGAGAGAGAGAGAGAGAGCGAGAGAGACAGAGAGAGACAGACAGACAGACAGACAGACAGACAGAGTGACTGACGGATAGACAGACAGGCCGATCGACAGACAGATAAATGGATAGATAGAGTTTGATAGACAGACAGCAGACAGACATACATACATACAGAGAGACAGCAGACAGACAGAAATACCTACATACAGAGACAGCAGACAAACATGCATACATACGTACATACATACAAAGACACAGCAGACAGACAAAAGTACATACATACAGAGACAGCAGCCAGACATACATACATACAATGAGGCAGCAGACAGACAGAAGTACATACATACAGAGACAGCAGCTAGACATACATACATACAGATAGACAGTAAACAGACATACATACATACAAAGAGACAGCAGACAGACAGAAGTACATACATACAGAGACAGCAGCAAGACATACATACATACAGAGAGACAGCAAACAGACATACATACATACAGAAGTGAACAGACAAATAGACACACAGACAGAGAGATAGCAGACAGACAGACAGACCAACATACAGCGAGACAACATACATACATAGAGACAGCCGGCAGAAAAATAGTCATACATACAGAAAGACAGCAGAGAGGCAGCAGAGAGACATACATACATACATAGAGACAGCCGGCAGAAAGATAGTCATACATACATACATAGAGACAGCCGGCAGAAAGATAATCATACATACAGAAAGACAGCAGAGAGGCAGCAGAGAGACATACATACATAGAGACAGCCGGCAGAAAGATAGTCATACATACATACATAGAGACAGCCGGCAGAAAGATAGTCGTACATACAAAAAGACAGCAGAGAGACGTACACACATACATACATACATACATAGAGACAGCCGGCAGAAAGATAGCCATACATACAGAGAGACAGATAGGTAGACAGACAGACAGACCGACTAACTGATTACAGACAGACAGACATTCAGGCAGATGGATAGATAGATAGATAGATAAAGATGGATAGATAGATAAATAGAGTAAATAGATGGATAGATGAATAAAGAGAGAGAGAGAGAGAGAGAGTGAGGCCATTTTAGGAGGTAGGGATAGAAGAGAGAGGGATAGAGAGAGAGAGAGAGAGAGTGAGAGAGAGTTTCGTACGTACATTCAAGATGTAAAACATTACTGGTTATATTTCATTTTTAATTAATAATAGCTGTATTTCAACTTCTCACATCTTGTAGCCTAACAATCAAACTTATAAATAACAAACACATGAACTGGTACCGTATAAATTCTATTATAGAGCAATAGGAAAAGGTAAAGGCTATTTTCCGAAGGGAGCGTGACCTAATATCTGTAGACGTAATTAAGTTCTTCGTCTTTGTTGATGTTTGCCATCCGGAAGCATTTCCTGGACAAATACTGTCGCTATATTGTTACAACAACAGTACAATATTTTTACAAAGTGTTAGTTTCTTTATAAGCAAACAATGACGTTTCACTGCTGATGTTAACCCCGCTAGATAAATGTTTTAGCTTATAATAGAAAAATGTCTTTTTCAGAAACCAAAGTATTTAAAATTAGTTTACAAAGGAATTACGATTTGCCAAAATATTTGATCCATCCAACTGTGAAAATGGATTACAGATTGAATTATCAAACGTTCTGGAACTGTGACAACCTAAAGTCACACTTTGATCCATACACTGAAGGACAAATGAAGATTCTGAATAAGGACAACTTGTATAAATACAGTAAAATACTTGGTCGATTTTGATATATACTAAACGTCCTTGCAGGATGGGAGATTAATTTTATATAAAATGACCGGTTCATGGTAGATTGTAAACGCGACCATGTATAGAATAAATTGGAAAATTAGTATTTATCAATTATTTATAGAAACAGTTTGTTTAAATATTTAATATTTTTAATTGAAATTTAAAACAAATAATATTGAAAAACATTTTCAAGTCGATATACCGTTAGGTCAACAAAAACCAATTTTATTTTAGAAATTGTGTTGTATATTTTCAATAAATATTAATAAAGTAACATACCCTATGTGTCGAAACAGCTGTTCTACCACATAACTCATAAATACAAAATTAGCTTTTTTATGAAATCATGGGTTATCACTTAAAGTGGAATGAAATGACTGTATTGCATGCCTTGCCCCTTTTTTGAAGAAAATGTCTCCTATATTAACTCATTATTAAATTTAGGTAATGATATAATATTTGTAAAAACTGGATTTACATCAAGTTTTAATAAAAGTATTTGAATTTGGGTGGATGGATAAAACGTATTTTATTACCGACTGAAAATTTTATAAAATATAAATAGGGAAAGTAGAAACTAATTGTAATAATTGAAGAACACTTGGTTTGACTTTGAACTTTGTAAAAATAACTGTTTTAATTGTTTAAAAGTTGCAATGTTTTCATAAAGCTTTTAGTCCATATATGACGACACAGAAACCGAACGCTGTGATAGCTATTAGTAAAATAAAATTTTCAACAAATGACAGTAAACGTCAGAACCACCGCCACAACTCGCTTTTATCTACTTGGGTTAAACGTAAACCTCATGGTAACAGGCTTCACTAATGTATGAACCCACAGCACATCGGGCTGCTCCGCTACATGTACACCGCCTTCACCTCACCGACAACAATGCAAAGTGGTTGTGCATAACCTCAAAATATGCACACCCACAGTGGTTCAGGTAAAAAGGTTTAACACGAGATCCCATGTTTATGAACCATTCTAATACACTTTCAGTTAACAAAATATTGGAAACATTACGAAAGACTGACACATACAACCAAATAACCTTCTATACATACTTTTATATTTTACACGAATAATAATATTTAACTACAGATAAACTAGCATGTAATAGTTATCTTTTTCTGCATTTAGTAAGTTATAGCTTATAGACTGGCTAACTGCAAAATTCTAACAATTACAGGTTACTAAGAATATCTTTCTGACAGATATGCATAGTATTGTATAGTCAGGACTTTTATAGTCATGTACAGTATATAGTAAACAATGAAAAAAGGAAATAAATTGTGTATAGTATTTAAACATTAAAATTTAAAACTTTATTTCAGACTTAGCTAGAAAATTATAATAACAATAGCATTTTAAATGTGACAAAAAATATTTGTAGGTGAAATGTACACTAATGTTAGGCCAAAAACACTCTAATCCGTCAAATAGGTCACCATTATCTTTTTTATTATTTTAATTTATTAATGTTTGTATAAGTATGTTACAAAATTAGCAAGCATACAGTTAACATTCAACTATTCTTTGAGCTTACCTTGAGGGCTATGTTAATACGAATAAAAGACGCACACAAAATTCACGAATTAATCATTTATGACTCATACGCGTTTTAATGACAAAGTCATCATCGTCAATGAGTGTTGCTATTACAAAGTTTAACTTACAAACTTGTGATAAATCTGATTGTTTATGTTGGCTTTCTATAAACGTTAAAACTTAAAGTATTGTTTATTCTGGATATTAGAACAACTATAAATGGTAAACATCCCTCTTTTTTTCATTTCCATGATACTTGGGAAAAATCTATGAATTGCGTCACAAAACTTGTCCAGGCTTTATTCATTGGCAAACACGTCATCCACATATCTGAGCCACACTTTAGTTAAGTATTCCTTGCTAAGTTCTTTTAGCATTCCTTTCAAAATTAATCAAAAAAAGTAAATGAGTTGTAAGTTAGAGTTTGTAGTAGCAACACCCACTGATGATGATGATGACTTTGTCATTGTAACGCGTATGAGCCAATAAATGAATAATGTATGAGTCTTGTCTATATCTTTTATTTATACATACAGTTTCCTTTTTAATTTTGGAAATTTATTAAGTAAGTTTTATAAATAAATCGTAACATTGTTTTTAGGTTACAAGGTATCAAGTTGCGTATTAGAGCAGCAAGTATGAGGTGATCTTATCCTGGATTTGCATTCCTTGCATTTACAAGCTTGTACTATTCTAGTATCCGTTAACATTAAGTAACCGTTATTTTAAGTCCAAACCGTTATTTCAAATCCAAGTAATCCTTTGTTTAATCAAAGAACCTATACTTTGTCCCTTTAGAGTTGTTTGAAATTTATTATGTACTATAAGTCTATACATATTTATTGTTATCAACTTTATATAAAGCTGCAATCTTTACATAGCACATGTAGCTAATTTTTTTCCTTTTCTTCTATTAGGCCACGCTCTCCCTATATATATCTTGTTCATATTTTCAATCGTTGATAAAACACTTTTTAATCATTACCTCAAGTTAAAATACATCTTTTTAAATTCGTAGTGGATGACATATGATATCGATAGAGTTTTTTCAAATAATAATTCATTAATTAAATTTAATGAACTAAATTTATTTGCATATGAGAGGTCAATTTTTCATAAAAAAAAGGCAAGATGGGCAATATAGTTATTTTGTCCCATTTGGCTGAAAATAAATGATAAAGTATGATTTGCATAAAGTTGCTCATTTTATGTGATAGTTTATGTGGTAGAACGGCTGTTTTAATGCATAGGCTATGCTACCTTAATAATATTAATTGTAATTACTCAATAAAAATTAACTATATATAATTAACTATATAATTAACTATATATATATATTTTTTTTTTCACGAGTTTAAATTGACCAATTTTTTTTAAATCACAAGTCTACCATTGTTTTGAAAACGTATATTTTTGGCCGAGTAGCATTGATTTTCGGCCATTCTGCAAGGTTTTAAGGCATCATCTTACTACAGAGGATGTGCGGTAGGTAGCTCCTCGACTTGAATGAGAGAATCACCTATCTCGTCAGCTGACTACAATGACTTATCACAGACCATGCCCCGTGACTAGGGGAAAGGCAATAACCCGGGCTACGAGAAATCCTTGTGAATCTACGGCGTCATGTTCAGATGAGGATCTGCAAAAAGCTTCCTATCCCAAGACTAAGAGGTGGATATGATAGATTGGACTGAAAATAGTGAAATACATGACAGAAGAGATCTTCAAGAACACTTATTTAATCATCGTCGTCTAGATCTTTAACCTTTGGACAACCTCCCGGTCCAAATAGGAACGGAAGACTGAGAATATTCGTTACACGGAGTATCCTGAGTCCAGCTGCTTGGACAAAACCGTCATACGGAGGAGATAGTATGGCGAGCAAAGTCTCCGCGTGACTTGATATAATTGCAAACATTTCACACTTGAGCAAGTTGTCACGGAAAGCCTACAAAATTCCAGAAGTGAGTCGTTTTGAAATTCCTAGACGCGATCAGTCAATAGGCCTATATAAAGGTTTGGTTATTCGTAGAGGAGAGTCTGTGTTTATAATGTAATCAGAGTCAACACTTTAGTGACATAATAACAGTTGAATGGGTGCTGAGTTTGAATAGACAATTTACAAACTAATTACTTATTGTTATATCAAATTAAAACTGAATTTTAACACTTTTATAATTTGATAACTATGTAAACAATAGTAGCCATAAAAGTTTTTGAAATAATAGATTAGTAAATAAAAGATCCAGAAAACAGTGGTATAAACAAAAATATTAGAATATTTACAGCTGTATTTGATTCCGATTACACTTTTCAAATAATCTATTAATTTATTTTTATTACTATTACTTGTTTGAATCGATTTATCATTATATTTTTATTTCTATAGCGCTATTTCATAAGTAATTAATATTTTTATTATTTATAGCATCGTATATTAATACTAGGATGAATAAGTCGTATGAGTATTAGTTTAAAATATACGATTCATGTAACCTAATACAAGAGAAAAGTTAGAAGTCCTAAGCAATGACGTCACAATATGCGTCACGTTTATGCCGGAGATTGCTTTGGGAGTACAATTTCTATCCAGAACCATTTAAATGGAGAAGTCTTGCACTACAAAAGAAACAATTTTCTTCAACCACCAAAGAAATGCAATATGTTCATGGTTTCAATAAAACAGCAATAGCGTAGCTTTTCCTACGTTTAGTAGAAATGTACGTGGTAGAAACCTTATTTCACTTTGTGTAACAGTCATATAGATACTTAGAAAGAGACTGAACTTAACGTTTTGTAAGAATGTTTTTATAGAACTTTAACGTTCTAATGAAATTGTTCAAAAAACTCAATATTTACACCCAATGGCTATATAGCAATGATAAACGAGATACGTTTATGATAACGAATAATTAGTTTAGGATTCTTCAATATAACTTCACCTGACAATGGACCGAAATTACTATATTACATACCATGGCCCTTTTGGGAAAGGTTTTCTTCTGTATACAACTATCATTCTTTCAATAAATTTAATTAATGAATTATTATTTTAAAACATTATTAACATAAACTGTCAATCACTACAAGTTTAAAAAATTGTATTTGATCTTGAGTGGATGATTAAAAGGTCTTTCAATATTAATAGATAATTTGAGTCATGGATAATTTGATAATTCTTGATGGAACTCTTTCTACATTACATTTGTTGCTAAAATATTAATTCACACCAAAAGTATTTATTCAGAGCCAACAAAAATATTATTAAGTTCTTTAATAAATTCTTCAAAGGTTTTTTGACTGTTCTGAAAAATGTGGTGAGGGGAAGAAAGTGCGGTTTAATTCTAGGGGACTCATTTGAACGATATATATATATATATATATATATATATATATATATATATATATATATATATATATATATATATATATACTTTAACGCAGCCAATAAAGGGTTTTGACAAGGTCAAGTATGCTTTAACCTCCCTGTAGGAAAATTATTTTGATACATTGTTAGTGGTATTATAGCTTTAATACTCTAAATAGTTATAAAGGCGGGGAGAGGTTTATACGCTTATATCGCCCTGAAATGAATATTCAGCTATATTTCTTACATACAGTATATACATCTAGGCGTGTGCGTGTGCACGTGCGTCTACCTTATTACTAAGTAATATTATAAAGGATAGTTATAAAGGCGGGGAGAGGTTTATACGCTTATATCGCCCTGAAATGAATATTCAGCTATATTTCTTAAATACAGTATATACATCTAGGCGTGTGCGTGTGCACGTGCGTCTACCTTATTACTAAGTAATATTATAAAGGATAGTTATAAAGGCGGGGAGAGGTTTATACGCTTATATCGCCCTGAAATGAATATTCAGCTATATTTCTTACATACAGTATATACATCTAGGCGTGTGCGTGTGCACGTGCGTCTACCTTATTACTAAGTAATATTATAAAGGATAGCTATAAAGGCGGGGAGAGGTTTATACGCTTATATCGCCCTGAAATGAATATTCAGCTATATTTGTTACGCACAGTATATACATCTAGGCGTGTGCGTGTGCACCTGCGTCTACCTTATTACTAAGTAATATTATAAAGGATAGTTATAAAGGCGGGGAGAGGTTTATACGCTTATATCGCCCTGAAATGAATATTCAGCTATATTTGTTACATACAGTATATACATCTAGGCGTGTGCGTGTGCACCTGCGTCTACCTTATTACTAAGTAATATTATAAAGGATAGTTATAAAGGCGGGGAGAGGTTTATACGCTTATATCGCCCTGAAATGAATATTCAGCTATATTTGTTACGCACAGTATATACATCTAGCCGTGTGCGTGTGCACCTGCGTCTACCTTATTACTAAGTAATATTATAAAGGATAGTTATAAAGGCGGGGAGAGGTTTATACGCTTATATCGCCCTGAAATGAATATTCAGCTATATTTGTTACATACAGTATATACATCTAGGCGTGTGCGTGTGCACGTGCGTCTACCTTATTACTAAGTAATATTATAAAGGATAGTTATAAAGGCGGGGAGAGGTTTATACGCTTATATCGCCCTGAAATGAATATTCAGCTATATTTGCTACATACAGTATATACATCTAGGCGTGTGCGTGTGCACGTGCGTCTACCTTATTACTAAGTAATATTATAAAGGATAGTTATAAAGGCGGGGAGAGGTTTATACGCTTATATCGCCCTGAAATGAATATTCAGCTATATTTGTTACATACAGTATATACATCTAGGCGTGTGCGTGTGCACGTGCGTCTACCTTATTACTAAGTAATATTATAAAGGATAGTTATAAAGGCGGGGAGAGGTTTATACGCTTATATCGCCCTGAAATGAATATTCAGCTATATTTGTTACGCACAGTATATACATCTAGGCGTGTGCGTGTGCACCTGCGTCTACCTTATTACTAAGTAATATTATAAAGGATAGTTATAAAGGCGGGGAGAGGTTTATACGCTTATTTCGCCCTGAAATGAATATTCAGCTATATTTGTTACATACAGTATATACATCTAGGCGTGTGCGTGTGCACGTGCGTCTACCTTATTACTAAGTAATATTATAAAGGATAGTTATAAAGGCGGGGAGAGGTTTATACGCTTATATCGCCCTGAAATGAATATTCAGCTATATTTGTTACATACAGTATATACATCTAGGCGTGTGCGTGTGCACGTGCGTCTACCTTATTACTAAGTAATATTATAAAGGATAGTTATAAAGGCGGGGAGAGGTTTATACGCTTATATCGCCCTGAAATGAATATTCAGCTATATTTGTTACATACAGTATATACATCTAGGCGTGTGCGTGTGCACGTGCGTCTACCTTATTATTAAGTAATATTATAAAGGATAGTTATAAAGGCGGGGAGAGGTTTATACGCTTATATCGCCCTGAAATGAATATTCAGCTATATTTGTTACATACAGTATATACATCTAGGCGTGTGCGTGTGCACGTGCGTCTACCTTATTACTAAGTAATATTATAAAGGATAGTTATAAAGGCGGGGAGAGGTTTATACGCTTATATCGCCCTGAAATGAATATTCAGCTATATTTGTTACATACAGTATATACATCTAGGCGTGTGCGTGTGCACGTGCGTTTACCTTATTACTAAGTAATATTATAAAGGATAGTTATAAAGGCGGGGAGAGGTTTATACGCTTATATCGCCCTGAAATGAATATTCAGCTATATTTGTTACATACAGTATATACATCCAGGCATGTGCGTGTGCACGTGCGTCTACCTTATTACTAAGTAATATTATAAAGGATAGTTATAAAGGCGGGGAGAGGTTTATACGCTTATATCGCCCTGAAATGAATATTCAGCTATATTTGTTACATACAGTATATACATCTAGGCGTGTGCGTGTGCACCTGCGTCTACCTTATTACTAAGTAATATTATAAAGGATAGTTATAAAGGCGGGGAGAGGTTTATACGCTTTAATCGCCCTGAAATGAATATTCAGCTATATTTGTTACATACAGTATATACATCTAGACGTGTGCGTGTGCACGTGCGTCTACCTTATTACTAAGTAATATAATAAAGGATAGTTATAAAGGCGGGGAGAGGTTTATACGCTTATATCGCCCTGAAATGAATATTCAGCTATATTTGTTACATACAGTATATACATCTAGGCGTGTGGGTGTGCACCTGCGTTTACCTTATTACTAAGTAATATTATAAAGGATAGTTATAAAGGCGGGGAGAGGTTTATACGCTTATATCGCCCTGAGATGAATATTCAGCTATATTTGTTACATACAGTATATACATCCAGGCGTGTGCGTGTGCACGTGCGTCTACCTTATTACTAAGTAATATTATAAAGGATAGTTATAAAGGCGGGGAGAGGTTTATACGCTTATATCGCCCTGAAATGAATATTCAGCTATATTTGTTACATACAGTATATACATCTAGGCGTGTGCGTGTGCACCTGCGTCTACCCTATTACTAAGTAATATTATAAAGGATAGTTATAAAGGCGGGGAGAGGTTTATACGCTTATATCGCCCTGAAATGAATATTCAGCTATATTTGTTACATACAGTATATACATCTAGGCGTGTGCGTGTGCACGTGCGTCTACCTTATTACTAAGTAATATTATAAAGGATAGTTATAAAGGCGGGGAGAGGTTTATACGCTTATATCGCCCTGAAATGAATATTCAGCTATATTTGTTACATACAGTATATACATCTAGGCGTGTGGGTGTGCACCTGCGTCTACCTTATTACTAAGTAATATTATAAAGGATAGTTATAAAGGCGGGGAGAGGTTTATACGCTTATATCGCCCTGAAATGAATATTCAACTATATTTGTTACATACAGTATATACATCTAGGCGTGTGCGTGTGCACGTGCGTCTACCTTATTACTAAGTAATATAATAAAGGATAGTTATAAAGGCGGGGAGAGGTTTATACGCTTATATCGCCCTGAAATGAATATTCAGCTATATTTGTTACATACAGTATATACATCTAGGCGTGTGGGTGTGCACCTGCGTTTACCTTATTACTAAGTAATATTATAAAGGATAGTTATAAAGGCGGGGAGAGGTTTATACGCTTATATCGCCCTGAGATGAATATTCAGCTATATTTGTTACATACAGTATATACATCCAGGCGTGTGCGTGTGCACGTGCGTCTACCTTATTACTAAGTAATATTATAAAGGATAGTTATAAAGGCGGGGAGAGGTTTATACGCTTATATCGCCCTGAAATGAATATTCAGCTATATTTGTTACATACAGTATATACATCTAGGCGTGTGCGTGTGCACCTGCGTCTACCCTATTACTAAGTAATATTATAAAGGATAGTTATAAAGGCGGGGAGAGGTTTATACGCTTATATCGCCCTGAAATGAATATTCAGCTATATTTGTTACATACAGTATATACATCTAGGCGTGTGCGTGTGCACGTGCGTCTACCTTATTACTAAGTAATATTATAAAGGATAGTTATAAAGGCGGGGAGAGGTTTATACGCTTATATCGCCCTGAAATGAATATTCAGCTATATTTGTTACATACAGTATATACATCTAGGCGTGTGGGTGTGCACCTGCGTCTACCTTATTACTAAGTAATATTATAAAGGATAGTTATAAAGGCGGGGAGAGGTTTATACGCTTATATCGCCCTGAAATGAATATTCAACTATATTTGTTACATACAGTATATACATCTAGGCGTGTGCGTGTGCACGTGCGTCTACCTTATTACTAAGTAATATTATAAAGGATAGTTATAAAGGCGGGGAGAGGTTTATACGCTTATATCGCCCTGAAATGAATATTCAGCTATATTTGTTACATACAGTATATACATCTAGGCGTGTGCGTGTGCACGTGCGTCTACCTTATTACTAAGTAATATTATAAAGGATAGTTATAAAGGCGGGGAGAGGTTTATACGCTTATATCGCCCTGAAATGAATATTCAGCTATATTTGTTACATACAGTATATACATCTAGGTGTGTGCGTGTGCACGTGCGTCTACCTTATTACTAAGTAATATTATAAAGGATAGTTATAAAGGCGGGGAGAGGTTTATACGCTTATATCGCCCTGAAATGAATATTCAGCTATATTTGTTACATACAGTATATACATCTAGGCGAGTTCGTGTGCACGTGCGTTTAACTTATTACTAAGTAATATTATAAAGGATAGTTATAAAGGCGGGGAGAGGTTTATACGCTTATATCGCCCTGAAATGAATATTCAGCTATATTTGTTACGCACAGTATATACATCTAGGCGTGTGCGTGTGCACCTGCGTCTACCTTATTACTAAGTAATATTATAAAGGATAGTTATAAAGGCGGGGAGAGGTTTATACGCTTATATCGCCCTGAAATGAATATTCAGCTATATTTGTTACATACAGTATATACATCTAGGCGTGTGCGTGTGCATGTGCGTCTACCTTATTACTAAGTAATATTATAAAGGATAGTTATAAAGGCGGGGAGAGGTTTATACGCTTATATCGCCCTGAAATGAATATTCAGCTATATTTGTTACATACAGTATATACATCTAGGCGTGTGCGTGTGCACGTGCGTTTAACTTATTACTAAGTAATATTATAAAGGCATGGTTATAAAGGCGGGGAGAGGTTTATACGCTTATATCGCCCTGAAATGAATATTCAGCTATATTTGTTACATACAGTATATACATCTAGGCGTGTGCGTGTGCACGTGCGTTTAACTTATTACTAAGTAATATTATAAAGGATAGTTATAAAGGCGGGGAGAGGTTTATACGCTTATATCGCCCTGAAATGAATATTCAGCTATATTTGTTACGCACAGTATATACATCTAGGCGTGTGCGTGTGCACCTGCGTCTACCTTATTACTAAGTAATATTATAAAGGATAGTTATAAAGGCGGGGAGAGGTTTGTACGCTTATATCGCCCTGAAATGAATATTCAGCTATATTTGTTACATACAGTATATACATCTAGGCGTGTGCGTGTGCACGTGCGTCTACCTTATTACTAAGTAATATTATAAAGGATAGTTATAAAGGCGGGGAGAGGTTTATACGCTTATATCGCCCTGAAATGAATATTCAGCTATATTTGTTACATACAGTATATACATCTAGGCGTGTGCGTGTGCACGTGCGTTTAACTTATTACTAAGTAATATTATAAAGGATAGTTATAAAGGCGGGGAGAGGTTTATACGCTTATATCGCCCTGAAATGAATATTCAGCTATATTTGTTACATACAGTATATACATCTAGGCGTGTGCGTGTGCACGTGCGTCTACCTTATTACTAAGTAATATTATAAAGGATAGTTATAAAGGCGGGGAGAGGTTTATACGCTTATATCGCCCTGAAATGAATATTCAGCTATATTTGCTACATACAGTATATACATCTAGGCGTGTGCGTGTGCACGTGCGTCTACCTTATTACTAAGTAATATTATAAAGGATAGTTATAAAGGCGGGGAGAGGTTTATACGCTTATATCGCCCTGAAATGAATATTCAGCTATATTTGTTACATACAGTATATACATCTAGGCGTGTGCATGTGCACGTGCGTCTACCTTATTACTAAGTAATATTATAAAGGATAGTTATAAAGGCGGGGAGAGGTTTATACGCTTATATCGCCCTGAAATGAATATTCAGCTATATTTGTTACGCACAGTATATACATCTAGGCGTGTGCGTGTGCACCTGCGTCTACCTTATTACTAAGTAATATTATAAAGGATAGTTATAAAGGCGGGGAGAGGTTTATACGCTTATATCGCCCTGAAATGAATATTCAGCTATATTTGTTACATACAGTATATACATCTAGGCGTGTGCGTGTGCACGTGCGTCTACCTTATTACTAAGTAATATTATAAAGGATAGTTATAAAGGCGGGGAGAGGTTTATACGCTTATATCGCCCTGAAATGAATATTCAGCTATATTTGTTACATACAGTATATACATCTAGGCGTGTGCGTGTGCACGTGCGTCTACCTTATTACTAAGTAATATTATAAAGGATAGTTATAAAGGCGGGGAGAGGTTTATACGCTTATATCGCCCTGAAATGAATATTCAGCTATATTTGTTACATACAGTATATACATCTAGGCGTGTGCGTGTGCACGTGCGTCTACCTTATTACTAAGTAATATTATAAAGGATAGTTATAAAGGCGGGGAGAGGTTTATACGCTTATATCGCCCTGAAATGAATATTCAGCTATATTTGTTACATACAGTATATACATTTAGGCGTGTGCGTGTGCACGTGCGTCTACCTTATTACTAAGTAATATTATAAAGGATAGTTATAAAGGCGGGGAGAGGTTTATACGCTTATATCGCCCTGAAATGAATATTCAGCTATATTTGTTACATACAGTATATACATCTAGGCGTGTGCGTGTGCACGTGCGTCTACCTTATTACTAAGTAATATTATAAAGGATAGTTATAAAGGCGGGGAGAGGTTTATACGCTTATATCGCCCTGAAATGAATATTCAGCTATATTTGTTACATACAGTATATACATCTAGGCGTGTGCGTGTGCACGTGCGTCTACCTTATTACTAAGTAATATAATAAAGGATAGTTATAAAGGCGGGGAGAGGTTTATACGCTTATATCGCCCTGAAATGAATATTCAGCTATATTTGTTACATACAGTATATACATCTAGGCGTGTGGGTGTGCACCTGCGTCTACCTTATTACTAAGTAATAATATAAAGGATAGTTATAAAGGCGGGGAGAGGTTTATACGCTTATATCGCCCTGAAATGAATATTCAACTATATTTGTTACATACAGTATATACATCTAGGCGTGTGCGTGTGCACGTGCGTCTACCTTATTACTAAGTAATATTATAAAGGATAGTTATAAAGGCGGGGAGAGGTTTATACGCTTATATCGCCCTGAAATGAATATTCAGCTATATTTGTTACGCACAGTATATACATCTAGGCGTGTGCGTGTGCACCTGCGTCTACCTTATTACTAAGTAATATTATAAAGGATAGTTATAAAGGCGGGGAGAGGTTTATACGCTTATATCGCCCTGAAATGAATATTCAGCTATATTTGTTACATACAGTATATACATCTAGGCGTGTGCGTGTGCACGTGCGTCTACCTTATTACTAAGTAATATTATAAAGGATAGTTATAAAGGCGGGGAGAGGTTTATACGCTTATATCGCCCTGAAATGAATATTCAGCTATATTTGTTACATAGAGTATATACATCTAGGCGTGTGCGTGTGCACCTGCGTCTACCTTATTACTAAGTAATATTATAAAGGATAGTTATAAAGGCGGGGAGAGGTTTATACGCTTATATCGCCCTGAAATGAATATTCAGCTATATTTGTTACATACAGTATATTCATCTAGGCGTGTGCGTGTGCACGTGCGTCTACCTTATTACTAAGTAATATTATAAAGGATAGTTATAAAGGCGGGGAGAGGTTTATACGCTTATATCGCCCTGAAATGAATATTCAGCTATATTTGTTACATACAGTATATACATTTAGGCGTGTGCGTGTGCACGTGCGTCTACCTTATTACTAAGTAATATTATAAAGGATAGTTATAAAGGCGGGGAGAGGTTTATACGCTTATATCGCCCTGAAATGAATATTCAGCTATATTTGTTACATACAGTATATACATCTAGGCGTGTGCGTGTGCACGTGCGTTTACCTTATTACTAAGTAATATTATAAAGGATAGTTATAAAGGCGGGGAGAGGTTTATACGCTTATATCGCCCTGAAATGAATATTCAGCTATATTTGTTACGCACAGTATATACATCTAGCCGTGTGCGTATGCACGTGCGATTAACTTATTACTAAGTAATATTATAAAGGCATTGTTATAAAGGCGGGGAGAGGTTTATACGCTTATATCGCCCTGAAATGAATATTCAGCTATATTTGTTACGCACAGTATATACATCTAGGCGTGTGCGTGTGCACCTGCGTCTACCTTATTACTAAGTAATATTATAAAGGATAGTTATAAAGGCGGGGAGAGGTTTATACGCTTATATCGCCCTGAAATGAATATTCAGCTATATTTGTTACATACAGTATATACATCTAGGCGTGTGCGTGTGCACGTGCGTTTAACTTATTACTATGTAATATTATAAAGGATAGTTATAAAGGCGGGGAGAGGTTTATACGCTTATATCGCCCTGAAATGAATATTCAGCTATATTTGTTACATACAGTATATACATCTAGGCGTGTGCGTGTGCACCTGCGTCTACCTTATTACTAAGTAATATTATAAAGGATAGTTATAAAGGCGGGGAGAGGTTTATACGCTTATATCGCCCTGAAATGAATATTCAGCTATATTTGTTACATACAGTATATACATCTAGGCGTGTGCGTGTGCACGTGCGTCTACCTTATTACTATGTAATATTATAAAGGATAGTTATAAAGGCGGGGAGAGGTTTATACGCTTATATCGCCCTGAAATGAATATTCAGCTATATTTGTTACATACAGTATATACATCTAGGCGTGTGCGTGTGCACCTGCGTCTACCTTATTACTAAGTAATATTATAAAGGATAGTTATAAAGGCGGGGAGAGGTTTATACGCTTATATCGCCCTGAAATGAATATTCAGCTATATTTGTTACATACAGTATATACATCTAGGCGTGTGCGTGTGCACGTGCGTCTACCTTATTACTAAGTAATATTATAAAGGATAGTTATAAAGGCGGGGAGAGGTTTATACGCTTATATCGCCCTGAAATGAATATTCAGCTATATTTGTTACATACAGTATATACATCTAGGTGTGTGCGTGTGCACGTGCGTCTACCTTATTACTAAGTAATATTATAAAGGATAGTTATAAAGGCGGGGAGAGGTTTATACGCTTATATCGCCCTGAAATGAATATTCAGCTATATTTGTTACATACAGTATATACATCTAGGCGTGTGCGTGTGCACGTGCGTCTACCTTATTACTAAGTAATATTATAAAGGATAGTTATAAAGGCGGGGAGAGGTTTATACGCTTATATCGCCCTGAAATGAATATTCAGCTATATTTGTTACATACAGTATATACATCTAGGCGTGTGCGTGTGCACGTGCGTCTACCTTATTACTAAGTAATATAATAAAGGATAGTTATAAAGGCGGGGAGAGGTTTATACGCTTATATCGCCCTGAAATGAATATTCAGCTATATTTGTTACATACAGTATATACATCTAGGCGTGTGGGTGTGCACCTGCGTCTACCTTATTACTAAGTAATATTATAAAGGATAGTTATAAAGGCGGGGAGAGGTTTATACGCTTATATCGCCCTGAAATGAATATTCAACTATATTTGTTACATACAGTATATACATCTAGGCGTGTGCGTGTGCACGTGCGTCTACCTTATTACTAAGTAATATTATAAAGGATAGTTATAAAGGCGGGGAGAGGTTTATACGCTTATATCGCCCTGAAATGAATATTCAGCTATATTTGTTACGCACAGTATATACATCTAGGCGTGTGCGTGTGCACCTGCGTCTACCTTATTACTAAGTAATATTATAAAGGATAGTTATAAAGGCGGGGAGAGGTTTATACGCTTATATCGCCCTGAAATGAATATTCAGCTATATTTGTTACATACAGTATATACATCTAGGCGTGTGCGTGTGCACCTGCGTCTACCTTATTACTAAGTAATATTATAAAGGATAGTTATAAAGGCGGGGAGAGGTTTATACGCTTATATCGCCCTGAATTGAATATTCAGCTATATTTGTTACATACAGTATATACATCTAGGCGTGTGCGTGTGCACCTGCGTCTACCTTATTACTAAGTAATATTATAAAGGATAGTTATAAAGGCGGGGAGAGGTTTATACGCTTATATCGCCCTGAAATGAATATTCAGCTATATTTGTTACATACAGTATATACATCTAGGCGTGTGCGTGTGCACGTGCGTCTACCTTATTACTAAGTAATATTATAAAGGATAGTTATAAAGGCGGGGAGAGGTTTATACGCTTATATCGCCCTGAAATGAATATTCAGCTATATTTGTTACATACAGTATATACATCTAGGCGTGTGCGTGTGCACGTGCGTTTACCTTATTACTAAGTAATATTATAAAGGATAGTTATAAAGGCGGGGAGAGGTTTATACGCTTATATCGCCCTGAAATGAATATTCAGCTATATTTGTTACATACAGTATATACATCCAGGCGTGTGCGTGTGCACGTGCGTCTACCTTATTACTAAGTAATATTATAAAGGATAGTTATAAAGGCGGGGAGAGGTTTATACGCTTATATCGCCCTGAAATGAATATTCAGCTATATTTGTTACATACAGTATATACATCTAGGCGTGTGCGTGTGCACGTGCGTACATACAGATAGACAGTAAACAGACATACATACATACAAAGAGACAGCAGACAGACAGAAGTACATACATACAGAGACAGCAGCAAGACATACATACATACAGAGAGACAGCAAACAGACATACATACATACAGAAGTGAACAGACAAATAGACACACAGACAGAGAGATAGCAGACAGACAGACAGACCAACATACAGCGAGACAACATACATACATAGAGACAGCCGGCAGAAAAATAGTCATACATACAGAAAGACAGCAGAGAGGCAGCAGAGAGACATACATACATACATAGAGACAGCCGGCAGAAAGATAGTCATACATACATACATAGAGACAGCCGGCAGAAAGATAATCATACATACAGAAAGACAGCAGAGAGGCAGCAGAGAGACATACATACATAGAGACAGCCGGCAGAAAGATAGTCATACATACATACATAGAGACAGCCGGCAGAAAGATAGTCGTACATACAAAAAGACAGCAGAGAGACGTACACACATACATACATACATACATAGAGACAGCCGGCAGAAAGATAGCCATACATACAGAGAGACAGATAGGTAGACAGACAGACAGACCGACTAACTGATTACAGACAGACAGACATTCAGGCAGATGGATAGATAGATAGATAGATAAAGATGGATAGATAGATAAATAGAGTAAATAGATGGATAGATGAATAAAGAGAGAGAGAGAGAGAGAGAGTGAGGCCATTTTAGGAGGTAGGGATAGAAGAGAGAGGGATAGAGAGAGAGAGAGAGAGAGTGAGAGAGAGTTTCGTACGTACATTCAAGATGTAAAACATTACTGGTTATATTTCATTTTTAATTAATAATAGCTGTATTTCAACTTCTCACATCTTGTAGCCTAACAATCAAACTTATAAATAACAAACACATGAACTGGTACCGTATAAATTCTATTATAGAGCAATAGGAAAAGGTAAAGGCTATTTTCCGAAGGGAGCGTGACCTAATATCTGTAGACGTAATTAAGTTCTTCGTCTTTGTTGATGTTTGCCATCCGGAAGCATTTCCTGGACAAATACTGTCGCTATATTGTTACAACAACAGTACAATATTTTTACAAAGTGTTAGTTTCTTTATAAGCAAACAATGACGTTTCACTGCTGATGTTAACCCCGCTAGATAAATGTTTTAGCTTATAATAGAAAAATGTCTTTTTCAGAAACCAAAGTATTTAAAATTAGTTTACAAAGGAATTACGATTTGCCAAAATATTTGATCCATCCAACTGTGAAAATGGATTACAGATTGAATTATCAAACGTTCTGGAACTGTGACAACCTAAAGTCACACTTTGATCCATACACTGAAGGACAAATGAAGATTCTGAATAAGGACAACTTGTATAAATACAGTAAAATACTTGGTCGATTTTGATATATACTAAACGTCCTTGCAGGATGGGAGATTAATTTTATATAAAATGACCGGTTCATGGTAGATTGTAAACGCGACCATGTATAGAATAAATTGGAAAATTAGTATTTATCAATTATTTATAGAAACAGTTTGTTTAAATATTTAATATTTTTAATTGAAATTTAAAACAAATAATATTGAAAAACATTTTCAAGTCGATATACCGTTAGGTCAACAAAAACCAATTTTATTTTAGAAATTGTGTTGTATATTTTCAATAAATATTAATAAAGTAACATACCCTATGTGTCGAAACAGCTGTTCTACCACATAACTCATAAATACAAAATTAGCTTTTTTATGAAATCATGGGTTATCACTTAAAGTGGAATGAAATGACTGTATTGCATGCCTTGCCCCTTTTTTGAAGAAAATGTCTCCTATATTAACTCATTATTAAATTTAGGTAATGATATAATATTTGTAAAAACTGGATTTACATCAAGTTTTAATAAAAGTATTTGAATTTGGGTGGATGGATAAAACGTATTTTATTACCGACTGAAAATTTTATAAAATATAAATAGGGAAAGTAGAAACTAATTGTAATAATTGAAGAACACTTGGTTTGACTTTGAACTTTGTAAAAATAACTGTTTTAATTGTTTAAAAGTTGCAATGTTTTCATAAAGCTTTTAGTCCATATATGACGACACAGAAACCGAACGCTGTGATAGCTATTAGTAAAATAAAATTTTCAACAAATGACAGTAAACGTCAGAACCACCGCCACAACTCGCTTTTATCTACTTGGGTTAAACGTAAACCTCATGGTAACAGGCTTCACTAATGTATGAACCCACAGCACATCGGGCTGCTCCGCTACATGTACACCGCCTTCACCTCACCGACAACAATGCAAAGTGGTTGTGCATAACCTCAAAATATGCACACCCACAGTGGTTCAGGTAAAAAGGTTTAACACGAGATCCCATGTTTATGAACCATTCTAATACACTTTCAGTTAACAAAATATTGGAAACATTACGAAAGACTGACACATACAACCAAATAACCTTCTATACATACTTTTATATTTTACACGAATAATAATATTTAACTACAGATAAACTAGCATGTAATAGTTATCTTTTTCTGCATTTAGTAAGTTATAGCTTATAGACTGGCTAACTGCAAAATTCTAACAATTACAGGTTACTAAGAATATCTTTCTGACAGATATGCATAGTATTGTATAGTCAGGACTTTTATAGTCATGTACAGTATATAGTAAACAATGAAAAAAGGAAATAAATTGTGTATAGTATTTAAACATTAAAATTTAAAACTTTATTTCAGACTTAGCTAGAAAATTATAATAACAATAGCATTTTAAATGTGACAAAAAATATTTGTAGGTGAAATGTACACTAATGTTAGGCCAAAAACACTCTAATCCGTCAAATAGGTCACCATTATCTTTTTTATTATTTTAATTTATTAATGTTTGTATAAGTATGTTACAAAATTAGCAAGCATACAGTTAACATTCAACTATTCTTTGAGCTTACCTTGAGGGCTATGTTAATACGAATAAAAGACGCACACAAAATTCACGAATTAATCATTTATGACTCATACGCGTTTTAATGACAAAGTCATCATCGTCAATGAGTGTTGCTATTACAAAGTTTAACTTACAAACTTGTGATAAATCTGATTGTTTATGTTGGCTTTCTATAAACGTTAAAACTTAAAGTATTGTTTATTCTGGATATTAGAACAACTATAAATGGTAAACATCCCTCTTTTTTTCATTTCCATGATACTTGGGAAAAATCTATGAATTGCGTCACAAAACTTGTCCAGGCTTTATTCATTGGCAAACACGTCATCCACATATCTGAGCCACACTTTAGTTAAGTATTCCTTGCTAAGTTCTTTTAGCATTCCTTTCAAAATTAATCAAAAAAAGTAAATGAGTTGTAAGTTAGAGTTTGTAGTAGCAACACCCACTGATGATGATGATGACTTTGTCATTGTAACGCGTATGAGCCAATAAATGAATAATGTATGAGTCTTGTCTATATCTTTTATTTATACATACAGTTTCCTTTTTAATTTTGGAAATTTATTAAGTAAGTTTTATAAATAAATCGTAACATTGTTTTTAGGTTACAAGGTATCAAGTTGCGTATTAGAGCAGCAAGTATGAGGTGATCTTATCCTGGATTTGCATTCCTTGCATTTACAAGCTTGTACTATTCTAGTATCCGTTAACATTAAGTAACCGTTATTTTAAGTCCAAACCGTTATTTCAAATCCAAGTAATCCTTTGTTTAATCAAAGAACCTATACTTTGTCCCTTTAGAGTTGTTTGAAATTTATTATGTACTATAAGTCTATACATATTTATTGTTATCAACTTTATATAAAGCTGCAATCTTTACATAGCACATGTAGCTAATTTTTTTCCTTTTCTTCTATTAGGCCACGCTCTCCCTATATATATCTTGTTCATATTTTCAATCGTTGATAAAACACTTTTTAATCATTACCTCAAGTTAAAATACATCTTTTTAAATTCGTAGTGGATGACATATGATATCGATAGAGTTTTTTCAAATAATAATTCATTAATTAAATTTAATGAACTAAATTTATTTGCATATGAGAGGTCAATTTTTCATAAAAAAAAGGCAAGATGGGCAATATAGTTATTTTGTCCCATTTGGCTGAAAATAAATGATAAAGTATGATTTGCATAAAGTTGCTCATTTTATGTGATAGTTTATGTGGTAGAACGGCTGTTTTAATGCATAGGCTATGCTACCTTAATAATATTAATTGTAATTACTCAATAAAAATTAACTATATATAATTAACTATATAATTAACTATATATATATATTTTTTTTTTCACGAGTTTAAATTGACCAATTTTTTTTAAATCACAAGTCTACCATTGTTTTGAAAACGTATATTTTTGGCCGAGTAGCATTGATTTTCGGCCATTCTGCAAGGTTTTAAGGCATCATCTTACTACAGAGGATGTGCGGTAGGTAGCTCCTCGACTTGAATGAGAGAATCACCTATCTCGTCAGCTGACTACAATGACTTATCACAGACCATGCCCCGTGACTAGGGGAAAGGCAATAACCCGGGCTACGAGAAATCCTTGTGAATCTACGGCGTCATGTTCAGATGAGGATCTGCAAAAAGCTTCCTATCCCAAGACTAAGAGGTGGATATGATAGATTGGACTGAAAATAGTGAAATACATGACAGAAGAGATCTTCAAGAACACTTATTTAATCATCGTCGTCTAGATCTTTAACCTTTGGACAACCTCCCGGTCCAAATAGGAACGGAAGACTGAGAATATTCGTTACACGGAGTATCCTGAGTCCAGCTGCTTGGACAAAACCGTCATACGGAGGAGATAGTATGGCGAGCAAAGTCTCCGCGTGACTTGATATAATTGCAAACATTTCACACTTGAGCAAGTTGTCACGGAAAGCCTACAAAATTCCAGAAGTGAGTCGTTTTGAAATTCCTAGACGCGATCAGTCAATAGGCCTATATAAAGGTTTGGTTATTCGTAGAGGAGAGTCTGTGTTTATAATGTAATCAGAGTCAACACTTTAGTGACATAATAACAGTTGAATGGGTGCTGAGTTTGAATAGACAATTTACAAACTAATTACTTATTGTTATATCAAATTAAAACTGAATTTTAACACTTTTATAATTTGATAACTATGTAAACAATAGTAGCCATAAAAGTTTTTGAAATAATAGATTAGTAAATAAAAGATCCAGAAAACAGTGGTATAAACAAAAATATTAGAATATTTACAGCTGTATTTGATTCCGATTACACTTTTCAAATAATCTATTAATTTATTTTTATTACTATTACTTGTTTGAATCGATTTATCATTATATTTTTATTTCTATAGCGCTATTTCATAAGTAATTAATATTTTTATTATTTATAGCATCGTATATTAATACTAGGATGAATAAGTCGTATGAGTATTAGTTTAAAATATACGATTCATGTAACCTAATACAAGAGAAAAGTTAGAAGTCCTAAGCAATGACGTCACAATATGCGTCACGTTTATGCCGGAGATTGCTTTGGGAGTACAATTTCTATCCAGAACCATTTAAATGGAGAAGTCTTGCATTACAAAAGAAACAATTTTCTTCAACCACCAAAGAAATGCAATATGTTCATGGTTTCAATAAAACAGCAATAGCGTAGCTTTTCCTACGTTTAGTAGAAATGTACGTGGTAGAAACCTTATTTCACTTTGTGTAACAGTCATATAGATACTTAGAAAGAGACTGAACTTAACGTTTTGTAAGAATGTTTTTATAGAACTTTAACGTTCTAATGAAATTGTTCAAAAAACTCAATATTTACACCCAATGGCTATATAGCAATGATAAACGAGATACGTTTATGATAACGAATAATTAGTTTAGGATTCTTCAATATAACTTCACCTGACAATGGACCGAAATTACTATATTACATACCATGGCCCTTTTGGGAAAGGTTTTCTTCTGTATACAACTATCATTCTTTCAATAAATTTAATTAATGAATTATTATTTTAAAACATTATTAACATAAACTGTCAATCACTACAAGTTTAAAAAATTGTATTTGATCTTGAGTGGATGATTAAAAGGTCTTTCAATATTAATAGATAATTTGAGTCATGGATAATTTGATAATTCTTGATGGAACTCTTTCTACATTACATTTGTTGCTAAAATATTAATTCACACCAAAAGTATTTATTCAGAGCCAACAAAAATATTATTAAGTTCTTTAATAAATTCTTCAAAGGTTTTTTGACTGTTCTGAAAAATGTGGTGAGGGGAAGAAAGTGCGGTTTAATTCTAGGGGACTCATTTGAACGATATATATATATATATATATATATATATATATATATATATATATATATATATATATATATATACTTTAACGCAGCCAATAAAGGGTTTTGACAAGGTCAAGTATGCTTTAACCTCCCTGTAGGAAAATTATTTTGATACATTGTTAGTGGTATTATAGCTTTAATACTCTAAATAGTTATAAAGGCGGGGAGAGGTTTATACGCTTATATCGCCCTGAAATGAATATTCAGCTATATTTCTTACATACAGTATATACATCTAGGCGTGTGCGTGTGCACGTGCGTCTACCTTATTACTAAGTAATATTATAAAGGATAGTTATAAAGGCGGGGAGAGGTTTATACGCTTATATCGCCCTGAAATGAATATTCAGCTATATTTCTTACATACAGTATATACATCTAGGCGTGTGCGTGTGCACGTGCGTCTACCTTATTACTAAGTAATATTATAAAGGATAGTTATAAAGGCGGGGAGAGGTTTATACGCTTATATCGCCCTGAAATGAATATTCAGCTATATTTCTTAAATACAGTATATACATCTAGGCGTGTGCGTGTGCACGTGCGTCTACCTTATTACTAAGTAATATTATAAAGGATAGTTATAAAGGCGGGGAGAGGTTTATACGCTTATATCGCCCTGAAATGAATATTCAGCTATATTTCTTACATACAGTATATACATCTAGGCGTGTGCGTGTGCACGTGCGTCTACCTTATTACTAAGTAATATTATAAAGGATAGCTATAAAGGCGGGGAGAGGTTTATACGCTTATATCGCCCTGAAATGAATATTCAGCTATATTTGTTACGCACAGTATATACATCTAGGCGTGTGCGTGTGCACCTGCGTCTACCTTATTACTAAGTAATATTATAAAGGATAGTTATAAAGGCGGGGAGAGGTTTATACGCTTATATCGCCCTGAAATGAATATTCAGCTATATTTGTTACATACAGTATATACATCTAGGCGTGTGCGTGTGCACCTGCGTCTACCTTATTACTAAGTAATATTATAAAGGATAGTTATAAAGGCGGGGAGAGGTTTATACGCTTATATCGCCCTGAAATGAATATTCAGCTATATTTGTTACGCACAGTATATACATCTAGCCGTGTGCGTGTGCACCTGCGTCTACCTTATTACTAAGTAATATTATAAAGGATAGTTATAAAGGCGGGGAGAGGTTTATACGCTTATATCGCCCTGAAATGAATATTCAGCTATATTTGTTACATACAGTATATACATCTAGGCGTGTGCGTGTGCACGTGCGTCTACCTTATTACTAAGTAATATTATAAAGGATAGTTATAAAGGCGGGGAGAGGTTTATACGCTTATATCGCCCTGAAATGAATATTCAGCTATATTTGCTACATACAGTATATACATCTAGGCGTGTGCGTGTGCACGTGCGTCTACCTTATTACTAAGTAATATTATAAAGGATAGTTATAAAGGCGGGGAGAGGTTTATACGCTTATATCGCCCTGAAATGAATATTCAGCTATATTTGTTACATACAGTATATACATCTAGGCGTGTGCGTGTGCACGTGCGTCTACCTTATTACTAAGTAATATTATAAAGGATAGTTATAAAGGCGGGGAGAGGTTTATACGCTTATATCGCCCTGAAATGAATATTCAGCTATATTTGTTACGCACAGTATATACATCTAGGCGTGTGCGTGTGCACCTGCGTCTACCTTATTACTAAGTAATATTATAAAGGATAGTTATAAAGGCGGGGAGAGGTTTATACGCTTATTTCGCCCTGAAATGAATATTCAGCTATATTTGTTACATACAGTATATACATCTAGGCGTGTGCGTGTGCACGTGCGTCTACCTTATTACTAAGTAATATTATAAAGGATAGTTATAAAGGCGGGGAGAGGTTTATACGCTTATATCGCCCTGAAATGAATATTCAGCTATATTTGTTACATACAGTATATACATCTAGGCGTGTGCGTGTGCACGTGCGTCTACCTTATTACTAAGTAATATTATAAAGGATAGTTATAAAGGCGGGGAGAGGTTTATACGCTTATATCGCCCTGAAATGAATATTCAGCTATATTTGTTACATACAGTATATACATCTAGGCGTGTGCGTGTGCACGTGCGTCTACCTTATTACTAAGTAATATTATAAAGGATAGTTATAAAGGCGGGGAGAGGTTTATACGCTTATATCGCCCTGAAATGAATATTCAGCTATATTTGTTACATACAGTATATACATCTAGGCGTGTGCGTGTGCACGTGCGTCTACCTTATTACTAAGTAATATTATAAAGGATAGTTATAAAGGCGGGGAGAGGTTTATACGCTTATATCGCCCTGAAATGAATATTCAGCTATATTTGTTACATACAGTATATACATCTAGGCGTGTGCGTGTGCACGTGCGTTTACCTTATTACTAAGTAATATTATAAAGGATAGTTATAAAGGCGGGGAGAGGTTTATACGCTTATATCGCCCTGAAATGAATATTCAGCTATATTTGTTACATACAGTATATACATCCAGGCATGTGCGTGTGCACGTGCGTCTACCTTATTACTAAGTAATATTATAAAGGATAGTTATAAAGGCGGGGAGAGGTTTATACGCTTATATCGCCCTGAAATGAATATTCAGCTATATTTGTTACATACAGTATATACATCTAGGCGTGTGCGTGTGCACCTGCGTCTACCTTATTACTAAGTAATATTATAAAGGATAGTTATAAAGGCGGGGAGAGGTTTATACGCTTATATCGCCCTGAAATGAATATTCAGCTATATTTGTTACATACAGTATATACATCTAGACGTGTGCGTGTGCACGTGCGTCTACCTTATTACTAAGTAATATAATAAAGGATAGTTATAAAGGCGGGGAGAGGTTTATACGCTTATATCGCCCTGAAATGAATATTCAGCTATATTTGTTACATACAGTATATACATCTAGGCGTGTGGGTGTGCACCTGCGTTTACCTTATTACTAAGTAATATTATAAAGGATAGTTATAAAGGCGGGGAGAGGTTTATACGCTTATATCGCCCTGAGATGAATATTCAGCTATATTTGTTACATACAGTATATACATCCAGGCGTGTGCGTGTGCACGTGCGTCTACCTTATTACTAAGTAATATTATAAAGGATAGTTATAAAGGCGGGGAGAGGTTTATACGCTTATATCTCCCTGAAATGAATATTCAGCTATATTTGTTACATACAGTATATACATCTAGGCGTGTGCGTGTGCACCTGCGTCTAACCTATTACTAAGTAATATTATAAAGGATAGTTATAAAGGCGGGGAGAGGTTTATACGCTTATATCGCCCTGAAATGAATATTCAGCTATATTTGTTACATACAGTATATACATCTAGGCGTGTGCGTGTGCACGTGCGTCTACCTTATTACTAAGTAATATTATAAAGGATAGTTATAAAGGCGGGGAGAGGTTTATACGCTTATATCGCCCTGAAATGAATATTCAGCTATATTTGTTACATACAGTATATACATCTAGGCGTGTGGGTGTGCACCTGCGTCTACCTTATTACTAAGTAATATTATAAAGGATAGTTATAAAGGCGGGGAGAGGTTTATACGCTTATATCGCCCTGAAATGAATATTCAACTATATTTGTTACATACAGTATATACATCTAGGCGTGTGCGTGTGCACGTGCGTCTACCTTATTACTAAGTAATATTATAAAGGATAGTTATAAAGGCGGGGAGAGGTTTATACGCTTATATCGCCCTGAAATGAATATTCAGCTATATTTGTTACATACAGTATATACATCTAGGCGTGTGCGTGTGCACGTGCGTCTACCTTATTACTAAGTAATATTATAAAGGATAGTTATAAAGGCGGGGAGAGGTTTATACGCTTATATCGCCCTGAAATGAATATTCAGCTATATTTGTTACATACAGTATATACATCTAGGTGTGTGCGTGTGCACGTGCGTCTACCTTATTACTAAGTAATATTATAAAGGATAGTTATAAAGGCGGGGAGAGGTTTATACGCTTATATCGCCCTGAAATGAATATTCAGCTATATTTGTTACATACAGTATATACATCTAGGCGAGTTCGTGTGCACGTGCGTTTAACTTATTACTAAGTAATATTATAAAGGATAGTTATAAAGGCGGGGAGAGGTTTATACGCTTATATCGCCCTGAAATGAATATTCAGCTATATTTGTTACGCACAGTATATACATCTAGGCGTGTGCGTGTGCACCTGCGTCTACCTTATTACTAAGTAATATTATAAAGGATAGTTATAAAGGCGGGGAGAGGTTTATACGCTTATATCGCCCTGAAATGAATATTCAGCTATATTTGTTACATACAGTATATACATCTAGGCGTGTGCGTGTGCATGTGCGTCTACCTTATTACTAAGTAATATTATAAAGGATAGTTATAAAGGCGGGGAGAGGTTTATACGCTTATATCGCCCTGAAATGAATATTCAGCTATATTTGTTACATACAGTATATACATCTAGGCGTGTGCGTGTGCACGTGCGTTTAACTTATTACTAAGTAATATTATAAAGGCATGGTTATAAAGGCGGGGAGAGGTTTATACGCTTATATCGCCCTGAAATGAATATTCAGCTATATTTGTTACATACAGTATATACATCTAGGCGTGTGCGTGTGCACGTGCGTTTAACTTATTACTAAGTAATATTATAAAGGATAGTTATAAAGGCGGGGAGAGGTTTATACGCTTATATCGCCCTGAAATGAATATTCAGCTATATTTGTTACGCACAGTATATACATCTAGGCGTGTGCGTGTGCACCTGCGTCTACCTTATTACTAAGTAATATTATAAAGGATAGTTATAAAGGCGGGGAGAGGTTTGTACGCTTATATCGCCCTGAAATGAATATTCAGCTATATTTGTTACATACAGTATATACATCTAGGCGTGTGCGTGTGCACGTGCGTCTACCTTATTACTAAGTAATATTATAAAGGATAGTTATAAAGGCGGGGAGAGGTTTATACGCTTATATCGCCCTGAAATGAATATTCAGCTATATTTGTTACATACAGTATATACATCTAGGCGTGTGCGTGTGCACGTGCGTTTAACTTATTACTAAGTAATATTATAAAGGATAGTTATAAAGGCGGGGAGAGGTTTATACGCTTATATCGCCCTGAAATGAATATTCAGCTATATTTGTTACATACAGTATATACATCTAGGCGTGTGCGTGTGCACGTGCGTCTACCTTATTACTAAGTAATATTATAAAGGATAGTTATAAAGGCGGGGAGAGGTTTATACGCTTATATCGCCCTGAAATGAATATTCAGCTATATTTGCTACATACAGTATATACATCTAGGCGTGTGCGTGTGCACGTGCGTCTACCTTATTACTAAGTAATATTATAAAGGATAGTTATAAAGGCGGGGAGAGGTTTATACGCTTATATCGCCCTGAAATGAATATTCAGCTATATTTGTTACATACAGTATATACATCTAGGCGTGTGCGTGTGCACGTGCGTCTACCTTATTACTAAGTAATATTATAAAGGATAGTTATAAAGGCGGGGAGAGGTTTATACGCTTATATCGCCCTGAAATGAATATTCAGCTATATTTGTTACGCACAGTATATACATCTAGGCGTGTGCGTGTGCACCTGCGTCTACCTTATTACTAAGTAATATTATAAAGGATAGTTATAAAGGCGGGGAGAGGTTTATACGCTTATATCGCCCTGAAATGAATATTCAGCTATATTTGTTACATACAGTATATACATCTAGGCGTGTGCGTGTGCACGTGCGTCTACCTTATTACTAAGTAATATTATAAAGGATAGTTATAAAGGCGGGGAGAGGTTTATACGCTTATATCGCCCTGAAATGAATATTCAGCTATATTTGTTACATACAGTATATACATCTAGGCGTGTGCGTGTGCACGTGCGTCTACCTTATTACTAAGTAATATTATAAAGGATAGTTATAAAGGCGGGGAGAGGTTTATACGCTTATATCGCCCTGAAATGAATATTCAGCTATATTTGTTACATACAGTATATACATCTAGGCGTGTGCGTGTGCACGTGCGTCTACCTTATTACTAAGTAATATTATAAAGGATAGTTATAAAGGCGGGGAGAGGTTTATACGCTTATATCGCCCTGAAATGAATATTCAGCTATATTTGTTACATACAGTATATACATTTAGGCGTGTGCGTGTGCACGTGCGTCTACCTTATTACTAAGTAATATTATAAAGGATAGTTATAAAGGCGGGGAGAGGTTTATACGCTTATATCGCCCTGAAATGAATATTCAGCTATATTTGTTACATACAGTATATACATCTAGGCGTGTGCGTGTGCACGTGCGTCTACCTTATTACTAAGTAATATTATAAAGGATAGTTATAAAGGCGGGGAGAGGTTTATACGCTTATATCGCCCTGAAATGAATATTCAGCTATATTTGTTACATACAGTATATACATCTAGGCGTGTGCGTGTGCACGTGCGTCTACCTTATTACTAAGTAATATAATAAAGGATAGTTATAAAGGCGGGGAGAGGTTTATACGCTTATATCGCCCTGAAATGAATATTCAGCTATATTTGTTACATACAGTATATACATCTAGGCGTGTGGGTGTGCACCTGCGTCTACCTTATTACTAAGTAATAATATAAAGGATAGTTATAAAGGCGGGGAGAGGTTTATACGCTTATATCGCCCTGAAATGAATATTCAACTATATTTGTTACATACAGTATATACATCTAGGCGTGTGCGTGTGCACGTGCGTCTACCTTATTACTAAGTAATATTATAAAGGATAGTTATAAAGGCGGGGAGAGGTTTATACGCTTATATCGCCCTGAAATGAATATTCAGCTATATTTGTTACGCACAGTATATACATCTAGGCGTGTGCGTGTGCACCTGCGTCTACCTTATTACTAAGTAATATTATAAAGGATAGTTATAAAGGCGGGGAGAGGTTTATACGCTTATATCGCCCTGAAATGAATATTCAGCTATATTTGTTACATACAGTATATACATCTAGGCGTGTGCGTGTGCACGTGCGTCTACCTTATTACTAAGTAATATTATAAAGGATAGTTATAAAGGCGGGGAGAGGTTTATACGCTTATATCGCCCTGAAATGAATATTCAGCTATATTTGTTACATAGAGTATATACATCTAGGCGTGTGCGTGTGCACCTGCGTCTACCTTATTACTAAGTAATATTATAAAGGATAGTTATAAAGGCGGGGAGAGGTTTATACGCTTATATCGCCCTGAAATGAATATTCAGCTATATTTGTTACATACAGTATATTCATCTAGGCGTGTGCGTGTGCACGTGCGTCTACCTTATTACTAAGTAATATTATAAAGGATAGTTATAAAGGCGGGGAGAGGTTTATACGCTTATATCGCCCTGAAATGAATATTCAGCTATATTTGTTACATACAGTATATACATTTAGGCGTGTGCGTGTGCACGTGCGTCTACCTTATTACTAAGTAATATTATAAAGGATAGTTATAAAGGCGGGGAGAGGTTTATACGCTTATATCGCCCTGAAATGAATATTCAGCTATATTTGTTACATACAGTATATACATCTAGGCGTGTGCGTGTGCACGTGCGTTTACCTTATTACTAAGTAATATTATAAAGGATAGTTATAAAGGCGGGGAGAGGTTTATACGCTTATATCGCCCTGAAATGAATATTCAGCTATATTTGTTACGCACAGTATATACATCTAGCCGTGTGCGTATGCACGTGCGATTAACTTATTACTAAGTAATATTATAAAGGCATTGTTATAAAGGCGGGGAGAGGTTTATACGCTTATATCGCCCTGAAATGAATATTCAGCTATATTTGTTACGCACAGTATATACATCTAGGCGTGTGCGTGTGCACCTGCGTCTACCTTATTACTAAGTAATATTATAAAGGATAGTTATAAAGGCGGGGAGAGGTTTATACGCTTATATCGCCCTGAAATGAATATTCAGCTATATTTGTTACATACAGTATATACATCTAGGCGTGTGCGTGTGCACGTGCGTTTAACTTATTACTATGTAATATTATAAAGGATAGTTATAAAGGCGGGGAGAGGTTTATACGCTTATATCGCCCTGAAATGAATATTCAGCTATATTTGTTACATACAGTATATACATCTAGGCGTGTGCGTGTGCACCTGCGTCTACCTTATTACTAAGTAATATTATAAAGGATAGTTATAAAGGCGGGGAGAGGTTTATACGCTTATATCGCCCTGAAATGAATATTCAGCTATATTTGTTACATACAGTATATACATCTAGGTGTGTGCGTGTGCACGTGCGTCTACCTTATTACTAAGTAATATTATAAAGGATAGTTATAAAGGCGGGGAGAGGTTTATACGCTTATATCGCCCTGAAATGAATATTCAGCTATATTTGTTACATACAGTATATACATCTAGGCGAGTTCGTGTGCACGTGCGTTTAACTTATTACTAAGTAATATTATAAAGGATAGTTATAAAGGCGGGGAGAGGTTTATACGCTTATATCGCCCTGAAATGAATATTCAGCTATATTTGTTACGCACAGTATATACATCTAGGCGTGTGCGTGTGCACCTGCGTCTACCTTATTACTAAGTAATATTATAAAGGATAGTTATAAAGGCGGGGAGAGGTTTATACGCTTATATCGCCCTGAAATGAATATTCAGCTATATTTGTTACATACAGTATATACATCTAGGCGTGTGCGTGTGCATGTGCGTCTACCTTATTACTAAGTAATATTATAAAGGATAGTTATAAAGGCGGGGAGAGGTTTATACGCTTATATCGCCCTGAAATGAATATTCAGCTATATTTGTTACATACAGTATATACATCTAGGCGTGTGCGTGTGCACGTGCGTTTAACTTATTACTAAGTAATATTATAAAGGCATGGTTATAAAGGCGGGGAGAGGTTTATACGCTTATATCGCCCTGAAATGAATATTCAGCTATATTTGTTACATACAGTATATACATCTAGGCGTGTGCGTGTGCACGTGCGTTTAACTTATTACTAAGTAATATTATAAAGGATAGTTATAAAGGCGGGGAGAGGTTTATACGCTTATATCGCCCTGAAATGAATATTCAGCTATATTTGTTACGCACTGTATATACATCTAGGCGTGTGCGTGTGCACCTGCGTCTACCTTATTACTAAGTAATATTATAAAGGATAGTTATAAAGGCGGGGAGAGGTTTGTACGCTTATATCGCCCTGAAATGAATATTCAGCTATATTTGTTACATACAGTATATACATCTAGGCGTGTGCGTGTGCACGTGCGTCTACCTTATTACTAAGTAATATTATAAAGGATAGTTATAAAGGCGGGGAGAGGTTTATACGCTTATATCGCCCTGAAATGAATATTCAGCTATATTTGTTACATACAGTATATACATCTAGGCGTGTGCGTGTGCACGTGCGTTTAACTTATTACTAAGTAATATTATAAAGGATAGTTATAAAGGCGGGGAGAGGTTTATACGCTTATATCGCCCTGAAATGAATATTCAGCTATATTTGTTACATACAGTATATACATCTAGGCGTGTGCGTGTGCACGTGCGTCTACCTTATTACTAAGTAATATTATAAAGGATAGTTATAAAGGCGGGGAGAGGTTTATACGCTTATATCGCCCTGAAATGAATATTCAGCTATATTTGCTACATACAGTATATACATCTAGGCGTGTGCGTGTGCACGTGCGTCTACCTTATTACTAAGTAATATTATAAAGGATAGTTATAAAGGCGGGGAGAGGTTTATACGCTTATATCGCCCTGAAATGAATATTCAGCTATATTTGTTACATACAGTATATACATCTAGGCGTGTGCGTGTGCACGTGCGTCTACCTTATTACTAAGTAATATTATAAAGGATAGTTATAAAGGCGGGGAGAGGTTTATACGCTTATATCGCCCTGAAATGAATATTCAGCTATATTTGTTACGCACAGTATATACATCTAGGCGTGTGCGTGTGCACCTGCGTCTACCTTATTACTAAGTAATATTATAAAGGATAGTTATAAAGGCGGGGAGAGGTTTATACGCTTATATCGCCCTGAAATGAATATTCAGCTATATTTGTTACATACAGTATATACATCTAGGCGTGTGCGTGTGCACGTGCGTCTACCTTATTACTAAGTAATATTATAAAGGATAGTTATAAAGGCGGGGAGAGGTTTATACGCTTATATCGCCCTGAAATGAATATTCAGCTATATTTGTTACATACAGTATATACATCTAGGCGTGTGCGTGTGCACGTGCGTCTACCTTATTACTAAGTAATATTATAAAGGATAGTTATAAAGGCGGGGAGAGGTTTATACGCTTATATCGCCCTGAAATGAATATTCAGCTATATTTGTTACATACAGTATATACATCTAGGCGTGTGCGTGTGCACGTGCGTCTACCTTATTACTAAGTAATATTATAAAGGATAGTTATAAAGGCGGGGAGAGGTTTATACGCTTATATCGCCCTGAAATGAATATTCAGCTATATTTGTTACATACAGTATATACATTTAGGCGTGTGCGTGTGCACGTGCGTCTACCTTATTACTAAGTAATATTATAAAGGATAGTTATAAAGGCGGGGAGAGGTTTATACGCTTATATCGCCCTGAAATGAATATTCAGCTATATTTGTTACATACAGTATATACATCTAGGCGTGTGCGTGTGCACGTGCGTCTACCTTATTACTAAGTAATATTATAAAGGATAGTTATAAAGGCGGGGAGAGGTTTATACGCTTATATCGCCCTGAAATGAATATTCAGCTATATTTGTTACATACAGTATATACATCTAGGCGTGTGCGTGTGCACGTGCGTCTACCTTATTACTAAGTAATATAATAAAGGATAGTTATAAAGGCGGGGAGAGGTTTATACGCTTATATCGCCCTGAAATGAATATTCAGCTATATTTGTTACATACAGTATATACATCTAGGCGTGTGGGTGTGCACCTGCGTCTACCTTATTACTAAGTAATAATATAAAGGATAGTTATAAAGGCGGGGAGAGGTTTATACGCTTATATCGCCCTGAAATGAATATTCAACTATATTTGTTACATACAGTATATACATCTAGGCGTGTGCGTGTGCACGTGCGTCTACCTTATTACTAAGTAATATTATAAAGGATAGTTATAAAGGCGGGGAGAGGTTTATACGCTTATATCGCCCTGAAATGAATATTCAGCTATATTTGTTACGCACAGTATATACATCTAGGCGTGTGCGTGTGCACCTGCGTCTACCTTATTACTAAGTAATATTATAAAGGATAGTTATAAAGGCGGGGAGAGGTTTATACGCTTATATCGCCCTGAAATGAATATTCAGCTATATTTGTTACATACAGTATATACATCTAGGCGTGTGCGTGTGCACGTGCGTCTACCTTATTACTAAGTAATATTATAAAGGATAGTTATAAAGGCGGGGAGAGGTTTATACGCTTATATCGCCCTGAAATGAATATTCAGCTATATTTGTTACATAGAGTATATACATCTAGGCGTGTGCGTGTGCACCTGCGTCTACCTTATTACTAAGTAATATTATAAAGGATAGTTATAAAGGCGGGGAGAGGTTTATACGCTTATATCGCCCTGAAATGAATATTCAGCTATATTTGTTACATACAGTATATTCATCTAGGCGTGTGCGTGTGCACGTGCGTCTACCTTATTACTAAGTAATATTATAAAGGATAGTTATAAAGGCGGGGAGAGGTTTATACGCTTATATCGCCCTGAAATGAATATTCAGCTATATTTGTTACATACAGTATATACATTTAGGCGTGTGCGTGTGCACGTGCGTCTACCTTATTACTAAGTAATATTATAAAGGATAGTTATAAAGGCGGGGAGAGGTTTATACGCTTATATCGCCCTGAAATGAATATTCAGCTATATTTGTTACATACAGTATATACATCTAGGCGTGTGCGTGTGCACGTGCGTTTACCTTATTACTAAGTAATATTATAAAGGATAGTTATAAAGGCGGGGAGAGGTTTATACGCTTATATCGCCCTGAAATGAATATTCAGCTATATTTGTTACGCACAGTATATACATCTAGCCGTGTGCGTATGCACGTGCGATTAACTTATTACTAAGTAATATTATAAAGGCATTGTTATAAAGGCGGGGAGAGGTTTATACGCTTATATCGCCCTGAAATGAATATTCAGCTATATTTGTTACGCACAGTATATACATCTAGGCGTGTGCGTGTGCACCTGCGTCTACCTTATTACTAAGTAATATTATAAAGGATAGTTATAAAGGCGGGGAGAGGTTTATACGCTTATATCGCCCTGAAATGAATATTCAGCTATATTTGTTACATAGAGTATATACATCTAGGCGTGTGCGTGTGCACCTGCGTCTACCTTATTACTAAGTAATATTATAAAGGATAGTTATAAAGGCGGGGAGAGGTTTATACGCTTATATCGCCCTGAAATGAATATTCAGCTATATTTGTTACATACAGTATATTCATCTAGGCGTGTGCGTGTGCACGTGCGTCTACCTTATTACTAAGTAATATTATAAAGGATAGTTATAAAGGCGGGGAGAGGTTTATACGCTTATATCGCCCTGAAATGAATATTCAGCTATATTTGTTACATACAGTATATACATTTAGGCGTGTGCGTGTGCACGTGCGTCTACCTTATTACTAAGTAATATTATAAAGGATAGTTATAAAGGCGGGGAGAGGTTTATACGCTTATATCGCCCTGAAATGAATATTCAGCTATATTTGTTACATACAGTATATACATCTAGGCGTGTGCGTGTGCACGTGCGTTTACCTTATTACTAAGTAATATTATAAAGGATAGTTATAAAGGCGGGGAGAGGTTTATACGCTTATATCGCCCTGAAATGAATATTCAGCTATATTTGTTACGCACAGTATATACATCTAGCCGTGTGCGTATGCACGTGCGATTAACTTATTACTAAGTAATATTATAAAGGCATTGTTATAAAGGCGGGGAGAGGTTTATACGCTTATATCGCCCTGAAATGAATATTCAGCTATATTTGTTACGCACAGTATATACATCTAGGCGTGTGCGTGTGCACCTGCGTCTACCTTATTACTAAGTAATATTATAAAGGATAGTTATAAAGGCGGGGAGAGGTTTATACGCTTATATCGCCCTGAAATGAATATTCAGCTATATTTGTTACATACAGTATATACATCTAGGCGTGTGCGTGTGCACCTGCGTCTACCTTATTACTAAGTAATATTATAAAGGATAGTTATAAAGGCGGGGAGAGGTTTATACGCTTATATCGCCCTGAAATGAATATTCAGCTATATTTGTTACATACAGTATATACATCTAGGCGTGTGCGTGTGCACGTGCGTCTACCTTATTACTAAGTAATATTATAAAGGATAGTTATAAAGGCGGGGAGAGGTTTATACGCTTATATCGCCCTGAAATGAATATTCAGCTATATTTGTTACATACAGTATATACATCTAGGCGTGTGCGTGTGCACCTGCGTCTACCTTATTACTAAGTAATATTATAAAGGATAGTTATAAAGGCGGGGAGAGGTTTATACGCTTATATCGCCCTGAAATGAATATTCAGCTATATTTGTTACATACAGTATATACATCTAGGCGTGTGCGTGTGCACGTGCGTCTACCTTATTACTAAGTAATATTATAAAGGATAGTTATAAAGGCGGGGAGAGGTTTATACGCTTATATCGCCCTGAAATGAATATTCAGCTATATTTGTTACATACAGTATATACATCTAGGTGTGTGCGTGTGCACGTGCGTCTACCTTATTACTAAGTAATATTATAAAGGATAGTTATAAAGGCGGGGAGAGGTTTATACGCTTATATCGCCCTGAAATGAATATTCAGCTATATTTGTTACATACAGTATATACATCTAGGCGTGTGCGTGTGCACGTGCGTCTACCTTATTACTAAGTAATATTATAAAGGATAGTTATAAAGGCGGGGAGAGGTTTATACGCTTATATCGCCCTGAAATGAATATTCAGCTATATTTGTTACATACAGTATATACATCTAGGCGTGTGCGTGTGCACGTGCGTCTACCTTATTACTAAGTAATATAATAAAGGATAGTTATAAAGGCGGGGAGAGGTTTATACGCTTATATCGCCCTGAAATGAATATTCAGCTATATTTGTTACATACAGTATATACATCTAGGCGTGTGGGTGTGCACCTGCGTCTACCTTATTACTAAGTAATATTATAAAGGATAGTTATAAAGGCGGGGAGAGGTTTATACGCTTATATCGCCCTGAAATGAATATTCAACTATATTTGTTACATACAGTATATACATCTAGGCGTGTGCGTGTGCACGTGCGTCTACCTTATTACTAAGTAATATTATAAAGGATAGTTATAAAGGCGGGGAGAGGTTTATACGCTTATATCGCCCTGAAATGAATATTCAGCTATATTTGTTACGCACAGTATATACATCTAGGCGTGTGCGTGTGCACCTGCGTCTACCTTATTACTAAGTAATATTATAAAGGATAGTTATAAAGGCGGGGAGAGGTTTATACGCTTATATCGCCCTGAAATGAATATTCAGCTATATTTGTTACATACAGTATATACATCTAGGCGTGTGCGTGTGCACCTGCGTCTACCTTATTACTAAGTAATATTATAAAGGATAGTTATAAAGGCGGGGAGAGGTTTATACGCTTATATCGCCCTGAATTGAATATTCAGCTATATTTGTTACATACAGTATATACATCTAGGCGTGTGCGTGTGCACCTGCGTCTACCTTATTACTAAGTAATATTATAAAGGATAGTTATAAAGGCGGGGAGAGGTTTATACGCTTATATCGCCCTGAAATGAATATTCAGCTATATTTGTTACATACAGTATATACATCTAGGCGTGTGCGTGTGCACGTGCGTCTACCTTATTACTAAGTAATATTATAAAGGATAGTTATAAAGGCGGGGAGAGGTTTATACGCTTATATCGCCCTGAAATGAATATTCAGCTATATTGTTACATACAGTATATACATTTAGGCGTGTGCGTGTGCACGTGCGTCTACCTTATTACTAAGTAATATTATAAAGGATAGTTATAAAGGCGGGGAGAGGTTTATACGCTTATATCGCCCTGAAATGAATATTCAGCTATATTTGTTACATACAGTATATACATCTAGGCGTGTGCGTGTGCACGTGCGTTTACCTTATTACTAAGTAATATTATAAAGGATAGTTATAAAGGCGGGGAGAGGTTTATACGCTTATATCGCCCTGAAATGAATATTCAGCTATATTTGTTACGCACAGTATATACATCTAGGCGTGTGCGTGTGCACCTGCGTCTACCTTATTACTAAGTAATATTATAAAGGATAGTTATAAAGGCGGGGAGAGGTTTGTACGCTTATATCGCCCTGAAATGAATATTCAGCTATATTTGTTACGCACATTATATACATCTAGGCGTGTGCGTGTGCACCTGCGTCTACCTTATTACTAAGTAATATTATAAAGGATAGTTATAAAGGCGGGGAGAGGTTTATACGCTTATATTGCCCTGAAATGAATATTCAGCTATATTTGTTACATACAGTATATACATCTAGGCGTGTGCGTGTGCACGTGCGTTTAACTTATTACTAAGTAATATTATAAAGGCATAGTTATAAAGGCGGGGAGAGGTTTATACGCTTATATCGCCCTGAAATGAATATTCAGCTATATTTGTTATATACAGTATATACATCTAGGCGTGTGCGTGTGCACGTGCGTTTAACTTATTACTAAGTAATATTATAAAGGATAGTTATAAAGGCGGGGAGAGGTTTATACGCTTATATCGCCCTGAAATGAATATTCAGCTATATTTGTTACGCACAGTATATACATCTAGGCGTGTGCGTGTGCACCTGCGTCTACCTTATTACTAAGTAATATTATAAAGGATAGTTATAAAGGCGGGGAGAGGTTTGTACGCTTATATCGCCCTGAAATGAATATTCAGCTATATTTGTTACGCACATTATATACATCTAGGCGTGTGCGTGTGCACCTGCGTCTACCTTATTACTAAGTAATATTATAAAGGATAGTTATAAAGGCGGGGAGAGGTTTATACGCTTATATCGCCCTGAAATGAATATTCAGCTATATTTGTTACATACAGTATATACATCTAGGCGTGCGCGTGTGCACGTGCGTCTACCTTATTACTAAGTAATATTATAAAGGATAGTTGTAAAGGCGGGGAGAGGTTTATACGCTTATATCGCCCTAAAATGAATATTCAGCTATATTTGTTACATACAGTATATACATCTAAGCGTGTGCGAGTGCACGTGCGTTTAACTTATTACTAAGTAATATTATAAAGGATAGTTATAAAGGCGGGGAGAGGTTTATACGTTTATATCGCCCTGAAATGAATATTCAGCTATATTTGTTACATACAGTATATACATCTAGGCGTGTGCGTGTGCACGTGCGTTTAACTTATTCCTAAGTAATATTATAAAGCATAGTTATAAAGGCGGGGAGAGGTTTATACGCTTATATCGCCCTGAAATGAATATTCAGCTATATTTGTTACGCACAGTATATACATCTAGCCGTGTGCGTGTGCACCTGCGTCTACCTTATTACTAAGTAATATTATAAAGGATAGTTATAAAGGCGGGGAGAGGTTTATACGCTTATATCGCCCTGAAATGAATATTCAGCTATATTTGTTACGCACAGTATATACATCTAGGCGTGTGCGTGTGCACGTGCGTCTACCTTATTACTAAGTAATATTATAAAGGATAGTTGTAAAGGCGGGGAGAGGTTTATACGCTTAAATCGCCCTGAAATGAATATTCAGCTATATTTGTTACATACAGTATATACATCTAGGCGTGTGCGTGTGCACGTGCGTTTAACTTATTACTAAGTAATATTATAAAGGATAGTTATAAAGGCGGGGAGAGGTTTATACGCTTATATCGCCCTGAAATGAATATTCAGCTATATTTGTTACGCACAGTATATACATCTAGGCGTGTGCGTGTGCACCTGCGTCTACCTTATTACTAAGTAATATTATAAAGGATAGTTATAAAGGCGGGGAGAGGTTTGTACGCTTATATCGCCCTGAAATGAATATTCAGCTATATTTGTTACGCACATTATATACATCTAGGCGTGTGCGTGTGCACCTGCGTCTACCTTATTACTAAGTAATATTATAAAGGATAGTTATAAAGGCGGGGAGAGGTTTATACGCTTATATCGCCCTGAAATGAATATTCAGCTATATTTGTTACATACAGTATATACATCTAGGCGTGCGCGTGTGCACGTGCGTCTACCTTATTACTAAGTAATATTATAAAGGATAGTTGTAAAGGCGGGGAGAGGTTTATACGCTTATATCGCCCTAAAATGAATATTCAGCTATATTTGTTACATACAGTATATACATCTAGGCGTGTGCGAGTGCACGTGCGTTTAACTTATTACTAAGTAATATTATAAAGGATAGTTATAAAGGCGGGGAGAGGTTTATACGTTTATATCGCCCTGAAATGAATATTCAGCTATATTTGTTACATACAGTATATACATCTAGGCGTGTGCGTGTGCACGTGCGTTTAACTTATTCCTAAGTAATATTATAATGCATAGTTATAAAGGCGGGGAGAGGTTTATACGCTTATATCGCCCTGAAATGAATATTCAGCTATATTTGTTACGCACAGTATATACATCTAGCCGTGTGCGTGTGCACCTGCGTCTACCTTATTACTAAGTAATATTATAAAGGATAGTTATAAAGGCGGGGAGAGGTTTATACGCTTATATCGCCCTGAAATGAATATTCAGCTATATTTGTTACGCACAGTATATACATCTAGGCGTGTGCGTGTGCACGTGCGTCTACCTTATTACTAAGTAATATTATAAAGGATAGTTGTAAAGGCGGGGAGAGGTTTATACGCTTAAATCGCCCTGAAATGAATATTCAGCTATATTTGTTACATACAGTATATACATCTAGGCGTGTGCGTGTGCACGTGCGTTTAACTTATTACTAAGTAATATTATAAAGGATAGTTATAAAGGCGGGGAGAGGTTTATACGCTTATATCGCCCTGAAATGAATATTCAGCTATATTTGTTACGCACAGTATATACATCTAGGCGTGTGCGTGTGCACCTGCGTCTACCTTATTACTAAGTAATATTATAAAGGATAGTTATAAAGGCGGGGAGAGGTTTGTACGCTTATATCGCCCTGAAATGAATATTCAGCTATATTTGTTACGCACATTATATACATCTAGGCGTGTGCGTGTGCACCTGCGTCTACCTTATTACTAAGTAATATTATAAAGGATAGTTATAAAGGCGGGGAGAGGTTTATACGCTTATATCGCCCTGAAATGAATATTCAGCTATATTTGTTACATACAGTATATACATCTAGGCGTGTGCGTGTGCACGTGCGTTTAACTTATTACTAAGTAATATTATAAAGGCATAGTTATAAAGGCGGGGAGAGGTTTATACGCTTATATCGCCCTGAAATGAATATTCAGCTATATTTGTTATATACAGTATATACATCTAGGCGTGTGCGTGTGCACGTGCGTTTAACTTATTACTAAGTAATATTATAAAGGATAGTTATAAAGGCGGGGAGAGGTTTATACGCTTATATCGCCCTGAAATGAATATTCAGCTATATTTGTTACGCACAGTATATACATCTAGGCGTGTGCGTGTGCACCTGCGTCTACCTTAATACTAAGTAATATTATAAAGGATAGTTATAAAGGCGGGGAGGGGTTTGTACGCTTATATCGCCCTGAAATGAATATTCAGCTATATTTGTTACGCACATTATATACATCTAGGCGTGTGCGTGTGCACCTGCGTCTACCTTATTACTAAGTAATATTATAAAGGATAGTTATAAAGGCGGGGAGAGGTTTATACGCTTATATCGCCCTGAAATGAATATTCAGCTATATTTGTTACATACAGTATATACATCTAGGCGTGTGCGTGTGCACGTGCGTCTACCTTATTACTAAGTAATATTATAAAGGATAGTTGTAAAGGCGGGGAGAGGTTTATACGCTTATATCGCCCTAAAATGAATATTCAGCTATATTTGTTACATACAGTATATACATCTAGGCGTGTGCGAGTGCACGTGCGTTTAACTTATTACTAAGTAATATTATAAAGGATAGTTATAAAGGCGGGGAGAGGTTTATACGTTTATATCGCCCTGAAATGAATATTCAGCTATATTTGTTACATACAGTATATACATCTAGGCGTGTGCGTGTGCACGTGCGTTTAACTTATTCCTAAGTAATATTATAAAGGATAGTTATAAAGGCGGGGAGAGGTTTATACGCTTATATCGCCCTGAAATGAATATTCAGCTATATTTGTTACGCACAGTATATACATCTAGCCGTGTGCGTGTGCACCTGCGTCTACCTTATTACTAAGTAATATTATAAAGGATAGTTATAAAGGCGGGGAGAGGTTTATACGTTTATATCGCCCTGAAATGAATATTCAGCTATATTTGTTACATACAGTATATACATCTAGGCGTGTGCGTGTGCACGTGCGTCTACCTTATTACTAAGTAATATCATAAAGGATAGTTATAAAGGCGGGGAGAGGTTTATACGCTTATATCGCCCTGAAATGAATATTCAGCTATATTTGTTACATACAGTATATACATCTAGGCGTGTGCGTGTGCACGTGCGTCTACCTTATTACTAAGTAATATTATAAAGGATAGTTATAAAGGCGGGGAGAGGTTTATACGCTTATATCGCCCTGAAATGAATATTCAGCTATATTTGTTACGCACAGTATATACATCTAGGCGTGTGCGTGTGCACGTGCGTCTACCTTATAACTAAGTAATATTATAAAGGATAGTTATAAAGGCGGGGAGAGGTTTATACGCTTAAATCGCCCTGAAATGAATATTCAGCTATATTTGTTACATACAGTATATACATCTAGGCGTGTGCGTGTGCACGTGCGTTTACCTTATTACTAAGTAATATTATAAAGGATAGTTATAAAGGCGGGGAGAGGTTTATACGCTTATATCGCCCTGAAATGAATATTCAGCTATATTTGTTACATAGAGTATATACATCTAGGCGTGTGCGTGTGCACGTGCGTCTACCTTATTACTAAGTAATATTATAAAGGATAGTTATAAAGGCGGGGAGAGGTTTATACGCTTATATCGCCCTGAAATGAATATTCAGCTATATTTGTTATATACAGTATATACATCTAGGCGTGTGCGTGTGCACGTGCGTTTAACTTATTACTAAGTTATATTATAAAGGATAGTTATAAAGGCGGGGAGAGGTTTATACGCTTATATCGCCCTGAAATGAATATTCAGCTATATTTGTTACGCACAGTATATACATCTAGGCGTGTGCGTGTGCACCTGCGTCTACCTTATTACTAAGTAATATTATAAAGGATAGTTATAAAGGCGGGGAGAGGTTTGTACGCTTATATCGCCCTGAAATGAATATTCAGCTATATTTGTTACGCACATTATATACATCTAGGCGTGTGCGTGTGCACCTTCGTCTACCTTATTACTAAGTAAAATTATAAAGGATAGTTATAAAGGCGGGGAGAGGTTTATACGCTTATATCGCCCTGAAATGAATATTCAGCTATATTTGTTACATACAGTATATACATCTAGGCGTGTGCGTGTGCACGTGCGTCTACCTTATTACTAAGTAATATTATAAAGGATAGTTGTAAAGGCGGGGAGAGGTTTATACGCTTATATCGCCCTGAAATGAATATTCAGCTATATTTGTTACATACAGTATATACATCTAGGCGTGTGCGAGTGCACGTGCGTTTAACTTATTACTAAGTAATATTATAAAGGATAGTTATAAAGGCGGGGAGAGGTTTATACGTTTATATCGCCCTGAAATGAATATTCAGCTATATTTGTTACATACAGTATATACATCTAGGCGTGTGCGTGTGCACGTGCGTTTAACTTATTCCTAAGTAATATTATAAAGGATAGTTATAAAGGCGGGGAGAGGTTTATACGCTTATATCGCCCTGAAATGAATATTCAGCTATATTTGTTACGCACAGTATATACATCTAGCCGTGTGCGTGTGCACCTGCGTCTACCTTATTACTAAGTAATATTATAAAGGATAGTTATAAAGGCGGGGAGAGGTTTATACGTTTATATCGCCCTGAAATGAATATTCAGCTATATTTGTTACATACAGTATATACATCTAGGCGTGTGCGTGTGCACGTGCGTCTACCTTATTACTAAGTAATATCATAAAGGATAGTTATAAAGGCGGGGAGAGGTTTATACGCTTATATCGCCCTGAAATGAATATTCAGCTATATTTGTTACATACAGTATATACATCTAGGCGTGTGCGTGTGCACGTGCGTTTACCTTATTACTAAGTAATATTATAAAGGATAGTTATAAAGGCGGGGAGAGGTTTATACGCTTATATCGCCCTGAAATGAATATTCAGCTATATTTGTTACATAGAGTATATACATCTAGGCGTGTGCGTGTGCACGTGCGTCTACCTTATTACTAAGTAATATTATAAAGGATAGTTATAAAGGCGGGGAGAGGTTTATACGCTTATATCGCCCTGAAATGAATATTCAGCTATATTTGTTACATACAGTATATACATCTAGGCGTGTGCGTGTGCACCTGCGTCTACCTTATTACTAAGTAATATTATAAAGGATAGTTATAAAGGCGGGGAGAGGTTTATACGCTTATATCGCCCTGAAATGAATATTCAGCTATATTTGTTACATACAGTATATACATCTAGGCGTGTGCGTGTGCACCTGCGTCTACCTTATTACTAAGTAATATTATAAAGGATAGTTATAAAGGCGGGGAGAGGTTTATACGCTTATATCGCCCTGAAATGAATATTCAGCTATATTTGTTACATACAGTATATACATCTAGGTGTGTGCGTGTGCACGTGCGTCTACCTTATTACTAAGTAATATTATAAAGGATAGTTATAAAGGCGGGGAGAGGTTTATACGCTTATATCGCCCTGAAATGAATATTCAGCTATATTTGTTACATACAGTATATACATCTAGGCGAGTGCGTGTGCACGTGCGTCTACCTTATTACTAAGTAATATTATAAAGGATAGTTATAAAGGCGGGGAGAGGTTTGTACGCTTATATCGCCCTGAAATGAATATTCAGCTATATTTGTTACGCACAGTATATACATCTAGGCGTGTGCGTGTGCACCTGCGTCTACCTTATTACTAAGTAATATTATAAAGGATAGTTATAAAGGCGGGGAGAGGTTTATACGCTTATATCGCCCTGAAATGAATATTCAGCTATATTTGTTACATACAGTATATACATCTAGGCGTGTGCGTGTGCACCTGCGTCTACCTTATTACTAAGTAATATTATAAAGGATAGTTATAAAGGCGGGGAGAGGTTTATACGCTAATATCGCCCTGAAATGAATATTCAGCTATATTTGTTACATACAGTATATACATCTAGGCGTGTGCGTGTGCACGTGCGTTTAACTTATTACTAAGTAATATTATAAAGGCATAGTTATAAAGGCGGGGAGAGGTTTATACGCTTATATCGCCCTGAAATGAATATTCAGCTATATTTGTTACATACAATATATACATCTAGGCGTGTGCGTGTGCACGTGCGTTTAACTTATTACTAAGTAATATTATAAAGGATAGTTATAAAGGCGGGGAGAGGTTTATACGCTTATATCGCCCTGAAATGAATATTCAGCTATATTTGTTACGCACAGTATATACATCTAGGCGTGTGCGTGTGCACCTGCGTCTACCTTATTACTAAGTAATATTATAAAGGATAGTTATAAAGGCGGGGAGAGGTTTGTACGCTTATATCGCCCTGAAATGAATATTCAGCTATATTTGTTACATACAGTATATACATCTAGGCGTGTGCGTGTGCACGTGCGTCTACCTTATTGCTAAGTAATATTATAAAGGATAGTTGTAAAGGCGGGGAGAGGTTTATACGCTTATATCGCCCTGAAATGAATATTCAGCTATATTTGTTACATACAGTATATACATCTAGGCGTGTGCGAGTGCACGTGCGTTTAACTTATTACTAAGTAATATTATAAAGGATAGTTATAAAGGCGGGGAGAGGTTTATACGTTTATATCGCCCTGTAATGAATATTCAGCTATATTTGTTACATACAGTATATACATCTAGGCGTGTGCGTGTGTACGTGCGTTTAACTTATTCCTAAGTAATATTATAAAGGATAGTTATAAAGGCGGGGAGAGGTTTATACGCTTATATCGCCCTGAAATGAATATTCAGCTATATTTGTTACGCACAGTATATACATCTAGCCGTGTGCGTGTGCACCTGCGTCTACCTTATTACTAAGTAATATTATAAAGGATAGTTATAAAGGCGGGGAGAGGTTTATACGCTTATATCGCCCTGAAATGAATATTCAGCTATATTTGTTACGCACAGTATATACATTTAGGCGTGTGCGTGTGCACGTGCGTTTAACTTATTACTAAGTAATATTATAAAGGCATAGTTATAAAGGCGGGGAGAGGTTTATACGCTTATATCGCAATGAAATGAATATTCAACTATATTTGTTACATACAGTATATACATCTAGGCGTGTGGGTGTGCACGTGCGTTTAACTTATTACTAAGTAATATTATTAGGGCATAGTTATAAAGGCGGGGAGAGGTTTATACGCTTATATCGCCCTGAAATGAATATTCAGCTATATTTGTTACGCACAGTATATACATCTAGGCGTGTGCGTGTGCACCTGCGTCTACCTTATTACTAAGTAATATTATAAAGGATAGTTATAAAGGCGGGGAGAGGTTTATACGCTTATATCGCCCTGAAATGAATATTCAGCTATATTTGTTACATACAGTATATACATCTAGGCGTGTGCGTGTGCACGTGCGTTTAACTTATTACTAAGTAATATTATAAAGGATAGTTGTAAAGGCGGGGAGAGGTTTATACGCTTATATCGCCCTGAAATGAATATTCAGCTATATTTGTTACGCACAGTATATACATCTAGGCGTGTGCGTGTGCACCTGCGTCTACCTTATTACTAAGTAATATTATAAAGGATAGATATAAAGGCGGGGAGAGGTTTATACGCTTATATCGCCCTGAAATGAATATTCAGCTATATTTGTTACGCACAGTATATACATCTAGGCCTGTGCGTGTGCACGTGCGTCTACCTTATAACTAAGTAATATTATAAAGGATAGTTATAAAGGCGGGGAGAGGTTTATACGCTTATATCGCCCTGAAATGAATATTCAGCTATATTTGTTACATACAGTATATACATCTAGGCGTGTGCGTGTGCACGTGCGTTTACCTTATTACTAAGTAATATTATAAAGGATAGTTATAAAGCCGGGGAGAGGTTTATACGCTTATATCGCCCTGAAATGAATATTCAGCTATATTTGTTACATAGAGTATATACATCTAGGCGTGTGCGTGTGCACGTGCGTCTACCTTATTACTAAGTAATATTATAAAGGATAGTTATAAAGGCGGGGAGAGGTTTATACGCTTATATCGCCCTGAAATGAATATTCAGCTATATTTGTTACATACAGTATATACATCTAGGCGTGTGCGTGTGCACGTGCGTTTAACTTATTACTAAGTAATATTATAAAGGCATAGTTATAAAGGCGGGGAGAGGTTTATACGCTTATATCGCCCTGAAATGAATATTCAGCTATATTTGTTATATACAGTATATACATCTAGGCGTGTGCGTGTGCACGTGCGTTTAACTTATTACTAAGTAATATTATAAAGGATAGTTATAAAGGCGGGGAGAGGTTTATACGCTTATATCGCCCTGAAATGAATATTCAGCTATATTTGTTACGCACAGTATATACATCTAGGCGTGTGCGTGTGCACCTGCGTCTACCTTAATACTAAGTAATATTATAAAGGATAGTTATAAAGGCGGGGAGGGGTTTGTACGCTTATATCGCCCTGAAATGAATATTCAGCTATATTTGTTACGCACATTATATACATCTAGGCGTGTGCGTGTGCACCTGCGTCTACCTTATTACTAAGTAATATTATAAAGGATAGTTATAAAGGCGGGGAGAGGTTTATACGCTTATATCGCCCTGAAATGAATATTCAGCTATATTTGTTACATACAGTATATACATCTAGGCGTGTGCGTGTGCACGTGCGTCTACCTTATTACTAAGTAATATTATAAAGGATAGTTGTAAAGGCGGGGAGAGGTTTATACGCTTATATCGCCCTAAAATGAATATTCAGCTATATTTGTTACATACAGTATATACATCTAGGCGTGTGCGAGTGCACGTGCGTTTAACTTATTACTAAGTAATATTATAAAGGATAGTTATAAAGGCGGGGAGAGGTTTATACGTTTATATCGCCCTGAAATGAATATTCAGCTATATTTGTTACATACAGTATATACATCTAGGCGTGTGCGTGTGCACGTGCGTTTAACTTATTCCTAAGTAATATTATAAAGGATAGTTATAAAGGCGGGGAGAGGTTTATACGCTTATATCGCCCTGAAATGAATATTCAGCTATATTTGTTACGCACAGTATATACATCTAGCCGTGTGCGTGTGCACCTGCGTCTACCTTATTACTAAGTAATATTATAAAGGATAGTTATAAAGGCGGGGAGAGGTTTATACGTTTATATCGCCCTGAAATGAATATTCAGCTATATTTGTTACATACAGTATATACATCTAGGCGTGTGCGTGTGCACGTGCGTCTACCTTATTACTAAGTAATATCATAAAGGATAGTTATAAAGGCGGGGAGAGGTTTATACGCTTATATCGCCCTGAAATGAATATTCAGCTATATTTGTTACATAGAGTATATACATCTAGGCGTGTGCGTGTGCACGTGCGTCTACCTTATTACTAAGTAATATTATAAAGGATAGTTATAAAGGCGGGGAGAGGTTTATACGCTTATATCGCCCTGAAATGAATATTCAGCTATATTTGTTATATACAGTATATACATCTAGGCGTGTGCGTGTGCACGTGCGTTTAACTTATTACTAAGTTATATTATAAAGGATAGTTATAAAGGCGGGGAGAGGTTTATACGCTTATATCGCCCTGAAATGAATATTCAGCTATATTTGTTACGCACAGTATATACATCTAGGCGTGTGCGTGTGCACCTGCGTCTACCTTATTACTAAGTAATATTATAAAGGATAGTTATAAAGGCGGGGAGAGGTTTGTACGCTTATATCGCCCTGAAATGAATATTCAGCTATATTTGTTACGCACATTATATACATCTAGGCGTGTGCGTGTGCACCTTCGTCTACCTTATTACTAAGTAAAATTATAAAGGATAGTTATAAAGGCGGGGAGAGGTTTATACGCTTATATCGCCCTGAAATGAATATTCAGCTATATTTGTTACATACAGTATATACATCTAGGCGTGTGCGTGTGCACGTGCGTCTACCTTATTACTAAGTAATATTATAAAGGATAGTTGTAAAGGCGGGGAGAGGTTTATACGCTTATATCGCCCTGAAATGAATATTCAGCTATATTTGTTACATACAGTATATACATCTAGGCGTGTGCGAGTGCACGTGCGTTTAACTTATTACTAAGTAATATTATAAAGGATAGTTATAAAGGCGGGGAGAGGTTTATACGTTTATATCGCCCTGAAATGAATATTCAGCTATATTTGTTACATACAGTATATACATCTAGGCGTGTGCGTGTGCACGTGCGTTTAACTTATTCCTAAGTAATATTATAAAGGATAGTTATAAAGGCGGGGAGAGGTTTATACGCTTATATCGCCCTGAAATGAATATTCAGCTATATTTGTTACGCACAGTATATACATCTAGCCGTGTGCGTGTGCACCTGCGTCTACCTTATTACTAAGTAATATTATAAAGGATAGTTATAAAGGCGGGGAGAGGTTTATACGTTTATATCGCCCTGAAATGAATATTCAGCTATATTTGTTACATACAGTATATACATCTAGGCGTGTGCGTGTGCACGTGCGTCTACCTTATTACTAAGTAATATCATAAAGGATAGTTATAAAGGCGGGGAGAGGTTTATACGCTTATATCGCCCTGAAATGAATATTCAGCTATATTTGTTACATACAGTATATACATCTAGGCGTGTGCGTGTGCACGTGCGTTTACCTTATTACTAAGTAATATTATAAAGGATAGTTATAAAGGCGGGGAGAGGTTTATACGCTTATATCGCCCTGAAATGAATATTCAGCTATATTTGTTACATAGAGTATATACATCTAGGCGTGTGCGTGTGCACGTGCGTCTACCTTATTACTAAGTAATATTATAAAGGATAGTTATAAAGGCGGGGAGAGGTTTATACGCTTATATCGCCCTGAAATGAATATTCAGCTATATTTGTTACATACAGTATATACATCTAGGCGTGTGCGTGTGCACCTGCGTCTACCTTATTACTAAGTAATATTATAAAGGATAGTTATAAAGGCGGGGAGAGGTTTATACGCTTATATCGCCCTGAAATGAATATTCAGCTATATTTGTTACATACAGTATATACATCTAGGCGTGTGCGTGTGCACCTGCGTCTACCTTATTACTAAGTAATATTATAAAGGATAGTTATAAAGGCGGGGAGAGGTTTATACGCTTATATCGCCCTGAAATGAATATTCAGCTATATTTGTTACATACAGTATATACATCTAGGTGTGTGCGTGTGCACGTGCGTCTACCTTATTACTAAGTAATATTATAAAGGATAGTTATAAAGGCGGGGAGAGGTTTATACGCTTATATCGCCCTGAAATGAATATTCAGCTATATTTGTTACATACAGTATATACATCTAGGCGAGTGCGTGTGCACGTGCGTCTACCTTATTACTAAGTAATATTATAAAGGATAGTTATAAAGGCGGGGAGAGGTTTGTACGCTTATATCGCCCTGAAATGAATATTCAGCTATATTTGTTACGCACAGTATATACATCTAGGCGTGTGCGTGTGCACCTGCGTCTACCTTATTACTAAGTAATATTATAAAGGATAGTTATAAAGGCGGGGAGAGGTTTATACGCTTATATCGCCCTGAAATGAATATTCAGCTATATTTGTTACATACAGTATATACATCTAGGCGTGTGCGTGTGCACCTGCGTCTACCTTATTACTAAGTAATATTATAAAGGATAGTTATAAAGGCGGGGAGAGGTTTATACGCTAATATCGCCCTGAAATGAATATTCAGCTATATTTGTTACATACAGTATATACATCTAGGCGTGTGCGTGTGCACGTGCGTTTAACTTATTACTAAGTAATATTATAAAGGCATAGTTATAAAGGCGGGGAGAGGTTTATACGCTTATATCGCCCTGAAATGAATATTCAGCTATATTTGTTACATACAATATATACATCTAGGCGTGTGCGTGTGCACGTGCGTTTAACTTATTACTAAGTAATATTATAAAGGATAGTTATAAAGGCGGGGAGAGGTTTATACGCTTATATCGCCCTGAAATGAATATTCAGCTATATTTGTTACGCACAGTATATACATCTAGGCGTGTGCGTGTGCACCTGCGTCTACCTTATTACTAAGTAATATTATAAAGGATAGTTATAAAGGCGGGGAGAGGTTTGTACGCTTATATCGCCCTGAAATGAATATTCAGCTATATTTGTTACATACAGTATATACATCTAGGCGTGTGCGTGTGCACGTGCGTCTACCTTATTGCTAAGTAATATTATAAAGGATAGTTGTAAAGGCGGGGAGAGGTTTATACGCTTATATCGCCCTGAAATGAATATTCAGCTATATTTGTTACATACAGTATATACATCTAGGCGTGTGCGAGTGCACGTGCGTTTAACTTATTACTAAGTAATATTATAAAGGATAGTTATAAAGGCGGGGAGAGGTTTATACGTTTATATCGCCCTGTAATGAATATTCAGCTATATTTGTTACATACAGTATATACATCTAGGCGTGTGCGTGTGTACGTGCGTTTAACTTATTCCTAAGTAATATTATAAAGGATAGTTATAAAGGCGGGGAGAGGTTTATACGCTTATATCGCCCTGAAATGAATATTCAGCTATATTTGTTACGCACAGTATATACATCTAGCCGTGTGCGTGTGCACCTGCGTCTACCTTATTACTAAGTAATATTATAAAGGATAGTTATAAAGGCGGGGAGAGGTTTATACGCTTATATCGCCCTGAAATGAATATTCAGCTATATTTGTTACGCACAGTATATACATTTAGGCGTGTGCGTGTGCACGTGCGTTTAACTTATTACTAAGTAATATTATAAAGGCATAGTTATAAAGGCGGGGAGAGGTTTATACGCTTATATCGCAATGAAATGAATATTCAACTATATTTGTTACATACAGTATATACATCTAGGCGTGTGGGTGTGCACGTGCGTTTAACTTATTACTAAGTAATATTATTAGGGCATAGTTATAAAGGCGGGGAGAGGTTTATACGCTTATATCGCCCTGAAATGAATATTCAGCTATATTTGTTACGCACAGTATATACATCTAGGCGTGTGCGTGTGCACCTGCGTCTACCTTATTACTAAGTAATATTATAAAGGATAGTTATAAAGGCGGGGAGAGGTTTATACGCTTATATCGCCCTGAAATGAATATTCAGCTATATTTGTTACATACAGTATATACATCTAGGCGTGTGCGTGTGCACGTGCGTTTAACTTATTACTAAGTAATATTATAAAGGATAGTTGTAAAGGCGGGGAGAGGTTTATACGCTTATATCGCCCTGAAATGAATATTCAGCTATATTTGTTACGCACAGTATATACATCTAGGCGTGTGCGTGTGCACCTGCGTCTACCTTATTACTAAGTAATATTATAAAGGATAGATATAAAGGCGGGGAGAGGTTTATACGCTTATATCGCCCTGAAATGAATATTCAGCTATATTTGTTACGCACAGTATATACATCTAGGCCTGTGCGTGTGCACGTGCGTCTACCTTATAACTAAGTAATATTATAAAGGATAGTTATAAAGGCGGGGAGAGGTTTATACGCTTATATCGCCCTGAAATGAATATTCAGCTATATTTGTTACATACAGTATATACATCTAGGCGTGTGCGTGTGCACGTGCGTTTACCTTATTACTAAGTAATATTATAAAGGATAGTTATAAAGCCGGGGAGAGGTTTATACGCTTATATCGCCCTGAAATGAATATTCAGCTATATTTGTTACATAGAGTATATACATCTAGGCGTGTGCGTGTGCACGTGCGTCTACCTTATTACTAAGTAATATTATAAAGGATAGTTATAAAGGCGGGGAGAGGTTTATACGCTTATATCGCCCTGAAATGAATATTCAGCTATATTTGTTACATACAGTATATACATCTAGGCGTGTGCGTGTGCACCTGCGTCTACCTTATTACTAAGTAATATTATAAAGGATAGTTATAAAGGCGGGGAGAGGTTTATACGCTTATATCGCCCTGAAATGAATATTCAGCTATATTTGTTACATACAGTATATACATCTAGGCGTGTGCGTGTGCACGTGCGTCTACCTTATTACTAAGTAATATTATAAAGGATAGTTATAAAGGCGGGGAGAGGTTTATACGCTTATATCGCCCTGAAATGAATATTCAGCTATATTTGTTACATACAGTATATACATCTAGGCGTGTGGGTGTGCACCTGCGTCTACCTTATTACTAAGTAATATTATAAAGGATAGTTATAAAGGCGGGGAGAGGTTTATACGCTTATATCGCCCTGAAATGAATATTCAACTATATTTGTTACATACAGTATATACATCTAGGCGTGTGCGTGTGCACCTGCGTCTACCTTATTACTAAGTAATATTATAAAGGATAGTTATAAAGGCGGGGAGAGGTTTATACGCTTATATCGCCCTGAAATGAATATTCAGCTATATTTGTTACATACAGTATATACATCTAGGCGTGTGCGTGTGCACCTGCGTCTACCTTATTACTAAGTAATATTATAAAGGATAGTTATAAAGGCGGGGAGAGGTTTATACGCTTATATCGCCCTGAAATGAATATTCAGCTATATTTGTTACATACAGTATATACATCTAGGCGTGTGCGTGTGCACGTGCGTCTACCTTATTACTAAGTAATATTATAAAGGATAGTTATAAAGGCGGGGAGAGGTTTATACGCTTATATCGCCCTGAAATGAATATTCAGCTATATTTGTTACATACAGTATATACATCTAGGCGTGTGGATGTGCACCTGCGTCTACCTTATTACTAAGTAATATTATAAAGGATAGTTATAAAGGCGGGGAGAGGTTTATACGCTTATATCGCCCTGAAATGAATATTCAACTATATTTGTTACATACAGTATATACATCTAGGCGTGTGCGTGTGCACCTGCGTCTACCTTATTACTAAGTAATATTATAAAGGATAGTTATAAAGGCGGGGAGAGGTTTATACGCTTATATCGCCCTGAAATGAATATTCAGCTATATTTGTTACATACAGTATATACATCTAGGCGTGTGCGTGTGCACCTGCGTCTACCTTATTACTAAGTAATATTATAAAGGATAGTTATAAAGGCGGGGAGAGGTTTATACGCTTATATCGCCCTGAAATGAATATTCAGCTATATTTGTTACATACAGTATATACATCTAGGTGTGTGCGTGTGCACGTGCGTCTACCTTATTACTAAGTAATATTATAAAGGATAGTTATAAAGGCGGGGAGAGGTTTATACGCTTATATCGCCCTGAAATGAATATTCAGCTATATTTGTTACATACAGTATATACATCTAGGCGAGTGCGTGTGCACGTGCGTCTACCTTATTACTAAGTAATATTATAAAGGATAGTTATAAAGGCGGGGAGAGGTTTGTACGCTTATATCGCCCTGAAATGAATATTCAGCTATATTTGTTACGCACAGTATATACATCTAGGCGTGTGCGTGTGCACCTGCGTCTACCTTATTACTAAGTAATATTATAAAGGATAGTTATAAAGGCGGGGAGAGGTTTATACGCTTATATCGCCCTGAAATGAATATTCAGCTATATTTGTTACATACAGTATATACATCTAGGCGTGTGCGTGTGCACCTGCGTCTACCTTATTACTAAGTAATATTATAAATGATAGTTATAACGGCGGGGAGAGGTTTATACGCTAATATCGCCCTGAAATGAATATTCAGCTATATTTGTTACATACAGTATATACATCTAGGCGTGTGCGTGTGCACGTGCGTTTAACTTATTACTAAGTAATATTATAAAGGCATAGTTATAAAGGCGGGGAGAGGTTTATACGCTTATATCGCCCTGAAATGAATATTCAGCTATATTTGTTACATACAATATATACATCTAGGCGTGTGCGTGTGCACGTGCGTTTAACTTATTACTAAGTAATATTATAAAGGATAGTTATAAAGGCGGGGAGAGGTTTATACGCTTATATCGCCCTGAAATGAATATTCAGCTATATTTGTTACGCACAGTATATACATCTAGGCGTGTGCGTGTGCACCTGCGTCTACCTTATTACTAAGTAATATTATAAAGGATAGTTATAAAGGCGGGGAGAGGTTTGTACGCTTATATCGCAATTAAATGAATATTCAGCTATATTTGTTACGCACATTATATACATCTAGGCGTGTGCGTGTGCACCTGCGACTACCTTATTACTAAGTAATATTATAAAGGATAGTTATAAAGGCGGGGAGAGGTTTATACGCTTATATCGCCCTGAAATGAATATTCAGCTATATTTGTTACATACAGTATATACATCTAGGCGTGTGCGTGTGCACGTGCGTCTACCTTATTGCTAAGTAATATTATAAAGGATAGTTGTAAAGGCGGGGAGAGGTTTATACGCTTATATCGCCCTGAAATGAATATTCAGCTATATTTGTTACATACAGTATATACATCTAGGCGTGTGCGAGTGCACGTGCGTTTAACTTATTACTAAGTAATATTATAAAGGATAGTTATAAAGGCGGGGAGAGGTTTATACGTTTATATCGCCCTGAAATGAATATTCAGCTATATTTGTTACATACAGTATATACATCTAGGCGTGTGCGTGTGCACGTGCGTTTAACTTATTCCTAAGTAATATTATAAAGGATAGTTATAAAGGCGGGGAGAGGTTTATACGCTTATATCGCCCTGAAATGAATATTCAGCTATATTTGTTACGCACAGTATATACATCTAGCCGTGTGCGTGTGCACCTGCGTCTACCTTATTACTAAGTAATATTATAAAGGATAGTTATAAAGGCGGGGAGAGGTTTATACGCTTATATCGCCCTGAAATGAATATTCAGCTATATTTGTTACGCACAGTATATACATTTAGGCGTGTGCGTGTGCACGTGCGTTTAACTTATTACTAAGTAATATTATAAAGGCATAGTTATAAAGGCGGGGAGAGGTTTATACGCTTATATCGCAATGAAATGAATATTCAACTATATTTGTTACATACAGTATATACATCTAGGCGTGTGGGTGTGCACGTGCGTTTAACTTATTACTAAGTAATATTATAAAGGCATAGTTATAAAGGCGGGGAGAGGTTTATACGCTTATATCGCCCTGAAATGAATATTCAGCTATATTTGTTACGCACAGTATATACATCTAGGCGTGTGCGTGTGCACCTGCGTCTACCTTATTACTAAGTAATATTATAAAGGATAGTTATAAAGGCGGGGAGAGGTTTATACGCTTATATCGCCCTGAAATGAATATTCAGCTATATTTGTTACATACAGTATATACATCTAGGCGTGTGCGTGTGCACGTGCGTTTAACTTATTACTAAGTAATATTATAAAGGATAGTTGTAAAGGCGGGGAGAGGTTTATACGCTTATATCGCCCTGAAATGAATATTCAGCTATATTTGTTACGCACAGTATATACATCTAGGCGTGTGCGTGTGCACCTGCGTCTACCTTATTACTAAGTAATATTATAAAGGATAGATATAAAGGCGGGGAGAGGTTTATACGCTTATATCGCCCTGAAATGAATATTCAGCTATATTTGTTACGCACAGTATATACATCTAGGCCTGTGCGTGTGCACGTGCGTCTACCTTATAACTAAGTAATATTATAAAGGATAGTTATAAAGGCGGGGAGAGGTTTATACGCTTATATCGCCCTGAAATGAATATTCAGCTATATTTGTTACATACAGTATATACATCTAGGCGTGTGCGTGTGCACGTGCGTTTACCTTATTACTAAGTAATATTATAAAGGATAGTTATAAAGCCGGGGAGAGGTTTATACGCTTATATCGCCCTGAAATGAATATTCAGCTATATTTGTTACATAGAGTATATACATCTAGGCGTGTGCGTGTGCACGTGCGTCTACCTTATTACTAAGTAATATTATAAAGGATAGTTATAAAGGCGGGGAGAGGTTTATACGCTTATATCGCCCTGAAATGAATATTCAGCTATATTTGTTACATACAGTATATACATCTAGGCGTGTGCGTGTGCACCTGCGTCTACCTTATTACTAAGTAATATTATAAAGGATAGTTATAAAGGCGGGGAGAGGTTTATACGCTTATATCGCCCTGAAATGAATATTCAGCTATATTTGTTACATACAGTATATACATCTAGGCGTGTGCGTGTGCACGTGCGTCTACCTTATTACTAAATAATATTATAAAGGATAGTTATAAAGGCGGGGAGAGGTTTATACGCTTATATCGCCCTGAAATGAATATTCAGCTATATTTGTTACATACAGTATATACATCTAGGCGTGTGGGTGTGCACCTGCGTCTACCTTATTACTAAGTAATATTATAAAGGATAGTTATAAAGGCGGGGAGAGGTTTATACGCTTATATCGCCCTGAAATGAATATTCAACTATATTTGTTACATACAGTATATACATCTAGGCGTGTGCGTGTGCACCTGCGTCTACCTTATTACTAAGTAATATTATAAAGGATAGTTATAAAGGCGGGGAGAGGTTTATACGCTTATATCGCCCTGAAATGAATATTCAGCTATATTTGTTACATACAGTATATACATCTAGGTGTGTGCGAGTGCACGTGCGTCTACCTTATTACTAAGTAATATTATAAAGGATAGTTATAAAGGCGGGGAGAGGTTTATACGCTTATATCGCCCTGAAATGATTATTCAGCTATATTTGTTACATACAGTATATACATCTAGGCGTGTGCGTGTGCACCTGCGTCTACCTTATTACTAAGTAATATTATAAAGGATAGTTATAAAGGCGGGGAGAGGTTTATACGCTTATATCGCCCTGAAATGAATATTCAGCTATATTTGTTACATACAGTATATACATCTAGGCGTGTGCGTGTGCACGTGCGTCTACCTTATTACTAAGTAATATTATAAAGGATAGTTATAAAGGCGGAGAGAGGTTTATACGCTTATATCGCCCTGAAATGAATATTCAGCTATATTTGTTACATACAGTATATACATCTAGGCGTGTGGATGTGCACCTGCGTCTACCTTATTACTAAGTAATATTATAAAGGATAGTTATAAAGGCGGGGAGAGGTTTATACGCTTATATCGCCCTGAAATGAATATTCAACTATATTTGTTACATACAGTATATACATCTAGGCGTGTGCGTGTGCACCTGCGTCTACCTTATTACTAAGTAATATTATAAAGGATAGTTATAAAGGCGGGGAGAGGTTTATACGCTTATATCGCCCTGAAATGAATATTCAGCTATATTTGTTACATACAGTATATACATCTAGGCGTGTGCGTGTGCACCTGCGTCTACCTTATTACTAAGTAATATTATAAAGGATAGTTATAAAGGCGGGGAGAGGTTTATACGCTTATATCGCCCTGAAATGAATATTCAGCTATATTTGTTACATACAGTATATACATCTAGGTGTGTGCGTGTGCACGTGCGTCTACCTTATTACTAAGTAATATTATAAAGGATAGTTATAAAGGCGGGGAGAGGTTTATACGCTTATATCGCCCTGAAATGAATATTCAGCTATATTTGTTACATACAGTATATACATCTAGGCGAGTGCGTGTGCACGTGCGTCTACCTTATTACTAAGTAATATTATAAAGGATAGTTATAAAGGCGGGGAGAGGTTTGTACGCTTATATCGCCCTGAAATGAATATTCAGCTATATTTGTTTTGCACAGTATATACATCTAGGCGTGTGCGTGTGCACCTGCGTCTACCTTATTACTAAGTAATATTATAAAGGATAGTTATAAAGGCGGGGAGAGGTTTCTACGCTTATATCGCACTGAAATGAATATTCAGCTATATTTGTTACATACAGTATATACATCTAGGCGTGTGCGTGTGCACCTGCGTCTACCTTATTACTAAGTAATTTTATAAAGGATAGTTATAAAGGCGGGGAGAGGTTTATACGCTTATATCGCCCTGAAATGAATATTCAGCTATATTTGTTACATACAGTATATACATCTAGGCGTGTGCGTGTGCACGTGCGTTTAACTTATTACTAAGTAATATTATAAAGGCATAGTTATAAAGGCGGGGAGAGGTTTATACGCTTATATCGCCCTGAAATGAATATTCAGCTATATTTGTTACATACAGTATATACATCTAGGCGTGTGCGTGTGCACGTGCGTTTAACTTATTCCTAAGTAATATTATAAAGGATAGTTATAAAGGCGGGGAGAGGTTTATACGCTTATATCGCCCTGAAATGAATATTCAGCTATATTTGTTACGCACAGTATATACATCTAGCCGTGTGCGTGTGCACCTGCGTCTACCTTATTACTAAGTAATATTATAAAGGATAGTTATAAAGGCGGGGAGAGGTTTATACGCTTATATCGCCCTGAAATGAATATTCAGCTATATTTGTTACGCACAGTATATACATTTAGGCGTGTGCGTGTGCACGTGCGTTTAACTTATTACTAAGTAATATTATAAAGGCATAGTTATAAAGGCGGGGAGAGGTTTATACGCTTATATCGCAATGAAATGAATATTCAACTATATTTGTTACATACAGTATATACATCTAGGCGTGTGGGTGTGCACGTGCGTTTAACTTATTACTAAGTAATATTATAAAGGCATAGTTATAAAGGCGGGGAGAGGTTTATACGCTTATATCGCCCTGAAATGAATATTCAGCTATATTTGTTACGCACAGTATATACATCTAGGCGTGTGCGTGTGCACCTGCGTCTACCTTATTACTAAGTAATATTATAAAGGATAGTTATAAAGGCGGGGAGAGGTTTATACGCTTATATCGCCCTGAAATGAATATTCAGCTATATTTGTTACATACAGTATATACATCTAGGCGTGTGCGAGTGCACGTGCGTTTAACTTATTACTAAGTAATATTATAAAGGATAGTTATAAAGGCGGGGAGAGGTTTATACGCTTATATCGCCCTGAAATGAATATTCAGCTATATTTGTTACGCACAGTATATACATCTAGGCGTGTGCGTGTGCACCTGCGTCTACCTTATTACTAAGTAATATTATAAAGGATAGATATAAAGGCGGGGAGAGGTTTATAAGCTTATATCGCCCTGAAATGAATATTCAGCTATATTTGTTACGCACAGTATATACATCTAGCCGTGTGCGTATGCACGTGCGTTTAACTTATTACTAAGTAATATTATAAAGGCATAGTTATAAAGGCGGGGAGAGGTTTATACGCTTATATCGCCCTGAAATGAATATTCAGCTATATTTGTTACGCACAGTATATACATCTAGGCGTGTGCGTGTGCACCTGCGTCTACCTTATTACTAAGTAATATTATAAAGGATAGTTATAAAGGCGGGGAGAGGTTTATTCGTTTATATCGCCCTGAAATGAATATTCAGCTATATTTGTTACATACAGTATATACATCTAGGCGTGTGCTTGTGCACGTGCGTTTAACTTATTACTATGTAATATTATAAAGGCATAGTTATAAAGGCGGGGAGAGGTTTATACGCTTATATCGCCCTGAAATGAATATTCAGCTATATTTGTTACGCACAGTATATACATCTAGCCGTGTGCGTATGCACGTGCGTTTAACTTATTACTAAGTAATATTATAAAGGCATAGTTATAAAGGCGGGGAGAGGTTTATACGCTTATATCGCCCTGAAATGAATATTCAGCTATATTTGTTACGCAAAGTATATACATCTAGGCGTGTGCGTGTGCACCTGCGTCTACCTTATTACTAAGTAATATTATAAAGGATAGTTATAAAGGCGGGGAGAGGTTTATACGCTTATATCGCCCTGAAATGAATATTCAGCTATATTTGTTACATACAGTATATACATCTAGGCATGTGCGTGTGCACGTGCGTTTAACTTATTACTAAGTAATATTATAAAGGCATAGTTATAAAGGCGGGGAGAGGTTTATACGCTTATATCGCCCTGAAATGAATATTCAGCTATATTTGTTAAGCACAGTATATACATCTAGGCGTGTGCGTGTGCACCTGCGTCTACCTTATTACTAAGTAATATTATAAAGGATAGATTAAAGGCGGGGAGAGGTTTATACGCTTATATCGCCCTGAAATGATTATTCAGCTATATTTGTTACGCACAATATATACTGCTAGGCGTGTGCGTGTGCACCTGCGTCTACCTTATTACTAAGTAATATTATAAAGGATAGTTATAAAGGCGGGGAGAGGTTTATACGCTTATATCGCCCTGAAATGAATATTCAGCTATATTTGTTACATACAGTATATACATCTAGGCGTGTGCGTGTGCACGTGCGTTTAACTTATTACTAAGTAATATTATAAAGGATAGTTATAAAGGCGGGGAGAGGTTTATACGCTTATATCGCCCTGAAATGAATATTCAGCTATATTTGTTACGCACAGTATATACATCTAGGGGTGTGCGTGTGCACCTGCGTCTACCTTATTACTAAGTAATATTATAAAGGATAGATATAAAGGCGGGGAGAGGTTTATACCCTTATATCGCCCTGAAATGAATATTCAGCTATATTTGTTACGCACAGTATATACATCTAGCCGTGTGCGTATGCACGTGCGTTTAACTTATTACTAAGTAATATTATAAAGGCATAGTTATAAAGGCGGGGAGAGGTTTATACGCTTATATCGCCCTGAAATGAATATTCAGCTATATTTGTTACGCACAGTATATACATCTAGCCGTGTGCGTATGCACGTGCGTTTAACTTATTACTAAGTAATATTATAAAGGCATAGTTATAAAGGCGGGGAGAGGTTTATACGCTTATATCGCCCTGAAATGAATATTCAGCTATATTTGTTACGCACAGTATATACATCTAGCCGTGTGCGTATGCACGTGCGTTTAACTTATTACTAAGTAATATTATAAAGGCATAGTTATAAAGGCGGGGAGAGGTTTATACGCTTATATCGCCCTGAAATGAATATTCAGCTATATTTGTTAAGCACAGTATATACATCTAGGCGTGTGCGTGTGCACCTGCGTCTACCTTATTACTAAGTAATATTATAAAGGATAGATATACAGGCGGGGAGAGGTTTATACGCTTATATCCCCCTGAAATGAATATTCAGCTATATTTGTTACGCACAATATATACATCTAGGCGTGTGCGTGTGCACCTGCGTCTACCTTATTACTAAGTAATATTATAAAGGATAGTTATAAAGGCGGGGAGAGGTTTATACGCTTATATCGCCCTGAAATGAATATTCAGCTATATTTGTTACATACAGTATATACATCTAGGCGTGTGCGTGTGCACGTGCGTTTAACTTATTACTAAGTAATATTATAAAGGATAGTTATAAAGGCGGGGAGAGGTTTATACGCTTATATCGCCCTGAAATGAATATTCAGCTATATTTGTTACGCACAGTATATACATCTAGGCGTGTGCGTGTGCACCTGCGTCTACCTTATTAAGTAATATTATAAAGGATAGTTATAAAGGCGGGGAGAGGTTTATACGCTTATATCGCCCTGAAATGAATATTCAGCTATATTTGTTACGCACAGTATATACATCTAGGCGTGTGCGTGTGCACCTGCGTCTACCTTATTACTAAGTAATATTATAAAGGATAGTTATAAAGGCGGGGAGAGGTTTATACGCTTATATCGCCCTGAAATGAATATTCAGCTATATTTGTTACATACAGTATATACATTTAGGCGTGTGCGTGTGCACGTGCGTTTAACTTATTACTAAGTAATATTATAAAGGCATAGTTATAAAGGCGGGGAGAGGTTTATACGCTTATATCGCCCTGAAATGAATATTCAGCTATATTTGTTACATACAGTATATACATCTAGGCGTGTGCGTGTGCACGTGCGTCTATCTTATTACTAAGTAATATTATAAAGGATAGTTATAAAGGCGGGGAGAGGTTTATACGCTTATATCGCCCTGAAATGAATATTAAACTATATTTGTTACATACAGTATATACATCTAGGCGTGTGCGTGTGCACGTGCGGCTATCTTATTACTAAGTAATAATATAAAGGATAGTTATAAAGGCGGGGAGAGGTTTATACGCTTATATCGCCCTGAAATGAATATTCAGCTATATTTGTTACATACAGTATATACATCTAGGCGTGTGCGTGTGCACGTGCGTCTATCTTATTACTAAGTAATATTATAAAGGATAGTTATAAAGGCGGGGAGAGGTTTATACGCTTATATCGCCCTGAAATGAATATTAAACTATATTTGTTACATACAGTATATACATCTAGGCGTGTGCGTGTGCACGTGCGTCTATCTTATTACTAAGTAATATTATAAAGGATAGTTATAAAGGCGGGGAGAGGTTTATACGCTTATATCGCCCTGAAATGAATATTCAGCTATATTTGTTACATACAGTATATACATCTAGGCGTGTGCGTGTGCACGTGCGTCTATCTTATTACTAAGTAATATTATAAAGGATAGTTATAAAGGCGGGGAGAGGTTTATACGCTTATATCGCCCTGAAATGAATATTCAGCTATATTTGTTACATACAGTATATACATCTAGGCGTGTGCGTGTGCACGTGCGTCTACCTTATTACTAAGTAATATTATAAAGGATAGTTATAAAGGCGGGGAGAGGTTTATACGCTTATATCGCCCTGAAATGAATATTCAGCTATATTTGTTACATACAGTATATACATCTAGGCGTGTGCGTGTGCACGTGCGTTTAACTTATTACTATGTAATATTATAAAGGCGGGGAGAGGTTTATACGCTTATATCGCCCTGAAATGAATATTCAGCTATATTTGTTACATACAGTATATACATCTAGGCGTGTGCGTGTGCACGTGCGTTTAACTTATTACTAAGTAATATTATAAAGGATAGTTATAAAGGCGGGGAGAGGTTTATACGCTTATATCGCCCTGAAATGAATATTCAGCTATATTTGTTACGCACAGTATATACATCTAGGCGTGTGCGTGTGCACCTGCGTCTACCTTATTACTAAGTAATATTATAAAGGATAGTTATAAAGGCGGGGAGAGGTTTGTACGCTTATATCGCCCTGAAATGAATAATCAGCTATATTTGTTACGCACATTATATACATCTAGGCGTGTGCGTGTGCACCTGCGTCTACCTTATTACTAAGTAATATTATAAAGGATAGTTATAAAGGCGGGGAGAGGTTTATACGCTTATATCGCCCTGAAATGAATATTCAGCTATATTTGTTACATACAGTATATACATCTAGGCGTGTGCGTGTGCACGTGCGACTACCTTATTACTAAGTAATATTATAAAGGATAGTTATAAAGGCGGGGAGAGGTTTATACGCTTATATCGCCCTGAAATGAATATTCAGCTATATTTGTTACATACAGTATATACATCTAGGCGTGTGCGAGTGCACGTGCGTTTAACTTATTACTAAGTAATATTATAAAGGATAGTTATAAAGGCGGGGAGAGGTTTATACGCTTATATCGCCCTGAAATGAATATTCAGCTATATTTGTTACATACAGTATATACATCTAGGCGTGTGCGTGTGCACGTGCGTTTAACTTATTACTAAGTAATATTATAAAGGATAGTTATAAAGGCGGGGAGAGGTTTATACGCTTATATCGCCCTGAAATGAATATTCAGCTATATTTGTTACGCACAGTATATACATCTAGCCGTGTGCGTGTGCACCTGCGCCTACCTTATTACTAAGTAATATTATAAAGGATAGTTATAAAGGCGGGGAGAGGTTTATACGCTTATATCGCCCTGAAATGAATATTCAGCTATATTTGTTACGCACAGTATATTCATTTAGGCGTGTGCGTGTGCACGTGCGTTTAACTTATTACTAAGTAATATTATAAAGGCATAGTTATAAAGGCGGGGAGAGGTTTATACGCTTATATCGCAATGAAATGAATATTCAACTATATTTGTTACATACAGTATATACATCTAGGCGTGTGGGTGTGCACGTGCGTTTAACTTATTACTAAGTAATATTATAAAGGCATAGTTATAAAGGCGGGGAGAGGTTTATACGCTTATATCGCCCTGAAATGAATATTCAGCTATATTTGTTACGCACAGTATATACATCTAGGCGTGTGCGTGTGCACCTGCGTCTACCTTATTACTAAGTAATATTATAAAGGATAGTTATAAAGGCGGGGAGAGGTTTATACGCTTATATCGCCCTGAAATGAATATTCAGCTATATTTGTTACGCACAGTATATACATCTAGGCGTGTGCGTGTGCACCTGCGTCTACCTTATTACTAAGTAATATTATAAAGGATAGTTATAAAGGCGGGGAGAGGTTTATACGCTTATATCGCCCTGAAATGAATATTCAGCTATATTTGTTACGCACAGTATATACATCTAGGCGTGTGCGTGTGCACCTGCGTCTACCTTATTACTAAGTAATATTATAAAGGATAGTTATAAAGGCGGGGAGAGGTTTATACGCTTATATCGCCCTGAAATGAATATTCAGCTATATTTTTTACGCACAGTATATACATCTAGCCGTGTGCGTGTGCACCTGCGTCTACCTTATTACTAAGTAATATTATAAAGGATAGTTATAAAGGCGGGGAGAGGTTTATACGCTTATATCGCCCTGAAATGAATATTCAGCTATATTTGTTACATACAGTATATACATCTAGGCGTGTGCGTGTGCACGTGCGTTTAACTTATTACTAAGTAATATTATAAAGGATAGTTATAAAGGCGGGGAGAGGTTTATACGCTTATATCGCCCTGAAATGAATATTCAGCTATATTTGTTACGCACAGTATATACATCTAGGCGTGTGCGTTTGCACCTGCGTCTACCTTATTACTAAGTAATATTATAAAGGATAGTTATAAAAGCGGGGAGAGGTTTATACGCTTATATCGCCCTGAAATGAATATTCAGCTATATTTGTTACGCACAGTATATACATCTAGGCGTGTGCGTGTGCACGTGCGTCTACCTTATTACTAAGTAATATTATAAAGGATAGATATAAAGGCGGGGAGAGGTTTATACGCTTATATCGCCCTGAAATGAATATTCAGCTATATTTGTTACATACAGTATTTACATCTAGGCGTGTGCGTGTGCACGTGCGTTTAACTTATTACTAAGTAATATTATAAAGGATAGTTATAAAGGCGGGGAGAGGTTTATACGCTTATATCGCCCTGAAATGAATATTCAGCTATATTTGTTACGCACAGTATATACATCTAGCCGTGTGCGTATGCACGTGCGTTTAACTTATTACTAAGTAATATTATAAAGGCATAGTTATAAAGGCGGGGAGAGGTTTATACGCTTATATCGCCCTGAAATGAATATTCAGCTATATTTGTTACGCACAGTATATACATCTAGCCGTGTGCGTATGCACGTGCGTTTAACTTATTACTAAGTAATATTATAAAGGCATAGTTATAAAGGCGGGGAGAGGTTTATACGCTTATATCGCCCTGAAATGAATATTCAGCTATATTTGTTACGCACAGTATATACATCTAGGCGTGTGCGTGTGCACCTGCGTCTACCTTATTACTAAGTAATATTATAAAGGATAGATATAAAGGCGGGGAGAGGTTTATACGCTTATATCGCCCTGAAATGAATATTCAGCTATATTTGTTACGCACAGTTTATACATCTAGCCGTGTGCGTATGCACGTGCGTTTAACTTATTACTAAGTAATATTATAAAGGCATTGTTATAAAGGCGGGGAGAAGTTTATACGCTTATATCGCCCTGAAATGAATATTCAGCTATATTTGTTACGCACAGTATATACATCTAGGCGTGTGCGTGTGCACCTGCGTCTACCTTATTACTAAGTAATATTATAAAGGATAGTTATAAAGGCGGGGAGAGGTTTATACGCTTATATCGCCCTGAAATGAATATTCAGCTATATTTGTTACATACAGTATATACATCTAGGCGTGTGCGTGTGCACGTGCGTTTAACTTATTACTAAGTAATATTATAAAGGCATAGTTATAAAGGCGGGGAGAGGTTTATACGCTTATATCGCCCTGAAATGAATATTCAGCTATATTTGTTAAGCACAGTATATACATCTAGGCGTGTGCGTGTGCACCTGCGCCTACCTTATTACTAAGTAATATTATAAAGGATAGATATAAAGGCGGGGAGAGGTTTATACGCTTATATCGCCCTGAAATGAATATTCAGCTATATTTGTTACGCACAGTATATTCATTTAGGCGTGTGCGTGTGCACGTGCGTTTAACTTATTACTAAGTAATATTATAAAGGCATAGTTATAAAGGCGGGGAGAGGTTTATACGCTTATATCGCAATGAAATGAATATTCAACTATATTTGTTACATACAGTATATACATCTAGGCGTGTGGGTGTGCACGTGCGTTTAACTTATTACTAAGTAATATTATAAAGGCATAGTTATAAAGGCGGGGAGAGGTTTATACGCTTATATCGCCCTGAAATGAATATTCAGCTATATTTGTTACGCACAGTATATACATCTAGGCGTGTGCGTGTGCACCTGCGTCTACCTTATTACTAAGTAATATTATAAAGGATAGTTATAAAGGCGGGGAGAGGTTTATACGCTTATATCGCCCTGAAATGAATATTCAGCTATATTTGTTACGCACAGTATATACATCTAGGCGTGTGCGTGTGCACCTGCGTCTACCTTATTACTAAGTAATATTATAAAGGATAGTTATAAAGGCGGGGAGAGGTTTATACGCTTATATCGCCCTGAAATGAATATTCAGCTATATTTGTTACGCACAGTATATACATCTAGGCGTGTGCGTGTGCACGTGCGTTTAACTTATTACTAAGTAATATTATAAAGGCATAGTTATAAAGGCGGGGAGAGGTTTATACGCTTATATCGCAATGAAATGAATATTCAACTATATTTGTTACATACAGTATATACATGTAGGCGTGTGGGTGTGCACGTGCGTTTAACTTATTACTAAGTAATATTATAAAGGCATAGTTATAAAGGCGGGGACAGGTTTATACGCTTATATCGCCCTGAAATGAATATTCAGCTATATTTGTTACGCACAGTATATACATCTAGCCGTGTGCGTATGCACGTGCGTTTAACTTATTACTAAGTAATATTATAAAGGCATAGTTATAAAGGCGGGGACAGGTTTATACGCTTATATCGCCCTGAAATGAATATTCAGCTATATTTGTTACGCACAGTATATACATCTAGCCGTGTGCGTATGCACGTGCGTTTAACTTATTACTAAGTAATATTATAAAGGCATAGTTATAAAGGCGGGGAGAGATTTATACGCTTATATCGCCCTGAAATGAATATTCAGCTATATTTGTTACGCACAGTATATACATCTAGGCGTGTGCGTGTGCACCTGCGTCTACCTTATTATATAAGTAATATTATAAAGGATAGATATAAAGGCGGGGAGAGGTTTATACGCTTATATCGCCCTGAAATGAATATTCAGCTATATTTGTTAAGCACAGTATATACATCTAGCCGTGTGCGTATGCACGTGCGATTAACTTATTACTAAGTAATATTATAAAGGCATTGTTATAAAGGCGGGGAGAGGTTTATACGCTTATATCGCCCTGAAATGAATATTCAGCTATATTTGTTACGCACAGTATATACATCTAGGCGTGTGCGTGTGCACCTGCGTCTACCTTATTACTAAGTAATATTATAAAGGATAGTTATAAAGGCGGGGAGAGGTTTATACGCTTATATCGCCCTGAAATGAATATTCAGCTATATTTGTTACATACAGTATATACATCTAGGCGTGTGCGTGTGCACGTGCGTTTAACTTATTACTAAGTAATATTATAAAGGCATAGTTATAAAGGCGGGGAGAGGTTTATACGCTTATATCGCCCTGAAATGAATATTCAGCTATATTTGTTAAGCACAGTATATACATCTAGGCGTGTGCGTGTGCACCTGCGTCTACCTTATTACTAAGTAATATTATAAAGGATAGAAATAAGGGCGGGGAGAGGTTTATACGCTTATATCGCCCTGAAATGAATATTCAGCTATATTTGTTACGCACAGTATATTCATTTAGGCGTGTGCGTGTGCACGTGCGTTTAACTTATTACTAAGTAATATTATAAAGGCATAGTTATAAAGGCGGGGAGAGGTTTATACGCTTATATCGCAATGAAATGAATATTCAACTATATTTGTTACATACAGTATATACATGTAGGCGTGTGGGTGTGCACGTGCGTTTAACTTATTACTAAGTAATATTATAAAGGCATAGTTATAAAGGCGGGGAGAGGTTTATACGCTTATATCGCCCTGAAATGAATATTCAGCTATATTTGTTACGCACAGTTTATACATCTAGCCGTGTGCGTATGCACGTGCGTTTAACTTATTACTAAGTAATATTATAAAGGCATTGTTATAAAGGCGGGGAGAAGTTTATACGCTTATATCGCCCTGAAATGAATATTCAGCTATATTTGTTACGCACAGTATATACATCTAGGCGTGTGCGTGTGCACCTGCGTCTACCTTATTACTAAGTAATATTATAAAGGATAGTTATAAAGGCGGGGAGAGGTTTATACGCTTATATCGCCCTGAAATGATATTCAGCTATATTTGTTACATACAGTATATACATCTAGGCGTGTGCGTGTGCACGTGCGTTTAACTTATTACTAAGTAATATTATAAAGGCATAGTTATAAAGGCGGGGAGAGGTTTATACGCTTATATCGCCCTGAAATGAATATTCAGCTATATTTGTTAAGCACAGTATATACATCTAGGCGTGTGCGTGTGCACCTGCGCCTACCTTATTACTAAGTAATATTATAAAGGATAGATATAAAGGCGGGGAGAGGTTTATACGCTTATATCGCCCTGAAATGAATATTCAGCTATATTTGTTACGCACAGTATATTCATTTAGGCGTGTGCGTGTGCACGTGCGTTTAACTTATTACTAAGTAATATTATAAAGGCATAGTTATAAAGGCGGGGAGAGGTTTATACGCTTATATCGCAATGAAATGAATATTCAACTATATTTGTTACATACAGTATATACATCTAGGCGTGTGGGTGTGCACGTGCGTTTAACTTATTACTAAGTAATATTATAAAGGCATAGTTATAAAGGCGGGGAGAGGTTTATACGCTTATATCGCCCTGAAATGAATATTCAGCTATATTTGTTACGCACAGTATATACATCTAGGCGTGTGCGTGTGCACCTGCGTCTACCTTATTACTAAGTAATATTATAAAGGATAGTTATAAAGGCGGGGAGAGGTTTATACGCTTATATCGCCCTGAAATGAATATTCAGCTATATTTGTTACGCACAGTATATACATCTAGGCGTGTGCGTGTGCACCTGCGTCTACCTTATTACTAAGTAATATTATAAAGGATAGTTATAAAGGCGGGGAGAGGTTTATACGCTTATATCGCCCTGAAATGAATATTCAGCTATATTTGTTACGCACAGTATATACATCTAATCGTGTGCGTGTGCACGTGCGTCTACCTTATTACTAAGTAATATTATAAAGGATAGATATAAAGGCGGGGAGAGGTTTATACGCTTATATCGCCCTGAAATGAATATTCAGCTATATTTGTTACGCACAGTATATACATCTAGCCGTGTGCGTATGCACGTGCGTTTAACTTATTACTAAGTAATATTATAAAGGCATAGTTATAAAGGCGGGGACAGGTTTATACGCTTATATCGCCCTGAAATGAATATTCAGCTATATTTGTTACGCACAGTATATACATCTAGCCGTGTGCGTATGCACGTGCGTTTAACTTATTACTAAGTAATATTATAAAGGCATAGTTATAAAGGCGGGGAGAGATTTATACGCTTATATCGCCCTGAAATGAATATTCAGCTATATTTGTTACGCACAGTATATACATCTAGGCGTGTGCGTGTGCACCTGCGTCTACCTTATTATATAAGTAATATTATAAAGGATAGATATAAAGGCGGGGAGAGGTTTATACGCTTATATCGCCCTGAAATGAATATTCAGCTATATTTGTTAAGCACAGTATATACATCTAGCCGTGTGCGTATGCACGTGCGATTAACTTATTACTAAGTAATATTATAAAGGCATTGTTATAAAGGCGGGGAGAGGTTTATACGCTTATATCGCCCTGAAATGAATATTCAGCTATATTTGTTACGCACAGTATATACATCTAGGCGTGTGCGTGTGCACCTGCATCTACCTTATTACTAAGTAATATTATAAAGGATAGTTATAAAGGCGGGGAGAGGTTTATACGCTTATATCGCAATGAAATGAATATTCAACTATATTTGTTACATACAGTATATACATGTAGGCGTGTGGGTGTGCACGTGCGTTTAACTTATTACTAAGTAATATTATAAAGGCATAGTTATAAAGGCGGGGAGAGGTTTATACGCTTATATCGCCCTGAAATGAATATTCAGCTATATTTGTTACGCACAGTATATACATCTAGGCGTGTGCGTGTGCACCTGCGTCTACCTTATTACTAAGTAATATTATAAAGGATAGTTATAAAGGCGGGGAGAGGTTTATACGCTTATATCGCCCTGAAATGAATATTCAGCTATATTTGTTACGCACAGTATATACATCTAGGCGTGTGCGTGTGCACCTGCGTCTACCTTATTACTAAGTAATATTATAAAGGATAGTTATAAAGGCGGGGAGAGGTTTATACGCTTATATCGCCCTGAAATGAATATTCAGCTATATTTGTTACGCACAGTATATACATCTAGGCGTGTGCGTGTGCACCTGCGTCTACCTTATTACTAAGTAATATTATAAAGGATAGTTATAAAGGCGGGGAGAGGTTTATACGCTTATATCGCCCTGAAATGAATATTCAGCTATATTTGTTACGCACAGTATATACATCTAGCCGTGTGCGTGTGCACCTGCGTCTACCTTATTACTAAGTAATATTATAAAGGATAGTTATAAAGGCGGGGAGAGGTTTATACGCTTATATCGCCCTGAAATGAATATTCAGCTATATTTGTTACATACAGTATATACATCTAGGCGTGTGCGTGTGCACGTGCGTTTAACTTATTACTAAGTAATATTATAAAGGATAGTTATAAAGGCGGGGAGAGGTTTATACGCTTATATCGCCCTGAAATGAATATTCAGCTATATTTGTTACGCACAGTATATACATCTAGGCGTGTGCGTGTGCACCTACGTCTACCTTATTACTAAGTAATATTATAAAGGATAGTTATAAAGGCGGGGAGAGGTTTATATGCCTATATCGCCCAGAAATGAATATTCAGTTATTTTTGTTACATACAGTATATACATCTAGGCGTGTGCGTGTGCACGTGCGTTTAACTTATTACTAAGTAATATTATAAAGGATAGTTATAAAGGCGGGGAGAGGTTTATACGCTTATATCGCCCTGAAATGAATATTCAGCTATATTTGTTACGCACAGTATATACATCTAGGCATGTGCGTGTGCACGTGCGTCTACCTTATTACTAAGTAATATTATAAAGGATAGATATAAAGGCGGGGAGAGGTTTATACGCTTATATCGCCCTGAAATGAATATTCAGCTATATTTGTTACGCACAGTATATACATCTAGCCGTGTGCGTATGCACGTGCGTTTAACTTATTACTAAGTAATATTATAAAGGATAGTTATAAAGGCGGGGAGAGGTTTATACGCTTATATCGCCCTGAAATGAATATTCAGCTATATTTGTTACATACAGTATATACATCTAGGCGTGTGCGTGTGCACGTGCGTTTAACTTATTACTAAGTAATATTATAAATTCATAGTTATAAAGGCGGGGAGAGGTTTATACGCTTATATCGCCCTGAAATGAATATTCAGCTATATTTGTTACGCACAGTATATACATCTAGGCGTGTGCGTGTGCACCTGCGTCTACCTTATTACTAAGTAATATTATAAAGGATAGTTATAAAGGTGGGGAGAGGTTTATACGCTTATATCGCCCTGAAATGAATATTCAGCTATATTTGTTACGCACAGTATATACATCTAGGCGTGTGCGTGTGCACCTGCGTCTACCTTATTACTAAGTAATATTATAAAGGATAGTTATAAAGGCGGGGAGAGGTTTATACGCTTATATCGCCCTGAAATGAATATTCAGCTATATTTGTTACATACAGTATATACATCTAGGCGTGTGCGTGTGCACCTGCGTCTACCTTATTACTAAGTAATATTATAAAGGATAGTTATAAAGGCGGGGAGAGGTTTATACGCTTATATCGCCCTGAAATGAATATTAAACTATATTTGTTACATACAGTATATACATCTAGGCGTGTGCGTGTGCACGTGCGTCTATCTTATTACTAAGTAATATTATAAAGGATAGTTATAAAGGCGGGGAGAGGTTTATACGCTTATATCGCCCTGAAATGAATATTCAGCTATATTTGTTACATACAGTATATACATCTAGGCGTGTGCGTGTTGCACGTGCGTCTACCTTATTACTAAGTAATATTATAAAGGATAGTTATAAAGGCGGGGAGAGGTTTATACGCTTATATCGCCCTGAAATGAATATTCAACTATATTTGTTACATACAGTATATACATCTAGGCGTGTGCGTGTGCACCTGCGTCTACCTTATTACTAAGTAATATTATAAAGGATAGTTATAAAGGCGGGGAGAGGTTTATACGCTTATATCGCAATGAAATGAATATTCAACTATATTTGTTACATACAGTATATACATTTAGGCGTGTGCGTGTGCACCTGCGTCTACCTTATTACTAAGTAATATTATAAAGGATAGTTATAAAGGCGGGGAGAGGTTTATACGCTTATATCGCCCTGAAATGAATATTCAGCTATATTTGTTACATACAGTATATACATCTAGGCGTGTGCGTGTGCACGTGCGTCTACCTTATTACTAAGTAATATTATAAAGGATAGTTATAGAGGCGGGGAGAGGTTTATACGCTTATATCGCCCTGAAATGAATATTCAGCTATATTTGTTACGCACAGTATATACATCTAGGCGTGTGCGTGTGCACGTGCGTCTACCTTATTACTAAGTAATATTATAAAGGATAGTTATAAATGCGGGGAGAGGTTTATACGCTTATATCGCCCTGAAATGAATATTCAGCTATATTTGTTACGCACAGTATATACATCTAGGCGTGTGCGTATGCACGTGCGTTTAACTTATTACAAAGTAATATTATAAAGGATAGATATAAAGGCGGGGAGAGGTTTATACGCTTATATCGCCCTGAAATGAATATTCAGCTATATTTGTTACACACAGTATATACATCTAGGCGTGTGCGTGTGCACGTGCGTCTACCTTATTACTAAGTAATATTATAAAGGATAGTTATAAAGGTGGGGAGAGGTTTATACGCTTATATCGCCCTGAAATGAATATTCAGCTATATTTGTTACGCACAGTATATACATCTAAGCGTGTGTTTTTGCATGTGCGTCTACCTTAGAAATTAATTAAGCAATGTTATAAAGACATACGTTTCATAAAAACTTAGGTTGGAATGATTGAAAAACCCATAAATAACTGATTCCCTTGCTGTTCCCAAGGTAAGAAATAGCCACCGATGCAGTAACTAGCTCTATGAGGGGATAATAAACTAAATAAATGGCTCATCCTGCTGAATCAATAATATCACAGTGTTACTTGACTTTAATGACAATCGCATGATTTTATTAAACAAATCCTTGCACTTGGCCTCATGTAAAACTGTATGTTACACGCAGTGAAGCTATAAATATATTCAATTCATATAAATTATATTTTTTTAAAATGTTTTTCTTTGTTCTTAAATAACTGTAACAATATAAGAGCGTGTAACATATATTCAAATACAGTGTAATAATAAGATAAGAGTATGTTATGTTTGTATTAAAATAAACTAAACTTCCCAGACATTGTGAAATTACCTAGAAGAAAGAGTTTTGTAAATACGGAACAGTTTAAAGGAGAATAATATCTTCTCGCGTGATATGAAATCAGAGCTCCAATCAAAATCATCAACATTTATAAAAGGGAGTTTAGTAATGTCATTAGGTTTCTCTACTAATTACTTCTGACGTGGAAATGCAGCGCCCCTAGCGTTCAGACGACGCAACTAATTGAATTACCTCCATTGAATGAGGAATATTAAATTTGTTTTATCTACATGTAGTGAAAACGACAGAATTTGTTCGTGCATAGGATTCTATAGAGGAAAAATAATCAACTTCAAATATGCCTGTTCATTTTATTCAAAATATCGAACGCAATTTATAAGTCAGTCCAAACGTAACACAACTCCATGAATTCTTATTAATTCAATTAATCATGCATATTTAATTTTTTAATTAGAGAAAACTTTCACCACCTCTAACTAAATACCTTGTATCTATTTATAACTGAATTATTTATTACTACATTTTATATTCTTAAGTTTAAATGTTATAACAATTCATATTTATAATAACTCAAGTTTACCTGTTACGTTTTTATCAAAATGTGTAAACAAACCTAATTATAATAAATACCTTACTATAATATCCTAACAAATTACCCCTATTGATAAATATAACTTGAGGGAAAAGACGTTAGAACAATAGGTAGCTATATGAACTATTAACTCTATACGAAAGATTGTAATTTGGCTTCAACATAAATGTTCCACTACTATACAATAGCCCTACTGAGAAAACCATACCTATGATGAACAAACCTGGAAGAAAATACCCATAGGAACCTAGTTGATTGCAATATATCATATATCTAACAATAGAAAATTGTAAGACAAAATGAAACTACATGATAACATAACAGTATACATGGAGCAAACTATTCCTCAGTAACGGGAGAAACTGGCCTCATGTTTCTACAGATGTATCGGTGACGGGAGAAACTGGCCTGATATTTCTACAGATGTATCGGTAACGGGAGAAACTGGCCTCATGTTTCTACAGATGTATCGGTGACAAGAAAAATTAAAGGGAAAATATTAACGAAAACTCAGACTAAAATCTGATGCCTTGTCGACTTCTCGCCCTATAAATCAGCTTTCCCAATGGAATCACAGCCTGTAAGACAGCCAATGTAAATTCATAGAATATTCTGTGACAAATATTTTGTACTTACTAAGTCTAGCTTCTAATTTACAATTAAATGCTTGTTCTCAGAAGGCAAAATGAACATTTAATTAAATGGTGTATATAAGTTTCAGATTATCAAACAGGAATGACAGGTTATATTGTGAAACACGCGTTCTATATAAATAATAACAATTCATCCCATATATTTCCTAATATTATAATAATCCTTGGTACTATATATATATATATATATATATATATATATATATATATATATATATATATATATATATATATATAATAAGTATTTAATATAAAGATTGCACTCTATATACACAGAACAAATTATAACTACAAACATAAATGGATCCGACGTCAGTACGATGTTATAGATTTTTTGCATATAACAAATAACAGCCATTAAGGTAATTCTGGCCCGGGGGGGAAATTAATTTGGCTCCATTCCAGCTGCGTTGTTTTTATTACGGTGCATTATAGGTTATAACTGTAACGTAGCGTCATTAGCTCTTGAGAAAAACATTTACAGCTAATTTAGAAGTCTCTGAAACTTACAGCTGTAAGGGTGTTACAAGAAATGAGTTACTTTGAAATACACTTACATGTAAGCTACGTTTACCTTTGGTGTAAAGGCAAATTGTAAAACTATTCATCAAATTAGAAACATAATTTGAAAAATATATATTCTATGCTATATTAATAAACTTATATCACATTATTATATTTAAAGACATATAATCATATGTTATTGTATTAAAATACATTATTTTATTACAAATATATACACAGATACCAGATACCCGATTTTGTAATTTAAATTAAGTAGAAATACCTTTTATTGGTGTCGTACATGGTACCAATTGTAAACCACTAAGGTGCTAACTCAACACAAACAAATTTAATATTCGAATTTCATTATATGTATTTTTTTTTATAATTTCTTTATATAATGTGAGTCTGTGTTTGTGTGTGTGTGTGACACCATTTTGTGCTGCATGAATACCCAGTTCCGACCTTTCGCAGATTGACTCGCGTTTCAATATGATATTTGTTTAAATTATAGTATGATATATTCCTTTAATTTAATGAGTAGGCAGGCGTAGTAATTAAATAAATTTCATAAATCTATTTAAATCTAGGTTTATCAGAGATAGTAACTTCAAACATGATGCACTTTTTCATAGAATAACAAGTATTGAGAAATTATCGACGTGTTTTAACTCCCCGTTTTGTGCTTGGCAGGTATAATTGGCATGCAATGGACTTGCAGCACTCCTTCCGTTTAGGTGATACAACTAATTTAATTAACTGCCTTTCAGAGTTAATAATGAACGGGGTTTTTTTTACCTTCTAGAGATGGACGGCAATACATAAAGTATATTTGCGTATAACGATGCTGCACTCCGTGTTGGCGTTTCCTTAGTCCTTAGTCATAATATTTGTAACATTATACGCAAAATCTCCATCACAGATTATATTCACTTGTAGCTTATAACCTAAATTCAAATGTTTTAAGAAATCATGTTATTTATTTTTAAGGAAATGGGACAGAGTAACTATATTGCAAACTTTGCCCCTTTGTTAAATGTTTTCTCCCATAACTAATAATAATTAATTTAATTACTCAATTATTGTTTGAAAAAAAACTGTAATAACATTAAATTGCATTTACTACAAAAAAAAAAAATGTATTTGAACATGAGTGGATGAACAGTAGGAAATTAATTAACAATTGAAAATTCGAACAAGATATATATATATATATATATATATATATATATATATATATATATATATATAAAATACGTTTTCTTGTTTAATAATTTTAAACAACACAGGTTATTCAAATACAAGAATATGATTATTATTAACAATAACGATTGTAATTTTCATTAATGATGATGTTGGTACTGTTTGCCAACGAAAAGCTTTGGATTTAAAATTAGTAGCTAAATTTAGCAAATGTTTCATTGCCTAAGATTTTAGAAATCATTTTATTTTAAAAATGCATTTTCCTAGTGGATTTTAAATACAGTTTAAGATCTCATTGAAAATAACGTATAAGAGAAAAGACGTGTTACACTAAATAATTATTCTGCGAATTGATAGGCCAAAAAAAGTTGTAATTTGTAAGTTGAGATGTAATTTTTTTCTACAAATTAAAATATAACACAATAAAACATGATTTATTTGGTAACCATATTTGGTGGGGGTTAATGGTAGGCATACATTATGATTTTACAAAATTATATCTATCATATAATTATTTATATAAATAAATTCTTTAATGTTAATAATTTTTTCCCTTTCATTATCCTCATGACAATGTCAAGAAACTTGTGGAATAATATAAAATGATAATTTTCTTAAATTTTGACTATTTACACACACACACACACAAACACACATACACTTGTAATTTATTAAATATATTACAAGAAAACATATCACCATATTTAATATATATTATAATATATTATAATATTATATATATTATATTATAATATATATTATATATTTAATATATATATATATATATATATATATATATATATATATATATATTTGTAGCTTTGCAACACTGTTTTCTTGTATTCACTTATCACTTTCACAATATGTACTTAAACAAGATTGATATACGACAAATTTTTTGAGAGTTAACTCGCATTAATATAAAAGTAAGATTCTTGTTCAAGCACATGTAGTGAAAGTGATATATATATATATATATATATATATATATATATATGTGTGTGTGTGTGTGTGTGTGTACATATATATATATATATATATATATATATATATATATATATATATATATATATATATGAAAAAATGTGTCAAACAATATGTTTAGGGGTTTTCATTATTGCAAAATAATATTATTTCCAGGAGCTTGGCACACTGTTATCCACTAAATAAATCCACATAAAGAGACACATTTAAAATGGTGAAATTCCGTTTAAGAACCTAACAGTAGATTCTATGAGAAAAACGAAAACGACATAAAACAAATTATAAAAACAGATTTAAGAATCAGCCTGAAACACATGAAATAGGTTATTTTCCTAATTGTCCGTATTTTTTTACTGCAGTGTATGGAGTTATATAAGTGACAATTTGTTATTCAAAGAATATTTTGAAGGTAAAGCTTTATTCGTGCATCGTGTTTTCTTACCCCTTCATTATTCAGAAGCAATTTAGGTCCACACAAGTAGAATTCCGTGGTTTATTTAATAATAAAGTGTAAGCAATAAATACGTTGCTCATACACGTTAAGGAAAATAAGGTGTAAATAGTAATTTCCAAACATTTTGAAACTTTTGCATTTATGCAACCTCATTTGTTTTAAGGTTTTCATTAAAACCTAACTGCTTGAAACAACTATGTGATGCCAAAAGCTGATACAGTAAAACCCCTTTTTATAGAGATTAAAACCTAAACGAACCAATGACAGTTTAATAGCGAAGAAAATAGACCTGCCCTGGGCAACAATGACGTCATTGACTGCATAGAATCTCTTTAAACCCAGTAAATTCCTTATACAAAATATTAATAGACTTTATATTGCATTAGTGCCATTATAAATACCAATTGCTTAAACAATTTTAAAAAATAATCAAACAGTAACTAAAACTTTTTAAGGCGATTCCTACTTAGGCCAATAATGAATACTTATATTTCAGTTACTTTTTATAAAATAGTTACAATTAATAAAAATAAAGTAACATAACCTGTGCGTTAAAACAGCTGTTCTACTACATAACCTATAACAAAAACCAGCTGTTTTATGAAATCATATATTATTACTTATTTTAAACCAAATGGAAAAGAGTAAATGTATTGCAAGCATTGACTTTTTTGTGAAAGAATTTTCTTGCCCGTAGAACTAAAATAAGTAGTAAAATTCAGTAAGGAATTATTATGTAAAAAGACTGTGTTAACATCAGGTTGCATCTACTACAAGCTTACAATATGTTTAACTAAAGCAGATGAAAGAAACGTATTTTACTAACGTTGGAAAATTTGTACAAGATTAATATGTATATAAAGGGAGAGAGAGAGAGAGAGAGAGAGAGAGAGAGAGAGAGAGAGAGAGAGAGACAGGGAGTGTGAAGTAATAAATGGAATTGAAACATATTTTGATCTATGGGTTGAAACATTCTATTTAGTCACAAAGACATTTAAAACTAATTTATGGTTTTGCTAAAGAATTATTTGTTCCTTAAATAATGTCAGTGGTTCTGATGAAGGAGAAAATTACAGCCGCTTAGGATAAAAAAATAAGACCAAAAAAAAAACTTTGAAGCAAATAATATAAACTTGAACAACGTTACTTAGGTAAGGTTAAACCAAGAGTTGGTCGATCACTATGTCGCCCCTACGCAGTGAGTGTGGGTCGTGTTGTACTTAGACCTGTTTGTAGAAACTTGTTGCTGAATATTGGATTGTTGTTCGGACTATTTAAATCATTTACTTTTTTTGAGAAAATGTTTAACTTTTTTAAATTTATTATAATTATAGAGATACAAAATGAATATAGGGTAAATTTACAACAGAAACTCAAATAGCTGAAGGTTTCCTACAGAACCTACTCTATATGCATATCAGCAAATTATAAAAGCGTCCAGAGGAAATTCTTATTTAATCACAAAGCTAGGTCACACAATGATATTCCGTCCACGTCAGTCTGCTAGCTCAGACATTACTCTCTGACATAGAAACATAGGTTCCCCCTTCAGGCAAATCGGATTGTCTGCATCATAAGCAGAATAGTAAACATGTTTTTACCAGAGTGTTCTCATGAAATATGTAAATACATTACTGTTTACTTCATGCTTTAACGTCAATATTGTGAATATGGCAAAGTTAAATAAAATGTGTTCTTATACAACCCATATTTATGAAAACTATTTCATAACAAAGCCTAAGAAAATAAAATCTTTTATATCTTGTATTTTTTGGGACATTTAAAACCAAAAACATGTGTAGTTAAAACGGCTGTAAAAATGTTATATGTATTCTATACAACTCAATGACTAACTGTTAGAATCAGTTCTACATAAAACCTTTCTCTCTCTCTCTCTCTCTCTCTCTATATATATATATATATATATATATATATATATATATATATATATATATATATATGTTATTATTGGGTGAATTTTTATACTTGGATATGATTCTATATACATAATTATTCATATTAAATATACATATATGTATATATATATATATATATATATATATATATATATTTTTAAGATCAAATAATACACACAAATACAGGAATATTTAATTTATTGAACAATAAACTCAAAGCTTTTCGTTGGCTTACATTACCAACATCTTCAGGAGTTACAATATTAAGAATGATAAAACAAACTGTCTAACAAACATGAAGCTACTAGATAAAGCAATACACAGTTGCCAAATCTATTACAATATTGCCAAACCTACTCCACTGCTGCCACAACATTATATACATTGAACAAAGTATGGTATTTAGAACGTATTTGAATTTGTTCATCTATTAATTTGTTATTAATATTATGTTTGTAAATTTCAAATGCTTCACATACGTTCATTTTTAACCCTTTATTTACTTCTTTTATAATTTTCATATTATTTATATTAGGAAACATATGATTATTATTAATACAATGTGTTGCGAAATTAGACTTATATATATTTGGTTTTAAAAAAGCATTAAAATGTTCTTTATACCTTTCTTTTAATTTTTTCTTTGTTTGTCCTATATAAACCTTATTACAAAATTCACATTCTAATTTATATACTCCATTTTTCTCATGTATAGGCCTACTATTTATATTATTATTATGGTTAATTATATTTATTATTCTATTATTGGTTCTATATGCAATTTTTATGTTTTTATTAGTAAATAATTTGGAAATATTTTTTATTTCAAAACCAGTGTAAGTAAAAGTACTCCATACAGTATTATTATTAACACTATTACTATTGTAATGAATATTATTTTTTATTTGTTTTTGTAAAATATTATAATTTAATTTATCTACCGTTTTCTTTTTGTAACCATTTTCTACGGCTATCTGGTATATTATGTTTTTTCCCCTCATTTTATTTTCATTGCTCATAGGAATTTTATTCATTCTGTAAAGAAGATTATATAAAGCAGCCATTTTCTGATTATATGGATGGTTGGAATAATTAGGTATTATTTGATTGGTTAATGTAGGTTTACGATAAATCATATATTCTAAACTCGTTTCATTTCTAATAATTGTGATATCTAGGAAATTTATTTTACCATTATTTTCCATTTCATATGTAAAATCGATACTATTATTAATTTTATTTATTTCATCTAATATATTTATTAAATTAATATTATTATTATTTGATACATATAACCCATCATTCACATATCTAAACCAATGTCCATTTTTATCATACTTTTTTATAATTGCATTTATATTATTATCTATTTCTTGTAAAAATATTTCAGAAATTATACTGGATAAAGGGGAACCCATAGCTAAACCATCTTTCTGTCTATAAATTTTATTATTATATGAAAAATAGTTTTGATTTAATATTAATTTCAATGTATTAACAATTTCTAAAATTAATTTTTTATCTTTTTCATATTCAGAAATTTTAGATCTTATTATTTCAATAGTCTCTTTGATAGGAATGTTAGAATACATATTTTTAATATCAAAGGATATCAATTTCGTATTTTTATCTATATTAATATGATTTAAATGTTCAATAAGATTAAATGAATTATTAATAGTATAACTATTATTATGTTTTACTTTATAATACTTTATAATAGGGAAAAAAACATAATATACCAGATAGCCGTAGAAAATGGTTACAAAAAGAAAACGGTAGATAAATTAAATTATAATATTTTACAAAAACAAATAAAAAATAATATTCATTACAATAGTAATAGTGTTAATAATAATACTGTATGGAGTACTTTTACTTACACTGGTTTTGAAATAAAAAATATTTCCAAATTATTTACTAATAAAAACATAAAAATTGCATATAGAACCAATAATAGAATAATAAATATAATTAACCATAATAATAATATAAATAGTAGGCCTATACATGAGAAAAATGGAGTATATAAATTAGAATGTGAATTTTGTAATAAGGTTTATATAGGACAAACAAAGAAAAAATTAAAAGAAAGGTATAAAGAACATTTTAATGCTTTTTTAAAACCAAATATATATAAGTCTAATTTCGCAACACATTGTATTAATAATAATCATATGTTTCCTAATATAAATAATATGAAAATTATAAAAGAAGTAAATAAAGGGTTAAAAATGAACGTATGTGAAGCATTTGAAATTTACAAACATAATATTAATAACAAATTAATAGATGAACAAATTCAAATACGTTCTAAATACCATACTTTGTTCAATGTATATAATGTTGTGGCAGCAGTGGAGTAGGTTTGGCAATATTGTAATAGATTTGGCAACTGTGTATTGCTTTATCTAGTAGCTTCATGTTTGTTGGACAGTTTGTTTTATCATTCTTAATATTGTAACTCCTGAAGATGTTGGTAATGTAAGATAACGAAAAGCTTTGAGTTTATTGTTCAATAAATTAAATATTCCTGTATTTGTGTGTATTATTTGATCTTAAAAATATTCTAACAGGAAAACACATTTAATATTCTACATATTTGCCTTACAAGGTTTGTTTGTGTATAAGTGGTGTGTTTAGGTTATATTTTTTTTTCCTTGCTTTTATATTGTATTTTGTTTTATACTTTGTGTTTATTAATTGTGTGTTAATTTACTAGATTTTATACTGATTTATAATATGTTTTCTGCTAATATTTGTAATGCTGCTTCAACAAAAGATTTCAATAGGTTTGAAAAATGTAAAATCCCATTAATGAATGTTAATTGCAATATTTATTTTAATAAGCAATGCATTATAAATCATATAATTCCAAAATATGCCAAAATTATAATTAGGAATAAAAGTGTTACTGCACAAAAAACTTGCAAACAGGCAGAAAAATTATGGGTGAAAAATGAAATAAAAAATTTATATAAAAAGAAAAATATTTTGACAAATGAATTATATAAATTACATTTAAAGTTGGCTTATTTTATGCATAATTTGAAATGGGAAGAAAAATATAATAAAATAATAACACATGTAAATCAGATTAGAACTATAAAAATAAACAATATAAATAAAAAACTTGAGAAATTGAAATATGAATATAAAAGAAATGAAGAAATTATAGTTAAATATCATAGTTTTCATCCTAATGTAGTTAATCTATCACAAGTTACATTTAATAGTAGTGAACTAAAAATTTTAGAAAATAATAAAGTTAACTTAAAGAGAAATATTATGAAAGACATTAATAATGTTATAATGGATACTGAATTGGCTATTAGTAAATTAGATGATAATATACAGGAAGATACTAGGATTGCAGCAAGTTATGAATTAAAGAAAATTATTAAAAACAGTGAGGTTAATGTTTCATACAAGAAAAAATATTCAGAAATTATTAATATTAAACAAAAATTACAATATAATAATTTAATTGCGGTTAAAGCAGACAAAAGTAATGCTATTGTTATAATTAATCAAAATGAACATATTGCCAAAACAGAAAAATATATAAATGAAAATAAATTTTGTATTTTAGATAAAGATCCTACTAGAAAATTTCAAAATGAAATAAAAAATATAATAAACACATCTTATAAATTATTTAATAAAAATAATTTTTATAATTATATAAATGATAATCCTAAAATTCCGATAATGAATGGACTTATTAAACTCCACAAAATAGATAAGCCAATTAGACCTTTGATAAATTTTATAAATGCTCCATCTTACAAAATATCAAAAATTATAGCCAATATTCTTAAGGATAAAGTAAAACATAATAATAGTTATACTATTAATAATTCAATTAATCTTATTGAACATTTAAATCATATTAATATAGATAAAAATACGAAATTGATATCCTTTGATATTAAAAATATGTATTCTAACATTCCTATCAAAGAGACTATTGAAATAATAAGATCTAAAATTTCTGAATATGAAAAAGATAAAAAATTAATTTTAGAAATTGTTAATACATTGAAATTAATATTAAATCAAAACTATTTTTCATATAATAATAAAATTTATAGACAGGAAGATGGTTTAGCTATGGGTTCCCCTTTATCCAGTATAATTTCTGAAATATTTTTACAAGAAATAGATAATAATATAAATGCAATTATAAAAAAGTATGATAAAAATGGACATTGGTTTAGATATGTGGATGATGGGTTATATGTATCAAATAATAATAATATTAATTTAACAAATATATTAGATGAAATAAATAAAATTAATAATAGTATCGATTTTACATATGAAATGGAAAATAATGGTAAAATAAATTTCCTAGATATCACAATTATTAGAAATGAAACGAGTTTAGAATATATGATTTATCGTAAACCTACATTAACCAATCAAATAATACCTAATTATTCCAACCATCCATATAATCAGAAAATGGCTGCTTTATATAATCTTCTTTACAGAATGAATAAAATTCCTATGAGCAATGAAAATAAAATGAGGGAAAAAACATAATATACCAGATAGCCGTAGAAAATGGTTACAAAAAGAAAACGGTAGATAAATTAAATTATAATATTTTACAAAAACAAATAAAAAATAATATTCATTACAATAGTAATAGTGTTAATAATAATACTGTATGGAGTACTTTTACTTACACTGGTTTTGAAATAAAAAATATTTCCAAATTATTTACTAATAAAAACATAAAAATTGCATATAGAACCAATAATAAAATAATAAATATAATTAACCATAATAATAATATAAATAGTAGGCCTATACATGAGAAAAATGGAGTATATAAATTAGAATGTGAATTTTGTAATAAGGTTTATATAGGACAAACAAAGAAAAAATTAAAAGAAAGGTATAAAGAACATTTTAATGCTTTTTTAAAACCAAATATATATAAGTCTAATTTCGCAACACATTGTATTAATAATAATCATATGTTTCCTAATATAAATAATATGAAAATTATAAAAGAAGTAAATAAAGGGTTAAAAATGAACGTATGTGAAGCATTTGAAATTGACAAACATAATAATAATAACAAATTAATAGATGAACAAATTCAAATACGTTCTAAATACCATACTTTGTTCAATGTATATAATGTTGTGGCAGCAGTGGAGTAGGTTTGGCAATATTGTAATAGATTTGGCAACTGTGTATTGCTTTATCTAGTAGCTTCATGTTTGTTAGACAGTTTGTTTTATCATTCTTAATATTGTAACTCCTGAAGATGTTGGTAATGTAAGCCAACGAAAAGCTTTGAGTTTATTGTTCAATAAATTAAATATTCCTGTATTTGTGTGTATTATTTGATCTTAAAAATATTCTAACAGGAAAACACATTTAATATTCTATATATATATATATATATATATATATATATATATATATATATATATATATTATTGCTTGGATGAATTTCTATACTTGGATATGATTCTATATGCATAATAATTCATTTTAAATATACATATATATATATATATATATATATATATATATATATATATATATATATATTATTGCTTGGATGAATTTCTATACTTGGATATGATTCTATATACATAATTATTCATTTTAAATATACATATATATATATATATATATATATTATTGCTTGGATGGATTTCTATACTTGGATATGATTCTATATACATAATTATTCATATTAAATATACATATACATATATATATATATATATATATTTATATATATATATATATATATATATATATATAGAGAGAGAGAGAGAGAGAGAGAGAGAGAGAGAGGGAGAGAGAGAGAGGGAGAGGGCGAGAGTGAAATAAGGTCTGGCGTAAAATGTTTGCTGGACATTTGGAAGGTTAAATAGTAGTCGAAATGCACCAAATGTTCTATCAACTCTATCTACCTTTCGTTGGGAATTATCCTCTTATAAAATGGAGAATAATGGGAAGAATATTTTAAAACTTGCTCCTGAAACCGCTAAGGACAAACATATGTATAAACGCTTCTTAATTAATAATGTAAGCAGTAGATTTAATTGAATTTGGCCTCCTGCTCTTCATGCAGGGTAAAGCTGCATCCATCCCTCTAGTTAGAACTGTCACACACGTTAGTGTATTATGTTCACCGTCTATTTCAGCCCTTGTTATGACTTGCAATCAGATATGATCAAATAATCTGAAACACAGTTTCAATCACTTTGTAAATAAATAAATTCCATTTGTGATACGCAATGGAACACCTGAGATATTACGTGTATGTAGAAACACTCTGGGATTTTCCTCCCCTCCAGACAACCTTTACGTAATTCATGACACTATACTACATAATAGAGGGTAGTATTACCATTAAAATGATAATATTATTGTCAACCAACAATTCAAACAGAATTAGAAGGTCAACTGTATTTGGTTTTTTTAGTTATTATAACTCCTCGATTACATTTAACTAAACTCTCTCTCTCTCTCTCTCTCTCTCTCTCTCTCTCTCTCTCTCTCTTTCTCTCTTCCCCTTTGTATGTGTGTTGGTGTATGTGTGTTTGTGTGTGTGTGTGTGTGTGTGTGTGTGTGTATGTGTATGTGAGTGTGTGTGTGTGTGTGTGTGTGTGTGTATGTGTATGTGAGTGTGTGTGTGTGTGTGTGTGTGTGTGGGTGTGTGTGTTTAATAAGTAACTAAATATGCATATATACACTAGCTGACCTGGTGAACGTCGTACCGCCCAAAAGTCATTGAATGGTGTGTTAACATTTGCTAAACTTAATTTACTATTATATTAGCATAATAATAACTGAATGTATAGTGGTCAACAGTTTGATGTAGTACAATTCGAATACATCTTTGAGACATGAATGTCTGGGTGTTGATGTCATAGTAATAAAGTGCGCCAGACTTCAAATACGAAGATAACTAGTTCGAATCCCGATAAGATCTCAAATTTTTATAATTTAATTTTGAATAAATATTTGATATATCTTTAATAATATATATTGTCTTCCACTATAGGTTAAAAAAATGTATTGAACTTCATTGGATGAATAAAACGTATTTTATTAACGATTGAAAATTTGTACAAGATATATATCAGAAGAGTGTGAGCTAATAGAATGAATTTGATAAATATATAGCTGCACAAGAACTCATACAACAACATTTTAATTTCTAGTTGTAAGGTACAGTTGTAAATTTATTACGGTGTATTGGTTGTATTGTAGCGGATGATGATGGTATAAGTCATTGAAACGTGAACTACAATAAAGTATATTGCTTTATGAGTTTCTTGTGCAATTACTTATTACTTTACAAGGCAACTTATGTTATCAAAGTGACACTCCCGTCACGAGGGTTTGCGAGTAATTTCCTTATGCAAGGAAAACCGCGTTATTTTTCCCAATGAAATAAAAAATATATTTAAACCTTTTCCCTACCTGAGTAGAAATACTCGCGTATGGGAATTTATTCATGTATTCTGATCAGAAAAATGTTTAATATTCAGGCAATATATGAGAAATAAATCATTTACGTATTCCAATGAATTCCTGTATTATAATATTTTAATATTTCACAATAAAGGTCAATAAATATATAAAACGGAAAGATCAAAATTATTATTAATCCTTGAAACATTAGCTTTAGGCAGTAAATGTATGAAACTTAGTTGTCCTCTGGTGATATTTTCAAGTAAAACTATAGGGACATCATATTTCGAGCTAGTGTTTAGTTAAAGGTTAAACTGAAAACTTTACTGGAAAAGCATCCGATTACCCTATGATTTTTAAATGCTTATAGTCTATATTACTATGTGTTTTCATTTTTGTACAACTTATTTGATCAATAATGTTCTTCAGATATTTCCCAAATGCACTTAACTATATGCGCCTCATATTCCTCAACATGCAGGTAGTAAACGCTAGGTAATTTATAAACATTAGTAAAACAGGAAGGACTGATTTAAAGTTTATTTTAAATCAGTATATTTTTATTAACAAAATATTACTTTTTGTTATCATTAATAATATTCTTCAGAAAACATTTCAAGATTTTATCGTTGAAAAATATTCAAAACGTTCTTCATGGTTTTACTGAAATTATTTAAAATGATTAGCATTTGCCTCATAAAGAAACTTTACAAATAAAATTTACCTTTCCTTATTTTAAAAAGGCTATTTATTATTTCCTCTTAAAATACATTTCCTTAATACCACCAAAATTATTATTCAAAAAAACCCATCAGGTGAAATGTGCACCTCCCGTAGGGTGTTCCCTACAATATCACTTAGTCTAACCCATTCTAAAAACTATGAGTTTAGGTATATTTCTCTCGGTACATAATATCCGACCACGGCATAATATATATATTAAAGGAAATAGGAAAATAATTAGATAAAGGTTGAGGCCGTGTTACAAACACATACACACACAGGCACAACACACACACACACACACAAACACACCCATATATATATATATATATATATATATATATATATATATATGGGTGTGTGTGTGAGTGTAATTATATATATATATATATATATATATATATATATATATATATATATATATGTATATATTTCTCTTGTTTTCCCTACCCATTCGTTCATAATGTGCCAAACCTATCTCTTCCATCTTGTTGGTAATTCCTTTTTTCCAAGTATTTCTTAGCTGACTTCGTTTGCCTTTGGTTTCCATTTCAATATCAGCTTTATCAGACGATCTACACATTGCTCTGTACATGACCATGCCATAATAACTGTTTCATTTTTATCTTCTCCGTTAGTGTGTTGGAGAATCCATATGTTCTCTCATTCCTTCATTTGATAACCTATCAAGGCTTAACTTTCTTGCAGATCTCCGCCAAAATGCAAAATTGCAACTCCGACGAATTTAGTAATTATTCTGATCGTTCTTTGATTTTTCATATTTCACTTCCGTTCGTTATAATTCTTTCAATAAGGGATTTTTATATTCTCTTTTTGTTTTCGTTTGCGATATTCTTAGCCTACAGGCTAGAACTTTTAACACTAGAATATTTAACTAATGAATGTCTATTCGACCTTTTATCTGTTATTTCTTCAGCCAGTGTCGATCTATTTTAATTTTTAGACCCAGATAGGAGTATGTTGAACAATTTTAATTGAGTTCCACATTGAAGATGTACCTCTCTCTATTGACCACTCATAGATATATACTCCCTCTTACTGAACTTGATCTCTAATCATCACTTTGTATATTCCTCGATCAATTTTCTTCTCATGTACTCTAAGTCGTCATAATCTTGGTCTGTAACAATTTGAACGTCTTCGTAACAAAGTGTATACAACCTATTATTTTCTCCTAACAATACTTAATATTCTAAAACAAAATCCATAATCCCAGTTTTCACTATACATTCAGGCTATACATTGAGGCTATACATTCAGGTTATTCATTCAGTCTATACATTCAGGCTATTAGAATGATAGGTAGCTTCCACGTGGGAAAAAAACCTTTACAAAACATATAATCATGAAATTGAAACGCAAAGGAAAAAAACCTTTAAACTAATAACATTGTTCTGCGCACAGATACTCCCCCGTGTTCGCGTCTGAGCTTCATCTATTACTCTGTGACATGGAACAACTGATTCATTGTTTTAGAAGTAACAATAACACTAAATATAGAGTGGCTGCAGTAATGTTTCTTAAGTGTGTTTATCTACGTTTACTAACAAAGGAATTTAAGGAAACATTGAACATATAAGAAGAACTATCACCTTATGCGCCAAAATAAACAGTACTGAAAGTGAATCAGCTGTAGTATATTGGCCTATGTATGTAGTCATTCTTGGTCGTTATATAGGAAATGTATGATACAATGTTGCAGCGTGTGTGTATGTTTGTGTGTGTTTGTGCGCGCGTGTGTGTGTGTGTTGCAACGTCCTTCCCCTTTTATTGATATCCCTTCTCGCAGAATACCAAAATTTTGTTGTTTAAAAAACTTATTTATAAACAAACCAAACATCTGCCAATCACCCCGCTTGTTAAACCGTGCTAAAATCCCTGAGTTACGTGTATATTTCCCGCTCATAGGGCCAGGCCCAAAACAAGCCTATTCCCGCTGACTACTATTTAAAATAAGTATAAACTCTCCAAAATTGGTTTATCAATTATGTAGGGTCTAGATATAGTCACACATGTCATTTCAATAGTCAGCTGGAAAGTAACACATTTAAAATAATACACAAAATATTCACAGAGTCTTACCACCTGATGATGATCTGCAGAGACAGCAAGGGGACGTGCAAAATATGATCGTGTTTAATTTACCTATTTTAAAAGGCTCCTGTGTCCTTTTAAACACAATCTGCCAGTAGATAAATCTCTGGACTTTTATACAAAAACCCAACTAATCTTTAGGCTAGCTCAATGAAGTTAGTTGAGAGAAACTCTTTAAAAACATTTGGCTTTAACTATTATCATTGAATGAAATTTAATTAAACTTGTTTACTGATTTGATAATCATTTTCTTATTAGTTGGAAAAAGCTAAACAGTTTTTATTGATTATTCGACACAAGATGAAATGCAAATGCTGTTGATTTTTATAACATATTTAATTTTATTTATTTAAATGAAAAAGAAAATTTATCCTTTCAAATAAAACACTATTATATTGACAAAACAATTCACTAAATAACTTGTTGTTCTCCATATTTTAAAATCTTACAATTTCCATATATATCAATTACATTTACATAAACATAAAATTATTTCTCAAATGAGACATAATAAAAATTTCTCTTCTATATTGAATTGGTAAATTCATATTTATGACACATAATTTTTAAATTTATAATATTCAAAAAATTCTTATTTCCTTGAAAATAAATGGCTCATGGCCAAAAACCCTTTGTAAGTTTAATATTTATCATTTGAAATATTCTGATTACATAAATTCATTTTATTAAGCATAAAATTTATTTAATTTTTATAAAGAGTAAAGTCATTGTTTAAGCTTGAATATTTGTTTGAATTTAATAAAATTAACTGACTAAATTTGACGTAATTGGTATCGAATAGAGAAAATGACTTGCCAAAGATGTTCCTGCCGGTCCTAGAGTCCCTCGTATGGATTCCCTGGTCCTTGGATATCGGAAGTCGCCATCTCTGGTTCGTCGGTGGTGGTTTTCCTCCATTCCCACGTCCTGGAGGCTGAGTCTGGAGCCTTCATCCCTTGGTAGTCCTAGACGTCGGAAGCGTTGAGGTTTGGTCCATCTGGCCTGATGGCGGTCTTACTCGCGGTCCAGCATAGCGTTCCGCGGCACCTCGTATTAAAAATTTATTTCAGACTGTCCCTAAGGTCTTAGAGACCTAGTATATATAGCGGTGAATTTAACCTACCTCAGCCCGCCTGCAATACTTGCTATCTTTGGATTTATTCCTTGTACAGGCAAGTCGGGCAACGAATCCGTTTTAGTTTGCAGAGTTTAATTATCATTTTTGGAACACTGAAAAATGTCTATTTTATTAAAACTGCTGTAACTTTTTTGTTTTTTAAGTTTTTCAAATTTTGTTTTCACTAATGTTTATTCTGGCTTATTCTGGTTCTTCTAAAATGTCGATGAAAGTTCTACGTGGTTTGGTTCTTAAGATAGCTTTTTTAAGCACTTAGAAAATTTTCGCCTCACTCCCGATGGTCAAATTTAGCTAGTTATTACAAATTTATTCCTTAATACTTTTTAATTTAGCTTAATTATTCTATTTATGGTTTTATTTAATTCTTCACTCTTTATTATTTTTATAACTCCAAACTTGATTAATTTAAAATCAACTTTATTACTTAAAAACAGGAAATTATTTATTTCCTATTTGCCGTTACAGTGTGTGTGTGTGACAAAGAGAGAAAAGGATAGAGACAGTTCATATTATCTGTTAAACTGTATATTTCATTTCCAGAAAAAACGTTTACTCTATATTACACACAAATCTTTTAAAAATGAAAATATCTATTTATAGTTTAGATTATTTTTTTTATATAATAATTATATTACTTAATTAAAACAATTTTTTAAAATTATATGCTTTACGAGAAGTATATATTTCAATTATTTTATTCAAACATTTAATTTTCAGTAATATTTAAAGAATTTATTTGAAAAGAAAATAACATTGAACCTTTAAAAGGGAAAAGGTATTTTATTTGTAAACGTTGCACGCTGGTATTACTGTAAAACAACCCTTGGCCACTCACCCTTACGTCAAGCAACAGAAGCTTTAAATAAACTGGCAGCAGTATATATTGTCGAGATAGAATGAAAGCATTCACGTTTCACTCATTTGGAATTGCCGATACGTATCGAGATTATGTTTGGAGAGTAATAAATAGACATCGGTCAGGGCGCAGCGAAACGGTAAAGTAAAGCCGGCTTTGTTCGGAGCATTTAATGTATATTACATTCAGAAGAAGGAAAAGGTTGAAGCGTTTTTATTATCTTCCAACTAGTATTAAAATAATGAAATATACGTTGAAGATTCTTTTTACCTGAAAAGGGACCAAATAATTTTAAGCTTTTTCGTTATTATAAAACTAGTTCACTTGTAATTAAATTGGAAGCCATAAAACATTTTTACCTTCAACGAATAAATATCGCCCTAATATGGCATCTACTCTAACAAAAACGTCCCTACTTAAACGCCACTAATTATGCTTGCATACGTTAGGGGTCTCACCTCACTCTCTACACAAATATACTAGAAAAATTACGGTAAACTTGGGGTTAGTAAAAATTTAACATTTTATTTATTCATTGGATTACACCGAGAGAATAATGTTCTTAACCTAATATTAAATTTTAAAAACATTCATTTCATTAACTAGGACTTTTTACATTGAGGAAAAAAAAACACCGGCATTATTCATTTCCTAACATAGCATTGAAATATTCAGCTAATAATGAGCATAAGGCAATTAACTAAGGGAAGAAACAATTACTCTTAGGGGTGGCTAAACTGGGGAAACAGAATCAGTGATGTTGGAGAGGAATCCAACTTCACTGCACTAGAGTGTACAGAGTTTCCAGTGTACATAGATAGATGCATTGCAGTTTGGATTAACAAACACATACACACTTGCATTACTACTTCGCACCGAGTATATTCAAAGTTCAATTTCGAATTAAAAAATGTATCTTGTCTCATGTTAAACGTTTATTTAAAAACCAGTAATATAAACAAAACCTTTTTAAAGTCAATTCTTACTTCAGTAAAAAATAATTATTTTACCTAATTTTTATTGAATAATTACTAATAATATAAACAAAGTAACATAACCTATGCCTTAAAACAGCTGTTATACCACATAACCTATAACATAATCAGCTGTTTTATGAATACAAATGCTATTACTTATTTTAAACCAATTTGTGTAAACAACAATACTGCATAAATTGCCTCTTTTGTGAAACCTTTTCTCCCATATAAAACTAAGATAATTTATTAAATTTTATTAATTATTCGTTTAATTATAAGTTTTTCTATTATTCGAAAACAGTAATAACATCAAGTGTTATCCAATACAAAGTATACAACATGTATTCTTACTTTGTAATATTATACTATAGTTTGTATATTAATAGGAAGAAAAATAATATTGTAAACAACGCGTCAGGTCTTATTCCAAATTCTATATTATTGTAATTAGCGTAACAAAAAAAAAAATAAAGAAAATTTATTGTAACTTTTAGGTTAAATATTTTGACATAATAATAATGTGTAATATTAATTATCTATTTTGTTTATATGTAATTATGTTCTATGTTACAAATTTTATTGTAATTATTGAGTTAGGTACAAAATTTCTATTTGTTGTATCATGTTTAAAGTAGGGTTAGTAACTGTTGTTTTGACAAGTTGGCGTGGCAACGCCTACTGTATAAATACGGAAGTGTAACCTTACTTTCACCCTAGTTGTAAGTTAGAGTTTGTAATAGTAACACTCACTGATAATGATGACTTGGTCATTGAAGCGCGTATGAGTAAATAAATGAATAATTTGTGAGTTTTGTGTATGTTTTTATTTGTTTTTATAAAACATGGGTTTGAGGTTGAGGGGATAAAAAACAATATTTTATTAACGGTTGATATTAGAACAACCTATAAATAGGTAGAGTGTGAGCTACTGTAAGGAATTGAATGAAATACTATTTGCAAATATGATGTATTATATATCGGCATTAAAGGGGTGATCAAGAAAATGTATTGTAACCAGATCATTCCAAAATTGCTTGGTTAATTTGACGCACGAATTTTGTATGAAGGCTTCTCAGTTTGCGAAAAAGTTTAATTTAAAATATCTTAATCTGTGTTGACAAATATTTAAAAAAGTTAAATTAGCCTAAATGAAATAGAAACATAAGTTTTCAGACATGTGGATATAGTTTTACAAACGGACCAAGGAAGGCATAATATTGGCGGAGTGCCTGACAACCCCTGTTGCAATCTGTCTTAATACAACACACAGGCTGCAACCCACTGAGATACTGGTCGCTCTGTGTGACGAAAACATTTTCTTTCATACATTTTCTTTATTTCCAAGTCCTCGAATTTGTTTAATGTAAGCATTCATATTCCCACCAGCTAACTTAAAGTTCTCTTCCATAGTAACCACGTAGTTATTTTTTTACTGAATTTGTTTACTAATTATTCATACTTTCCTAATATATATATATATATATATATATATATATATATATATATATATATATATATATATATATGTATGTATGTTGTACATATCTGCTATACTTAATTTATTATGTATTCCAGTTCAAAATACATTTTATAGTAGTACATGTCGCTTACTGTTAAAGCCGAGTTTTTCAAATGATATCCATAAAATAAATTTATTGAAATAATTTAATTTAATATGGGAGAAAAGACCTTTACAAAAGAGGCATGGTATGCAATGTAGGTATTTCGTTGCCACTTTTCTTAAAATAAGTGATAACATATGATTTAATAAAACAGCTGATTTTACGCAATAGGTACGCGGTAGAACAGCTGTTTTAACGCATAGGGTACTTTAATTTATTTATATTAATTGTAATAACTTAATACAAAGTATCTAAAACAAAAGATTCCTTTGTTGACCTAAATAGGTATTTACTTTTTAAAAAAATTGTGTATAAATATTTTTAATTTGTATATTTCGTAAAATGTATTTTTTAATTATATATTTTAACTGTATAGTTTTAAAAATTACTATATTTTATGTGATTTTATTCCAAATACAAAAGTTTTTTACTACACAATATGCAATATCTACATTTTACTAATTTTTAATCTATGGTATGTATAACTTCAACTCATAAATTCTATACATTACACGTCATTCCCTATCTTTATGTAAAAAAAAGTCATTGAAACATTCAGGAAGCGTTGAGAGCAATTTCTGCACCCTGTGTTGGACAAGAAAAGACAAAACGTATGGGATTATTTTATTGTTATCATTTCACATTTTAAATTCATTGCTTCTATAAGTATAAACAATGATACTTATCTTTCCAATACTTTAAATTCAATTCAGGTGACAAATAAAAATATTACTTTAGTTACTTTTTATTATATAATAAATTAATTTAAATAAAGTAACATAAGCTATACGTTACAAAATATGCTCTACCACATAGTCTATAAAATAAAATCAGCTGTTTTATCAAATTATGTTATAACTTATCCTTGCCAAATGAGACGAAATAACTGGGTTGCATAACTTACCCCTTTTGTGAAAGTTTTTTTTTAACATATAGCCTACAACTAAAATAATTCATTAAACTTAATTATAAATTATTATCTGAAAAAAACTCTATTTACATAAAATTTCATCCCCTACAAGTTTAAGAAAAATTTGTTTGAATTTGAAAGTATGAATAAAAAGTATTATATATATATATATATATATATATATATATATATATATATATATATATAGAAAGAGAGGGAGAGCCGGAGAATGTGAACTAATGGTGGAAATGGAATACCTACAGCAGTTTACAATACGGTATTCAAGGTTTTAAAAAACCTTATGTTAAAAATATCTTCTTTATAAACTATAATACTATCACAATCTACCCAAATTGGATTTTCGGCGCATTAGTCTAAGTAATACTTGTCGAGCGATAACATATTACGTGCAAATAACAAGATGTGTTATCAGCAGAAATGATCACGGTTCCTATAGATCTTGTTGACAGACTTTATAATAATGAACAAGCTTCGACAAAATATATTACGGTAGAAGGTTTAGAAGACACGATGCAATTATTCTCCATGTCGTAAAACCCTCTCTATTAGGTAGAAAATAAAATCTAAATGCAAAGTAACAACTCCCTTTTAGAGGTTGTCACTGTATATAAATGTATCTGTGACCGTGCATCACTCCCTCCATAAAACCGCCAAATTAATGCATTTGTCTTACAATAAGGAAGGTATTGTGTCTAACTCATTTTAATGTTGTATTTATTGTAGGATATTGCATTTGAATAATTAAATTACCCTCATATCTATGTTTACACACACATACACGCATATATAAATATATATATATATATATATATATATATATATATATATATATATATATATATTAAAACAACATAGGTTATTCAAATACAAGATTACGGTAAACGACTCAGCACCATTAAAAACCACCCGAATGTTCATTTCAATTGTTTTTTTTGCCTTCTGACAATTTTACCCCACTTCACCCCTTTTCTACTCCCGTAGAGCCACACCCAATTGTAGTGCATTTCCGATTAATATGGAAGACTTGTATTGGGCTCAGCTACCTCCAAAACACTACGATTGATCATATTCTAGCTTTGTTTTGCCTTCTCATATTTATACTCCAATTCATCATTTCCTACTCCCATAGAGAATCACCCGTATATCCCTATGACGTTCGATAACGGTAAAAGACTCAGCACCATTAAAACCCGCCGACTGATCATTTTCTAGTTTTTTTGCCATCTGTTATTTTTACCCCAGGTCACTCCTTTACAACTCCCATAGAGCCCCACCTGTCCATCCCCGTTAAATTTTGTCCACTTCTATCCCCGTCAGCTTTCGATAGTTGTACACGTTTATGAAAACTAACAACCAGGACTTATGTGAGTTGAGTAAATAATTGGCCAGCTGAAATGAAGAAGGGACATTCTAATGTTTATGTTTTCACCGTGATTACACACACCCAGTGTCTTACAGTATAAACATTTGACTAGTCAGACAGTCGCACCATAGTGGCAACACTGTTGGTTCTCGTATCGTTAGTGGCGTGGGAATAATATACACACCGGCTGCCATATTGTTATTAGACTGAACGAAAATATACACTGGCTGCCATACTGATGCCTAAATGAAATGCTGCCGTATTGATAGTATTTCAGTCAATTTTGTATTTTTAGGATTTTATGAAATTAAAATACATGGAGTAGTATCATGTTTATTAGAAATAAATTATTCACGACGAAAAACATATATACTTCACTCCTTCAAGTGGCTGCCATATGGTTGCAAAATGAAATGCTGCCATATTGATAGCGGGATATATATATATATATATATATATATATATATATATATATATATATTATTGTAATTTTCATTCCTGATGATTTTGGTACTGTTTTCCAACGAAAAGCTTTGGATATAAAATAATAAATATTCTTGTATTTGAATAACCTGTGTTGTTTTAAATTATTAAACAAAAAAACGTATTATATATATATATATATATATATATATATATATATATATATATATATATTATAAACGTTTATGAGTTATTTTGTAGTATGTTATATTATATTTACGTATGGAAAGAAACTAAAAAGTAATTAAATAAAAGAGTTATACAAATATTTTTATTTATAAGTTAACTAAATTTCTAATGTTTTTAAAATATAAGTCATTAATTCAAACAAGACACTTCAATATATATATATATATATATATATATATATATATATATATATATCCTTCATAAATTGTCAAGCAAAGCAAAATGAGTAGTAAATAAGTTCAAGACAATTATTATCATGTTATATACGTATGAAATGGAAATTTCAGTGCAAATATTCAAGCAGTTAATTAATATCTAAAGATGAAAATAAAAAAAAATAATATAAATAATTCTTATTCAATCTCGAAGTCTACCCAACACCAAATAATCGTAAGAATTGGTTTATCTACAGTGTGCTCAGATCCGAATAAAAGCTATGGATAGTTTGTATAGCAGTTTTTACTCTGAGGAAGACAATATTTAAATTTGGGAGACCATTGGAAAGTCTCTAGCCCCAAATTGGTATTTAAACCTTTGCAGTATCAAATTAGCGTTATAATTTTGTGTACTCCTTACATAGTGGATTATGACTTTTAATTTATTCGCAAATAGAAAAATAAACTATTTTTTTATATCGTATTATTTTTAGTTAAACGTTTTTCGTAAAAATAAATGAGAAATTAAAGGTATCTGCAATAATACAGAACTGGTTCTGATTCCTACGTAAGGGCGCAGCACGTTCTACGTGAAGTACAAATTAGGAAGGTCAGATCTGGTCTCTATGAGCTTCTGGACTAGTTCCATGTAAGACTATACGTCTAGTATAATCAGCATACTGACCTAAAGTACACATACAAATATATAAATTCCAGTAATTACATGCATCTAAAGTTTGACATGGTTAACGGCATCTCAGGTACAGTATGTTATAATATTATATACATTATGTCGAAGTAGTTGCAGAATCAATCGCAACATGATAATCCATGTTTGCTAATGAAAATGTTTTAAAAAAAAAATAAGATTGAAAGCTAACTGTTTACCAAGTTTTGTAATTATTTATACATTTGTTATTTTTATTCAAAAGTAAAACTTGGTCCAAGAAATGGACCGATATATTCAAGGAAGGGACCGTTAAATCCAAGAAATGGAGTAAGAAAAGACTCATTAGCAATTAGACAAAGTTAAACTGGAGCTATACGATTCTGTTGCACTCTGCATTGCTCCAGCGTCCTAAGCAATTTATTATTTGAGTATATGTATATAAATCATTATGTAATTTTTAATAGGCTTTAATTTAAAACTAATTTTTAATTTTTATTATTATTGGTTCAGTTGTACCCAAGATTCCAGTATAGAAAAGGTCCTACAGCCATCCTTTGTCGAGACGACCTGATTCATATATTTCATTAATAACTATTTACAATGTCTACTGTATTTAGATATTTATTCTAAGAGTTCTATCTGTTGTAGAGTAAATTAGTTTTTATTTCAATTCAAAGAGATTATGTACATTAATAAACAAAATGTAATGAGGGTGTAATACAAACCCAGGTAAATATAATTACTTATATGTTTTGCAGTTTGTGTAAAAGCTGTTTCACCTGAGATCCGGTAATACCCATGACAGGTCTTTCTGTGACTTAGTGGGATCT
>JBAIZL010000001.1:34666992-34679492 GCA_036971475.1 Prosapia bicincta
GACTTGAAATATTCAAAGATATAAAATAGAATTGAGGCGGTCAACATTTTTACTTGAATCTTATGTAAAGTTTACAAAATATAGAACATTAAATTAAAATATTTTTTTATAAACGTTACGTTGTTAAATATCTGAAAAAAATATGAAATGGTTATATCAAACCTTTCCGTATTTGTTCACAAGGACTATACGAAATATTCGGAAACTATTTCCTACTATCTCTTCCAAACAAATGCCAAACTACTTGATACAAAACTTTTAGCAACTCTTTATAAAAGTTGTTGTAGCTGCATCTAATTTATTAAACAAACTTTTCAAGCAAGATCTAGTTTTACAACTACTTACAGTTTATGATTTAAGAAAGTGGGGAAAATATAAAGCAAGATATAATTTATTTTACTTTAAAGTCATATTACTGAATCTCGTAATAAAACTATAACTAAATAAAAAATTACAAATTTATAAAAATAAAAATTAATGTTTGTATGTGTGTCTCCTATTCGTTCCTAAACCGTCCATCCTATCTACAAGAAGCTTTATGGAATTATTGAATTCACTCCCAAATATTGTTTTAATATTTATTAATATTATTTAATATTTTCTGAAATAATATTTCGATAAAACTATTGTTTTTTATAAAGAAACAAGATTGTGGGACTCAGAAGGAATAATGACAGAAGTGAAAGCTAATATGACCACGTCTACAGAAATTTTGAATTGAGAAAAACATATAATTTTTATTCATACTTAAACATTTGTTATCAGATGCGCTCAGAAAGTTTTCATTTAAAAATTAGATTAAAAATGCATAAATATTTATTATTGTTATATTAATTTATTTGTATTGAGATTTATCAAAATATATATAAACTATTATATTTACTAACCGATCAAAACATTTCACATTATACGTTTTTCTTAATATTGCTCAATAAATAATGCTACACCTAATAAGGTTAATATCCTGTGCGTTTAAACAGTTGTTTGATAACATAACCTATAAAATAGGTTCAGCTGATTTATGAAACCATAAGTTACCATTTAATTCATTTTTAGGTGGCTTATGGCGTAACCTGATGAATTTTTTTCTGATTCGAAATTGTATGTTACGACCATCCAATAAATGTTTGTAGGAATCGCTGTAGAAGTTCTAACTTCAAATCATTTAGTTGCATATATACTATTGACTAACACCACTATTGTTTTCCCTAAATGTGTGGCATTTAGTGCCATATATATTACTGACTAACACCACTATTGTTTTCCCTAAATGTGTGGCGTTTAGTTCCATATATATTATTGACTAACACCACTATTGTTTTCCCTAAATGTGTGGCATTTAGTTCCATATATACTATTGACTAACACCACTATTGTTTTCCCTAAATGTGTGGCATTTAGTTCCATATATACTATTGACTAACACCACTATTGTTTTCCCTGAATGTGTGGCATTTAGTTCCATATATATTATTGACTAACACCACTATTGTTTTCCTTAAAAGTGTGGCATTTAGTTCCATATATACTATTGACTAACACCACTATTGTTGTCCCTAAATGTGTGGCATTTAGTTCCATATATACTATTAACTAACACCACTATTGTTTTCCCTAAATGTGTGGCATTCAGTGCCATATATACTATTGACTAACACCACTATTGTTTTCCCTAAATGTGTGGCATTTAGCGCCATATATACTATTGACTAACACCACTATTGTTTTCCTTAAATATGTGGCATTTAGTTCCATATATACTATTGACTAACACCACTATTGTTTTCCTTAAATGTGTGGCATTTAGTTCCATATATACTATTGACTAACACCACTATTGTTTTCCCTAAATGTGTGGCATTTAGTGCCATATATACTATTGACTAACACCACTATTGTTTTCCCTAAATGTGTGGCTTTTAGTTTTGCGTTACAAATAAAGTATATTATCGGCCTCAGTTCTATTTTCTATGAACTCTTCTCAAGGGCGCTACCACTATGGCGGGTGTAACTTAGAATATAATTTGCATTTCTACCCTTTTGCAAAATATGACGAAATTATGCGACGGGTAACAAAATAAGGGTCCAGAAATGTATTTATCAAAGTAATACGGGTGGAAATTTTGTCGCCGTCGCTCGTAGATTTACATAAATTTGATAAAATAGAATGTTTTTACCCTTATTATTCCAACAAAAATGAAATACCGTTTCCAAGTCCTCCTGTTTGGTAGTATTCAGTTTAGTTCCACTCACCGCCACGAGGCCCATTAATCTACGACAGTTACGCAGTTCGTATCCCTTCATGAGATAGTTAAGACTTAGTTGTTATTGTCGAAGTCTTAGGTTTTCAGAAGAGCAAGTATAGTAGTCAGAAAGGGTTTGGAAATAAATGAAAGAGAACGCAATCAATATAAAGACCTAGAGACGGAGATATTAATACAAGAGGTTTAGTCCCCTAATATTTAACACCGTCTTGCTAAAGCTGTGATAAACTCAGAACCTGGCGCTTGAAAAGCCTTTTTATTCAAAATATATTGAAATCATTTTAAAGTGAAAACTTCTATAGCGACGTCTACCTAGAAAATATAGGTATGGTAAAGCGGTAAATTGCCGTATATAATTAGTTTGTATTATAATATTGTAAAATGTTTACATTGAAACAAATTAACAGAGTAGAAATTTAGACGTAGGAAGGACTGTAATTATTAGAACGTCTATTGTATATCCTGTACAAATGTGAAAACAAACAATTAAGTCATGTACTTTTGCAAGAAACTTTGTAATATGGAATCTGCATCGCCAAGTTTCGTCTAAATTATCAATGTATTGTGTAATTACAGGAAACTAGAGTAATGCAATACATTTGATAACACATTAAAACTTTATGCCATTGTTGGGGTTTCGTGTGTGTTAGAACAGATGGCGGGAGTAATGAGGCCTAAACTTCTGCGTCTACAAAGCGTTGCTAATGTAATTCCGGTGTCATATAAGTTTGTAATATTACACAAACATATACAACATTATGCAGTGTTGTTTTGATGTGTTCTAGGAATGCTCTATTATTTGCAATCTCGCGGTTTTACTTTATGAAGCGATGAATTATTTGTTAAAACTTTTGATGTGCGACTGAGATGTTGACTGCTAAATGCATTTCAGGTTTTGATGTTTTCAAATTCCCAAAATCCAGACACACAAGCTACTGTAACCGATTCTGAGCTTTCTTCTGGAACTAAAACTCACAAACCTATTGAAGTTAATATTTTAACTGAACAAGTCAGTTTTAGCTTGGAGGAAGCTACTTTTATCAATTCCTTTTAATACTGTACAATCTCCATATATATATATATATATATATATATATATATATATATATATATATATATATCCTATTCAAGTTTTAATCATAATACGTTTTTATTCATCTAATAAAGTTCAAGTAATTTTTTTAAACCTATGGTGGATGACAATTGATGCCAATATAGTTTTTTCAAATCTTTATTCATTAAATAGTTTATAAAAACTTGGCATTGGTAAGTCGGATTCGAACTGAGTATGTTCATGTTCGAGGCCTAATAGACTACATTTAGTCACTAAGCCAACTTTCCATAACTAGAATTATCACATGATAATCCTTTATTTTATAACCCTAAATTGTTGCCATGGATACCACAAAATATCATTAATAACGCTTAAGGGTTGAAAATGAAATGAAAGAATAAAATAAACAAACTGGATTAACAGTATCGAACTTAGCATCACAAACAGACAGTGTGAAAGGAAAGTGAAAAATAACTACAACACAACACAAGCGACGAAAAAAAGAAAGCGTATAAATAGTAACAAATATAAATAATATTTCAACAACATACGTAGAAAGGAAAATGAAAAATTGCAAGGATATTGGATTAATATTTTGACACTTGATATTGTTATTCCGACATTTGTATACACATATTTATGTTATTTGTAATTTTAAAATAAAAAGACAAGAAAATAAAGTTTATTTTCTTTGTGGTTTTAAGTAGGAATAGACCTCATATTACTTGTTCAATTACTACATTAATTCACACTCTCCCTTAATGCGTATAATTATAAATAAATAAATATATATATATATATATATATATATATATATATATATATATATATATTGTACAAATGTTTGATCGTAAATAAAATAAATTTTATTCATCAACTGAAGTTCAAATACATTTTATAAAATCTTATAAAGAACGACTCGAGATGCTAATGCAGTATTTTTCAAGTATTAAATCAAACAAATATATTTAATGATTTCAGTTTTATATGGCATACAAAATTTTCACAATAGGGGCAAGGTAAGCAAAACAGTTATTTCGTCCCATTTGATATAAAATAAGTGATAACATATGATTTCATAAAACAGCTGATTTTATATTATACCAAATGGTAGATCAGCTATTCTAACACATAGATCATGTGAGTTTCTTTAAATTAACTTTAAATATTTACTAAAATTAACTAAATAGATTTTCTTTACCTAAATAGGAATTGACTACAACAAAAAGGATTCTTTACATTACCCAACTTGTTTTATATCAGCTGGAAAAATTCATTTATTGGAAAATTGTTTTCCCTATTTAAAAATTAATTCCCACATTTGCTTACTATGCAAACGAATACTCACAAGTATTGTGGTAGTTGCGTTCAGAAACGTGTCATATAACTGTGACGTGGTTCATTAATCTTTGCCTTCATATCGGGGAGGAATCATTTTTCCAAAATTCACCAAGAGGTTTTTATTGGGAAGATTAATGAAATTTTTATAAAACCAATATCGGCATAAAGAGATAGATATTGTAGCAAAGGCTAATGTCCCTTTACACTGTCTGGAAAAATTATCTATAGCAATATTATGTAACCTACAAGTTGTCTAAATGTATTGCAACACATGTGTAACAAAGCTCATAATATATTCATCATCAGTTTTCTTAGGAATCTCTCTCTCTCTCTCTCTCTCTCTATATATATATATATATATATATATATATATATATATGAGTACAATTTTCCGCCTTTCCTAATATTACCATATTTGTCTTTGGTGACGCGTTTTGAAATGATTCCATTTTCTAAACTTAAATAGTACTTCATGTGAGTGTTGCGTAACTCCAAAAACAATTAATGACATATTACAGTGATGACATATTACAGTGATGACATTATACAGTGATGACATATTACGGAACAAAATTAATGACATTATATTGTTCCGATAATTAAAGCAATGTTGCAATTTTTTTAATAAAGTTGTTTTGAGAAAAAGCGTTCAAGTTTGACTAAAGCTATAAATCACAAATAGCATTTTAAAAGCGATACAACATACCTTATAATTCCCTAAATTAATACCCCCTAAAACTCTGATAAAGAAGCCAATACAAACGAAATGGTGCCCGAGGTATATGATTTTTTTTTATCACTGGGCCTACTACGCGCCGCGCCGTGACGTAGGGGCTGCCTGTTTTTGCCTACTTCATATTTCTTTTTCTATTACTTTAAAAAAATTATTTACTTATCTCTCTAAATGTACTGGTCTTTGTCAAATTGTGAGTTGTTATAAGAAAAGACCCATATCATTTAAAAATATATTTAATTTTTACGGTATGCTGTCGAATGGTATTTTAATTATCAATTGTTAGTTGTTTTATATATATATATATAACGTATTACAAATACATAATAACGTATTACGTTCTGTATAAATACCCACTCAAAGGGTATAACTTGTAAGGCTGTCTTTCCAAGTCTCCCTAAAGATGGCCCATTTCAGGAGATTATCCAAATGTAATCAAATTTATCAAAAGAAATCCAAATCTATGTAATCATATGTTATCCTTATTTTAGGTCACATGGGATGAAATAAATATTTTGCATACCTTGTTTCTTTTGTAAAAACATTATCTCTGATTGATTAAATTTATTTATTGAATGATCATTTGATAAAATTGTATCAATATCAAAAGTCGTTCACTACAAACTTTAAAAATTTGTTCGAACTTGAGTGGATGAATTAAAAGTAGTTCATTACCTATTGAAAACTTAAACAATATATATATATATATATATATATATATATATATATATATATATATATATATATATATATATATATATATATTATTTTCCTGAAGATGCTGATACTGCTTTATCGGCGAAAAGTTTTGAATAATTATATGCATTAAAAGTATTCTTTTTTTTGAAACATTTTCAATTTATTAACTATATTACAAGAAAACATTTCACCATATTTAATATATATATATATATATATGTGTGTGTGTGTGTGTGTGTGTATATATATATATATATATATATATATATATATATATATATATATACACACACACACATATATATATATATATATATATATATATGTATGTGTGTGTGTGTGTGTGTGTGTATTTTGTACTAAGTCAAAATACAAATACAAGAATTATAATTGAATTTACAATTCAAAGCTTTTCTTTGGGTAATAGTACCAACATCATCAGGTTTAATATTCCTGATACGAATATCTTTATACAAGATATAAATAGATATAATATGAATAATATAAACATCATCCATTATTCGCTCAGCTTCTATTCGTTGTCCTCCCATTCCCCCCTCCCCCAACTTCACTCCACACTTCCAGAAGTACCACCCTTTTCCATTTATTTCCATTCGCTTATTCTTATGTTCACTATACTGGAGTTTGCTTGCTTACCTCGATATGCCAGGTTCGAACATTTTCTGCTAAGACGTGTAGCATCCTCTGACTTGAGGTCAAATTTAAGATAATATAACTGCAAAATAAACGCTATTTATTCGTTGTATTCTTATTTTGAATCAAAAAGTACCAATTTGCAAAGAAAATTCCCATTTCATAAAATGTTCCAGTCGTATCAGTCTATTGAATGATTTACCCGACCTTGCAACACACAAATCTTTCATTTTCTTTCAAACAAATATCGCTTCAAATTAAATACCACGTAAATACATCACAAATGTTTCCTCTTTGAGCGAGCGCCAAATGCCAAAGTTTTAAAGAGAGAACAATCATATTTTATACGTGAACACGCAATCTGGGAAATATATCAGGCGACAGACGTCTTTATGTTTCACATAAGCTCAGGACATGCGAACCTCGTCTACTGCCCTGATCTTAGATCCGCTGCAGAGAATTTTGTTGTTTCAATCCTGATTAAACGGAATATGTTTACAAATATACAGTGCTTGTAAACTTCATTTTTAATGTACTTGGAAGGGAAGCTTCGTCGATTTAATAATAGCCTATAGATATATAAAAATGTCGTTTATAAATTAATGTCAGTAACTGACATGAGACCTCTGAACATATAATATCTTGATTTTGCTACGTTGTTACAAATTCAAAGCGAAACAAACCTGCATAGCTTGGTTATTCCATAAGAAGTATAAAGCAAATGCATATTATAATATAGGATGAGTCATTTAACTTGTAGCCTAGTGTTTTACGTTCATTTATATATCTATTGCATTAAATGTAATAAATAAATTTTCAAGCACTCTAGACTAATTTTTACTAACTAAATAAAACGCACTAACCACAATAACTAACCCTTTGTGGTATTAAAAATTACTTTATGAACATTTCGATTACATGTAATGACCTTCAGAAGTACTATCACATGCAAGTTGTACTTGTGAAGGTGATTACCATTTAATCTAAATGAATGAAAAGTAATTTGTTGTTCTTACAGTTCTATTAAAACCATTTCCAAAAGTTTATTAAAAATTTTTTTGGCATCAGAGGTAATTAGTTGTTTGAATTTAATTTTATTTTATAAAGTGTTATAAATAAAACATGCCAAAGGCGCGCTAGAATTCGAACATAAAAATTCTCTGTTCGACTCCGGTTGCACCCCAAAGGTTTTGTAATTTATTTATTGAATAAATATTCGAAAAAACTGTATTAAAATAAATTGTCATCCCCTATAGGATGAAAAATGTATTTGAGCTTGATTGGATGAATAAAGTAATATTTTATAAACACTTAAAAATTTATAGAATATATATATATATATATATATATATATATAATAAATTTAAAATATTTCAAAAACAAGAATACTTTTAATGAATATATTTATTCAAAACTTTTCGCCTATAAAATAGTACCAGCATCTTCAGGAAAATAATTATCTAATAAAATCTATATTAATAATATATATATATATATATATATAGGAAGAGTGTGAGCTAATAGAAAGAATTTAAAAATGCTTATGGTATTTTCCACTTTGAAACTCCAAAATGTACGTTCCGGCAAAAATATTAGAAAACGTTAACTGCATGACCTCTTTCTGCATTGCGTTAAAGTTACTATTTTTAGTTACTGACGCATATAATAGTTTTGTATTTGCTTACAGATTAGCAACCGCACTGTGGAGAACACATGGAAGATATAATTAAAAGTGAGTGTTTGCGAGGTTGCTTCTGACACAGATATATTATGTGAAAATAACAGATGGAAATGAAAGTATCATTAAATTATATTTATCAAGAAAATCAAGGAATTAAAAAAGATATGACGAATTAAACCAACACATTTAAAATAAAATTGTGGTGACATTATATAGACGTAATGATAATGTTTATGACAGTAAAATAATAAAGCTTCAGGATGAAATAAATCCCAATAATCACCTAATATTGGATCTTTTTTATATGTAACAATACGTTTTCTGAAATGAGCAACTTTACCTATTTATGATATAGCATAGGGATTGCTAACAGCTATCAAAGAGGAACCTTTATATAAATAATAATTTGTTTCACGGGTTTTAAAATTAATAGTAGCTGTTTTATAGGTACTTGTTTAATAGAGTTTGCCAACATTCACACACACTCAACTTAAGCATGTTACTCTGATATAAGTGTAATAAATATATAAGCTTATTATATTAGTTCATATAACAATATCTTAATATAAACTTTCCTATATATATATATATATATATATATATATATATATATATATATATAAATGCTGATAAGTATTCCTTCACGGATGGAAAATTATGATGAATAGTTATAATCTGGAATACTGCATTCTGCAGTGCATAAAATCGCAGTTCCGACGTTTCGCTAGAATCTCATCTAGCATTGACGAGGTGAGCATATAAACAGTTAAAGAGCGAGACTGTTGTTGGGCTCACCTCGTCAATGCTAGATGAGATTCTAGCGAAACGTCGGAACTGCGATTTTATGCACTGCAGAAAGGAACGGATATACACCAGAATATAACTATACATCATATATATATATATATATATATATATATATATATATATATATATATATATTCTTGATATTTAACGTTATCCATTGTTTTTCCGTTGCACTGACTTTATGAAGTTAATATATTACTATTGTAAGTAATTTTATCCACCATTAAGTGCAATAATTTTACCTTGAGTGATGAGGCACCTTTCGGTCACTTGAAAATTGTCGAATCACTCGAGTGATATATATATATATATATATATATATATATATATATATATATATATATATATATATATTGTAACAGTTGAGCCTTTTTTCCTGGGGTAAGTATTTATCAGGGCTTTATTAAAAATGTGTGTTAATTACTAATTAACAAATTAATTAACCTTACTTACCAGGGGCTCCTAGTTTTCCGTTTCAGGCAGGCATAATAATATCTTTCTGTAAACGATCTTCTGATATCATTGGAAGGCAGAACTAGGTTACTTGAAATGAAAATTGAAAGTTTGTAGCGTTCTAGGTTACTTTTGAAATAAGAATTTAAATTTTTAAAATACCAAGTCATACAATTTATTAATCAGTGACAAATTACAAAAGAACAAATGACACCAATGTGTCGAGTAATTTACTTTTAATTACTGCTAATTATTACATACTTTTTAATTACTTATTAACCTTTAAAATTTATATATATCGAGAAGGTAGTAACTTAAGATTTCCAATTAAATGTTTAGAAATGAATATTCAGAGGACAATTTCTACCGTTCATGTGTTAACCGTTTATCAATTAAAAATTCTTCAACTTAGTTAACATTAAAATACATTTTCTTTATTATTATCTAAAACATACCTGGTTGTGCACTTATAAAAAACTTTAACACATATTAAACATTGCCCATGGCTTTTGGAATCACTAATCAATGCACATCGATCCTGGAATCAGCGCTCTTACACAAAAATTGTATAAACTTTTATTTATTTAAAACACGTAAATAATCGCTTCTGACTTCTTCTTTAGCCGTTAATAAAATTTGGTACCGGCCTTGACATCTTAAATTTTGAATACTGGAAGCTTATAAATTTCTAAATTATGTCCGAAAATGCCATTACGTCTCTTCTGTTCAAGAGCCTCTGGAGGAGTGGGGCTTCTGCAAGGGCACGCCAAAGGAATTTCCCACTCTTGGTTATTATTTCGAATTTTTTGATTGGTCCATCAGATCAGGCGATATCAGACCATGCTTACGTCACATTGGGGGATGTCAGTTTTTTAACTTAAGCTACCAACTCGTACGATACTTTACATTTTTACCCGCTAGGGGCGCTACGAAACTTACCCTAGAATTACAATTGTACAAAGAAAACAAAAATTTTCTTTTACATTCGGACGATACAATTATTAAATAAAAATCAAATATAGAAAATGAATTTATATGTAACACCTTATTTTCAAGAGTGTTAGATTTTCTCTTGTCGACCTGAAAAGAAAATTTTTGTTCGACATTACATTTTATTTCTACTTCAACATTTATTACATAAGTGTGTGTGCAGTGTGTGTGCAGTCCCCTTTTACAATTGAACAAAATTTTATACGTACTATAGTAAGAGTATAAACATTGACTGGCCTACGGATGTTTTTGTTTACTTGCATTCTCAACTATGAAATACTTGGTATTCCCCCTAGCGCTTGACAAATACTACAACGGAAGCGTATTCACTATCTCACACATAAGCTCTTTTACAAATCTACCGGTTTGACATCGTTCTATTGCAAAGACATTCTACACATTTCACGTTTTAAAACTTTTTAAAATATTACACACTTAAGTACTTTTATTAAAATTTGTTTCTTGTGAACATTCTGTTTCATAAACTTTTATGAATACTAATTTATATCTTTTCAATTTTTAAATTCTTTACTCTTTTAATTTCTTATTAATTTTTAATCAAATTACTTCTTTATTAAAAATCCTACAAATAATTTATTAATTAAATTTTCTTCAAAATTGTCTCTTTTCGTGTCAACAAACATAACCTACTAGCTGTATTTATCACAGTCCACTGCCTGGGATCTGCAAAACTGCTTACTCCCTGTAAGCCACAAATTACCATATTTAAACGACGCTAAATATATATATATATGTTCTCGTAAATTCTCTCTCAATTTACAAACTAAAACTGTACCGTTGCTTTACAACTTCTCTCTGTTATTTCTACAACATTCGTACAGCTTATACAAAAACCCTGGATTCCAAATCCCATATTTTGAATCGAAATACTTTATTCTTAAATCAAATCCCATACTTTGATTTAAAAACTATACAGATAGTTGTTGAATCAAAAAGGACTTTATTCACTTTATTTTTCTTAAATTTTCTTTTAAACATTACTATAACAATTTGATTTTAAAATCTTGACATCTTAAATTTTGAATACTGGAAGCTTATAAATTTCTAAATTATGTCCGTAAATCCCATTACGTCTGTTCTGTTCAAGAACCTCTGGAGGAGTGGGGCTTCTGCAAGGGCACGCCAACGGAATTTCCCACCCTTGATTATTATTTCGAATTTTTTGATTGGTCCATCAGACCAGGCGATTCAGACCATGCTTACGTCACATGGGGGGATGTCAGTTTTTTAACTAAGCTACCAACTCGTACGATATTTTACATTTTTACCCGTTAGGGGCGCTACGAAACTTACCCTAGAATTACAATTGTACAAAGAAAACAAAAATTTTCTTTTATATTCGGACGATACAATTATTAAATAAAAATCAAATATATAAATGAATTTATATGTAACACCTTATTTTTAAGAGTGTTACATTTTCTCATGTCGACCTGAAAAGAAAATTTTTGTTCGACATTACATCTTATTTCTACTTCAACATTTTATACATGAGTGTGTGTGAAGTGTGTGTGCAGTCCCCTTTTACAATTGAACAAAATTTTATACGTACTATAGTAAAAGTTTAAACAATATTCAGCAACGGATGTTTTTGTTTACTTTCAAAATTTGTATTCAATAATTAAATTATAAGAACTTGGAAGTTTTAGGTCTGATTGAAACTGAGTATCTTAAGGTTCAAAGTCTAGCGCTTTGGCACTGGCCCACTCTCCCATAATTAGGAATATACCTCTAAAAGAAGCTATGAATTTTTCTTTTGCCCCCATCTGGTGGTTGTCCAAACCTCCATTGTACAACCTTAAA
>JBAIZL010000001.1:34684492-34746992 GCA_036971475.1 Prosapia bicincta
GTGTGTGTGTGTGTGTGTGTGTGTCTGTGTGTGTGTATGTGTGTGTGTGTGTATGTGTGTGTCTGTGTCTGTGTGTATGTGTGTGTTTGTGTGTGTGTGTTTTTGTGTGTGTGTGTGTGTGTGTGTGTGTGTGTGTGTGTGTGTGGTGTGTGTGTGTGTGTGTGTGTGTGTGTGTGTGTGTGTGTGTGTGTGTGTGTGTGTGTGTGTGTGTGTGTGTGTGTGTGTGTGTGTGTGTGTGTGTGTGTGTGTGTGTGTGTGTGTGTGTGTGTGTGTGTGTGTGTGTGTGTGTGTGTGTGTGTGTGTGTGTGTGTGTGTGTGTGTGTGTGTGTGTGGTGTGTTTGAAAATCATACAAATGGTGGACCTAAGTTTCATATTTTAAATACTAATTATTTATGCCATGCACATTTGAACAAATCTCGTTTGATTTACCATAAATCAGTTTTATTACTAAAATTACAGGTATATAATAATAATTTTGCAGTCTGATTTATTTCAAATCAAACACAAATAATAGCAGTGTTCATTATTTATAAGTTAAAAAACAATTACAAAACCCATAATTACAGATCACAACATCACACAAATAACGTGAATAATAACTTATGATGATGTTAGCCGTTTCATCGAGGCTTAGTAACTACTTAAATTTGTACTAATGATTAATTATTTACAATTAGGCATTAAATTAAAGTAACCTGTTAAATATACAGTAATAAATAAATAAGTATTGTTAAGTGTAAACAACGGTTAAACATATAAAGCAAACATAAACGGTTGTAAATTAAGTTAATTCACGTTTCACATTTCAGAGAGAAACATTCGGTAGTTTAGGTATAAATAATGCGTCTGTGACGTCATTATGCACTCTTGCTGTACTGTATGTTTATACGAGTAGGAGTATTTATTAGAGAGGAGAGAAATAATTTCCTCTATTATTCCTTATAGCATAGTGTACAATTACGAGAACATTTAACGTTGGAGGAAGTATGTATGAGTACTTAAACAAGAAACTTTAATTCCTAAGCAAGATACTTGGTAATTCTAGGTTGGTATTTAATTAAATAAATAACAAACGGGTGATAAACGGTTCAAAGATATTTATTTTAAATATAGCTCAAAGTAAGTTTTAGTGAAGCCCACGGGGTTTGGTATTTTGGCTCCTCATTTTAAATATTTGCATATAAATGTAAGGACTTGGTTTTAATAATGAACTATTTGCTGAAACATTCCACTGTTAAATTAATTATCATTGACTCCATTATCAACTGTTTTCGAATTTATTAACTACATAATTAGAGTGCTTAAATGAGTAATTCAATTACTTTAATCAATGTCGCATTCATTTTCAGAGGGTAATTGCTACTAAACAATTTCATTACGTGCATGAAACACGAACTGTAGTTGTACAACTGTGATGCAAATAATAAATAACGGAAGTTGTCATATAATTCTCCGCTATACTCATGCTCCAGTTTCGGTGCAAGGCTAGTAACAACGCAATAGTTTGGGGTGATATTTTGCTAAATAACGTAACAGTCTTAGAACCAGAACAATAAATAAATATGTCTAGTTCCTACAGCTTACTCAAGCTGGTAAATATATACGAACTTCTTTTATTATAAAAAATATTACTCTGCTCTCATAGAACATTATTTTTATAATTATAATAGACACCTCCGTTGTTTTAAATGTGTTCGCTCAATCCATCATGAGGCTATTTCATACCTTTAACTGTTCTAATATTTACACTCTTGGTATATTTCTTCCACCTGTTACTTTCCCATAATACATCAGTGCCAGATGTGTAATGATCAGTCACTTTTTAATTACTTCCCCCGCAACATGGTTTTGTTCGTGTGGGAAGGTACATACGGTTCAGGAATTAGGAAATTGGGTTGTCATATTTTTACGGTACATGTTTGCTTCTAAAGACATTTAGGTCTAACCCAGAGATACATCTCCACCACGTCAGAATAAAAGCTTTTAACGTGACACAGAAAACGAGAAGAAAGATTTTAACGCTGAGCGGCAACGGTGCTTGGCTTCCCTCCATGAAGAACGTAATCCATAAACAGAATACTCTGGTAAGAGAACAGACACAATCTTCGGTATTTAGGTTCCATAACATTTTAATTGCACAACTTTATTTTTATTTGAAAATTATTAATGCTAGTGTAATGCTCAAAGTAAAATATTATGTACAATACATTTAAATTTCCATAATTGAACGAAAATAAACACGAGAAATTGCAACTAAGTGCAAAAATATTTATATAAATAAATCAATTAAAATTACTATCATCGAATGTGTGTGAGTTTCCTAAAGTGGATTAATGTCAGATAATATCAATAACTTTCGTATCTGGAGGACAATTTTACAAATCTTGGAGCTTTTCCGTAGGATTTGTAATTCCAAACATGATAAGTTGTTACTAGAATCATAATGAGACTTGTAGCCATTAAACGATTATAAAATGTGTAAACCCTTTCAATAGGTTTTATTCAGATAAAATTAACTTCGAAGAAATTCCTTTACCTTTATTTCAACAAATACCAATATTAGTGTTTTCATTTATGGAAATATATTTATAAGAAAACTTGAGTGATAATGGAAGGAAAATAACAAGTTTTACATTATATCGCCTGTCCTAATACGTGCGTAGCGAAGCTTTTACCCTAAAACTAAATATTAAAACCTAGAATAGTTTTCCAGTTTTTAGGTTTTGAGAATTGTTAGAATTGGTTAACTCTATAAATGAGTTTAATCAATAGAGTTCTTTAGATTTATAGGAAATACACTTGTATAACATAGTTATAGATCCAAAGGAAGGCGGACAATTTGCTCAAGAACTTACAATATGGTGCTCCAATACATTTGTAAATATCCTTCCAAATACGTCCTCGTTCGGCTGATTTATCCTATGAATATAAATCTACAATCACATATTATTATATATGATTGTTTTATAGAAGTTATCGAAAATAATATATATTTTTGCTCCAAAAAATGCATGAACCATAAAACTCATAAAAGTTCATGGGTTTTGCAATTTCTTCAAAACTTAGAATTCTAGAATTCTGGAGTTTGCAGAATTGCTCTAACAATTGTTTTTTAGAGTTACGTAGAATGTTATATTCTTGCTTCAGAAAATGCACGAACTTGAGTTCGTAGGTTATTGCGTTTCCTTCAAAAAATAGAATTCCCTTTGAAATAGCATATATGACACAGAATGGACCATAGATTCTCATGGTGTTCGCCGAATTCACCTAATGTTTTTTTTATAGGATCCATCGAGAATATTTTATTATTGCGTTAATAAATGCATGAACATCATGGATTTTTTACGAAGTATTCAAAAAATAGAATTCTCATTTGCTAGCTCAAATGACATAGAATTGAGAATAGATTCCCATAGTGTTCGCAGAATTCCCATAATGATTGTTTCATAGGAGTTAACGAGAATGTTTTATTTTTGTGTTAAGAAATTCATGAACTATAGTTCATGGATTTTAGTGATTTTTTCAAAAAATAGAATTCCTACTTAAATAGGGTTAATTATAGAGAATCGAACACAGATTCACATGGAGTTTGCAGAGTACATCTAATGTTTGCTTTTTAGAGTTAAGAAGAACGTTATATTTTTGCTCTAAAATATGCATGAACTTTTGTTCATGGACTTTTGCGATTTCTTCAAAAAACATAATTCTTATCCAAATAGCATAAATGACAGAGAATTGACCATAGATTTGCCTGGTGTTCGCAGAATTCATCTGTTCGATTTAAAAGAGTTATTGAGAATGATATATTATTCCTTCATGCTCTAAAAAATGCATGAATTATATTACATGGATTTTTGAGATTTCTTCAATTCTATTATACCTTATCTCGCCATAGTGCTGTTGTAGTAACTGCCATCTGTAAGTGATACGCCATTGTGAGTTTAGCGAATGGCTTTGTGTAGAGAGCTGCGCACGAGCGATATACTAAGCTACCTTAAACTCTAATATCCACCTAATATCGATTCTATTATACCTTATCTCACCATAGTGCTGCTGTAGTAACTGCCATCTGTAAGCGATACGCCGTTGTGAGTTTGGAGAATGGCTTTGTGTAGAGAGCTGCGCACGAGCGATAACTAAGCTACCTTAAACTCTAATATCCATCTACTATCGATTCTATTATACCTTATCTCGACATAATGCTGCTGCAGTAACTGCCATCTGTAAGCGATACGCCATTGTGAGTTTGGAGAATGGCTTTGTGTAGAGAGCTGCACACGAGCGATAACTAAGCTACCTTAAACTCTAATATCCATCTACTATCGATTCTATTATACCTTATCGCGCTATAGTGCTGTTGTAGTAACTGCCATCTGTAAGTGATACGCCTTTGTGTGTTTGGCGAATGGCTTAGTGTAGAGAGCTGCACACGAGCGATAACTAAGCTACCTTAAACTCTAATATAAATCTACTATCGATTCTATTATACCTTATCTCGCTATAGTGCTGTTGTAGTAACTGCCATCTGTAAGTGATACGCCATTGTGTGTTTGGCGAATGGCTTTGTGTAGAGAGCTGCACACGAGCGATAACTAAGCTACCTTAAACTCTAATATCCATCTACTTTCGATTCTATTATACCTTATCTCGCTATAGTGCTGTTGTAGTAACTACCATCTGTAAGTGATACGCCATTGTGTGTTTGGCGAATGGCTTTGTGTAGAGAGCTACGCACGAGCGATAACTAAGCTACCTTAAACTCTAATATCCACCTAATATCGATTCTATTATACCTTATCTCGCCATAGTGCTTTTGTAGTAACTGCCATCTGTAAGCGATACGCCATTGTGTGTTTGGAGAATGGCTTTGTGTAGAGAGCTACGCACGAGCGGTAACTAAGCTACCTTAAACTCTAATATCCATGTACTATCGATTCTATTATACCTTATCTCGACATAATGCTGCTGCAGTAACTGCCATCTGTAAGCGATACGCCATTGTGAGTTTGGAGAATGGCTTTGTGTAGAGAGCTGCACACGAGCGATAACTAAGCTACCTTAAACTCTAATATCCATCTAATATCGATTCTATTATACCTTATCTCGCCATAGTGCTGTTGTAGTAACTGCCATCTGTAAGCGATACGCCATTGTGTGTTTGGAGAATGGATTTGTGTAGAGAGCTACGCACGAGCGATAACTAAGCTAAATTAAACTCTAATATCCATCTACTATCGATTCTATTATACCTTATCTCAACATAATGCTGCTGCAGTAACTGCCATCTGTAAGCGATACGCCATTGTGAGTTTGGAGAATGGCTTTGTGTAGAGAGCTACACACGAGCGATAACTAAGCTACCTTAAACTCTAATATCCATCTACTATCGATTCTATTATACCTTATCTCGCCATAGTGCTGTTGTAGTAACTGCCATCTGTAAGCAATACGCCATCGTGAGTTTGGAGAATGGCTTTGTGTAGAGAGCTGCGCACGAGCGATATACTAAGCTACCTTAAACTCTAATATCCATCTACTATCGATTCTATTATATCTTGTCTCGCCATAGTGCTGCTGCAGTAACTGCCATCTGTAGGCGATACGCCATTGTGAGTTTGGAGAATGGCTTTGTGTAGAGAGCTGCGCACGAGCGATATACTAAGCTACCTTAAACTCTAATATCCATCTACTATCGATTCTATTATATCTTGTCTCGCCATAGTGCTGTTGTAGTAACTGCCATCTGTAAGCGATACGCCATTGTGTGTTTGGAGAATATCTTTGTGTAGAGAGCTGCGCACGAGCGATAACTAAGCTACATTAAACTCTAATATCCATCTACTATCGATTCTATTATACCTTATCTCGACATATTGGTGCTGCAGTAACTGCCATCTGTAAGCGATACGCCATTGTGAGTTTGGAGAATGGCTTTGTGTAGAGAGCTGCACACGAGCGATATACTAAGCTACCTTAAACTCTAATATCCATCTACTATCGATTCTATTATACCTTATCTCGCCATAGTGCTGCTGTAGTAACTGCCATCTGTAAGCGATACGCCATTGTGAGTTTGGAGAATGGCTTTGTGTAGAGAGCTGCACACGAGCGATAACTAAGCTACCTTAAACTCTAATATCCATCTACTATCGATTCTATTATACCTTATCTCGCCATAGTGCTGTTGTAGTAACTGCCATCTGTAAGCGATACGCCATTGTGAGTTTGGAGAATGGCTTTGTGTAGAGAGCTGTGTACGAGCGATATACTAAGCTACCTTAAACTCTAATATCCATCTACTATCGATTCTATTATATCTTGTCTCGCCATAGTGCTGTTGTAGTTACTGCCATCTGTAAGCGATACGCCATTGTGAGTTTGGAGAATGGCTTTGTGTAGAGAGCAGCGCACGAGCGATAACTAAGCTACCTTAAACTCTAATATCCATCTACTATCGATTCTATTATACCTTATCTCGGTATAGTGCTGTTGTAGTAACTGCCGTCTGTAAGCGATACGCCATTGTGAGTTTGGAGAATGGCTTTGTGTAGAGAGCTACGCACGAGCGATAACTAAGCTACCTTAAACTCTAATATCCATTTACTATCGATTCTATTATACCTTATCTCGCTATAGTGCTGTTGTAGTAACTGCCATCTGTAAGCGATACGCCATTGTGAGTTTCGAGAATGGCTTTTTGTAAAGTGCTGCGCACGAGCGATATACTAAGCTACCTTAAACTCTAATATCCATCTACTATCGATTCTATTATACCTTATCTCGCTATAGTGCTGTTGTAGTAACTGCCATCTGTAAGCGATATGCCATTGTGAGTTTGGAGAATGGCTTTGTGTAGAGAGCTGCGCACGAGCGATAACTAAGCTACCTTAAACTCTAATATCCATCTACTATCGATTCTATTATACCTTATCGCGCTATAGTGCTGTTGCAGTAACTGCCATCTGTAAGTGATACGCCTTTGTGTGTTTGGCGAATGGCTTAGTGTAGAGAGCTGCTCACGAGCGATAACTAAGCTACCTTAAACTCTAATATCCATCTACTATCGATTCTATTATACCTTATCTCGCTATAGTGCTGTTGTAGTAACTGCCATCTGTAAGTGATACGCCATTGTGTGTTTGGCGAATGGCTTTGTGTAGGGAGCTACGCACGAGCGATAACTAAGCTACCTTAAACTCTAATATCCGTCTACTATCGATTCTATTACACCTTATCTCGCCATAGTGCGGTTGTAGTAACTGCCATCTGTAAGCGATACGCCATTGTGTGTTTGGAGAATGGCTTTGTGTAGAGAGCTACGCACGAGCGATAACTAAGCTATCCTTAACTCTAATATCCACCTAATATCGATTCTATTATACCTTATCTCACCATAGTGCTGTTGTAGTAACTGCCATCTGTAAGCGATACGCCATTGTGTGTTTGGAGAATGGCTTTGTGTAGAGAGCTACGCACGAGCGATAACTAAGCTACCTTAAACTCTAATATCCATCTACTATCGATTCTATTATACCTTATCTCGACATAATGCTGCTGCAGTAACTGCCATCTGTAAGCGATACGCCATTGTGAGTTTGGAGAATGGCTTTGTGTAGAGAGCTGTACACGAGCGATAACTAAGCTACCTTAAACTCTAATATCCATCTAATATCGATTCTATTATACCTTATCTCGCCATAGTGCTGTTGCAGTAACTGCCATCTGTAAGCGATACGCCATTGTGTGTTTGGAGAATGGATTTGTGTAGAGAGCTACGCACGAGCGATAACTAAGCTAAATTAAACTCTAATATCCATCTACTATCGATTCTATTATACCTTATCTCAACATAATGCTGCTGCAGTAACTGCCATCTGTAAGCGATACGCCATTGTGAGTTTGGAGAATGGCTTTGTGTAGAGAGCTGCACACGAGCGATAACTAAGCTACCTTAAACTCTAATATCCATCTACTATCGATTCTATTATACCTTATCTCGCCATAGTGCTGTTGTAGTAACTGCCATCTGTAAGCAATACGCCATCGTGAGTTTGGAGAATGGCTTTGTGTAGAGAGCTGCGCACGAGCGATATACTAAGCTACCTTAAACTCTAATATCCATCTACTATCGATTCTATTATATCTTGTCTCGCCATAGTGCTGCTGTAGTAACTGCCATCTGTAGGCGATACGCCATTGTGAGTTTGGAGAATGGCTTTGTGTAGAGAGCTGCCCACGAGCGATATACTAAGCTACCTTAAACTCTAATATCCATCTACTATCGATTCTATTATATCTTGTCTCGCCATAGTGCTGTTGTAGTAACTGCCATCTGTAAGCGATACGCCATTGTGTGTTTGGAGAATTTCTTTGTGTAGAGAGCTGCGCACGAGCGATAACTAAGCTACATTAAACTCTAATATCCATCTACTATCGATTCTATTATACCTTATCTCGACATATTGCTGCTGCAGTAACTGCCATCTGTATGCGATACGCCATTGTGTGTTTGGCGAATGGCTTTGTGTAGAGAGCTTCACACGAGCGATAACTAAGCTACCTTAAACTCTAATATCCATCTACTATCGATTGTATTATACCTTATCTCACCATAGTGCTGTTGTAGTAACTGCCATCTGTAGGCGATACGCCATTGTGAGTTTGGAGAATGGCTTTGTGTAGAGAGCTGCGCACGAGCGATATACTAAGCTACCTTAAACTCTAATATCCATCTACTATCGATTCTATTATACCTTATCTTGCTATAGTGCTGTTGTAGTAACTGCCATCTGTAAGCGATACGCCATTGTGAGTTTGGAGAATGGCTTTGTGTAGAGAGCTGCGCACGTGCGATAACTAAGCTACCTTAAACTCTAATATCCATCTACTATCGATTCTATTATACCTTATCTCGCTATAGTGCTGTTGTAGTAACTGCCATCTGTAAGTGATACGCCATTGTGTGTTTGGCGAATGGCTTTGTGTAGGGAGCTACGCACGAGCGATAACTAAGTTACCTTAAACTCTAATATCCGTCTACTATCGATTCTATTACACCTTATCTCGCCATAGTGCGGTTGTAGTAACTGCCATCTGTAAGCGATACGCCATTGTGTGTTTGGAGAATGGCTTTGTGTAGAGAGCTACGCACGAGCGATAACTGAACTACCTTAAACTCTAATATCCACCTAATATCGATTCTATTATATCTTATCTCACCATAGTGCTGTTGTAGTAACTGCCATCTGTAAGCAATACGCCATCGTGAGTTTGGAGAATGGCTTTGTGTAGAGAGCTGCGCACGAGCGATATACTAAGCTACCTTAAACTCTAATATCCATCTACTATCGATTCTATTATATCTTGTCTCGCCATAGTGCTGCTGTAGTAACTGCCATCTGTAGGCGATACGCCATTGTGAGTTTGGAGAATGGCTTTGTGTAGAGAGCTGCCCACGAGCGATATACTAAGCTACCTTAAACTCTAATATCCATCTACTATCGATTCTATTATATCTTGTCTCGCCATAGTGCTGTTGTAGTAACTGCCATCTGTAAGCGATACGCCATTGTGTGTTTGGAGAATTTCTTTGTGTAGAGAGCTGCGCACGAGCGATAACTAAGCTACATTAAACTCTAATATCCATCTACTATCGATTCTATTATACCTTATCTCGACATATTGCTGCTGCAGTAACTGCCATCTGTATGCGATACGCCATTGTGTGTTTGGCGAATGGCTTTGTGTAGAGAGCTTCACACGAGCGATAACTAAGCTACCTTAAACTCTAATATCCATCTACTATCGATTCTATTATACCTTATCTCACCATAGTGCTGTTGTAGTAACTGCCATCTGTAGGCGATACGCCATTGTGAGTTTGGAGAATGGCTTTGTGTAGAGAGCTGCGCACGAGCGATATACTAAGCTACCTTAAACTCTAATATCCATCTACTATCGATTCTATTATACCTTATCTTGCTATAGTGCTGTTGTAGTAACTGCCATCTGTAAGCGATACGCCATTGTGAGTTTGGAGAATGGCTTTGTGTAGAGAACTGCGCACGAGCGATATACTAAGCTACCTTAAACTCTAATATCCATCTACTGTCGATTCTATTATACCTTATCTCGCCATAGTGCTGTTGTAGTAACTCCAAGTGTAAGCGATACGCCATTTTGAGTTTGGAGAATGGCTTTGTGTAGAGAGCTGCGCAAGAGCTATATACTAAGCTACCTTAAACTCTAATATCCATCTACTATCAATTCTATTATATCTTGTCTCGCCATAGTGCTGCTGTAGTAACTGCCATCTGTAAGCGATACGCCATTGTGAGTTTGGCGAATGGCTTTGTGTAGAGAGCTGCGCACGAGCGATAACTAAGCTACCTTAAACTCTAATATCCATCTACTATCGATTCTATTATACCTTATCGCGCTATAGTGCTGTTGCAGTAACTGCCATCTGTAAGTGATACGCCTTTGTGTGTTTGGCGAATGGCTTAGTGTAGAGAGCTGCTCACGAGCGATAACTAAGCTACCTTAAACTCTAATATCCATCTACTATCGATTGTATTATACCTTATCTCGCTATAGTGCTGTTGTAGTAACTGCCATCTGTAAGTGATACGCCATTGTGTGTTTGGCGAATGGCTTTGTGTAGGGAGCTACGCACGAGCGATAACTAAGCTACCTTAAACTCTAATATCCATCTACTATCGATTCTATTACACCTTATCTCGCCATAGTGCGGTTGTAGTAACTGCCATCTGTAAGCGATACGCCATTGTGTGTTTGGAGAATGGCTTTGTGTAGAGAGCTACGCACGAGCGATAACTAAGCTACCTTAAACTCTAATATCCACCTAATATCAATTCTATTATACCTTATCTCGCCATAGTGCTGTTGTAGTAACTGCCATCTGTAAGCGATACGCCATTGTGTGTTTGGAGAATGGCTTTGTGTAGAGAGCTACGCACGAGCGATAACTAAGCTACCTTAAACTCTAATATCCATCTACTATCGATTCTATTATACCTTATCTCGACATAATGCTGCTGCAGTAACTGCCATCTGTAAGCGATACGCCATTGTGAGTTTGGAGAATGGCTTTGTGTAGAGAGCTGTACACGAGCGATAACTAAGCTACCTTAAACTCTAATATCCATCTAATATCGATTCTATTATACCTTATCTCGCCATAGTGCTGTTGCAGTAACTGCCATCTGTAAGCGATACGCCATTGTGTGTTTGGAGAATGGATTTGTGTAGAGAGCTACGCACGAGCGATAACTAAGCTAAATTAAACTCTAATATCCATCTACTATCGATTCTATTATACCTTATCTCAACATAATGCTGCTGCAGTAACTGCCATCTGTAAGCGATACGCCATTGTGAGTTTGGAGAATGGCTTTGTGTAGAGAGCTGCACACGAGCGATAACTAAGCTACCTTAAACTCTAATATCCATCTACTATCGATTCTATTATACCTTATCTCGCCATAGTGCTGTTGTAGTAACTGCCATCTGTAAGCAATACGCCATCGTGAGTTTGGAGAATGGCTTTGTGTAGAGAGCTGCGCACGAGCGATATACTAAGCTACCTTAAACTCTAATATCCATCTACTATCGATTCTATTATATCTTGTCTCGCCATAGTGCTGCTGTAGTAACTGCCATCTGTAGGCGATACGCCATTGTGAGTTTGGAGAATTTCTTTGTGTAGAGAGCTGCGCACGAGCGATAACTAAGCTACATTAAACTCTAATATCCATCTACTATCGATTCTATTATACCTTATCTCGACATATTGCTGCTGCAGTAACTGCCATCTGTATGCGATACGCCATTGTGTGTTTGGCGAATGGCTTTGTGTAGAGAGCTTCACACGAGCGATAACTAAGCTACCTTAAACTCTAATATCCATCTACTATCGATTCTATTATACCTTATCTCACCATAGTGCTGTTGTAGTAACTGCCATCTGTAGGCGATACGCCATTGTGAGTTTGGAGAATGGCTTTGTGTAGAGAGCTGCGCACGAGCGATATACTAAGCTACCTTAAACTCTAATATCCATCTACTATCAATTCTATTATATCTTGTCTCGCCATAGTGCTGCTGTAGTAACTGCCATCTGTAAGCGATACGCCATTGTGAGTTTGGCGAATGGCTTTGTGTAGAGAGCTGCGCACGAGCGATATACTAAGCTACCTTAAACTCTAATATCCATCTACTATTGATTTTATTATACCTTATCTCGCCATAGTGCTGTTGTAGTAACTGCCATCTGTAAGCGATACGCCATTGTGAGTTTGAAGAATGGCTTTGTGTAGAGAGCTGCGCACGAGCGATATACTAAGCTACCTTAAACTCAAATATCCATCTACTATCGATTCTATTATATCTTGTCTCGCCATAGTGCTGCTGTAGTAACTGCCATCTGTAAGCGATACGCCATTGTGAGTTTGGCGAATGGCTTTGTGTAGAGAGCAGCGCACGAGCGATATACTAAGCTACCTTAAACTCTAATATCCATATACTATCGATTCTATTATACCTTATCTCGCCATAGTGCTGTTGTAGTAACTGCCATCTGTAAGTGATACGCCATTGTGAGTTTGACGAATTGCTTTGTGTAGAGAGCTGCGCACGAGCGATATACAAAGCTACCTTAAACTCTAATATCCATCTACTATCGATTCTATTATACCTTATCTCGCCATAGTGCTGTTGTAGTAACTGCCATCTGTAAGTGATACGCCATTGTGTGTTTGGCGAATGGCTTTGTGTAGAGAGCTGCGCACGAGCGATATACTAAGCTACCTTAAACTCTAATATCCATCTACTATCGATTCTATTAAACATTGTAGACATCCAACAATTATCTTTGCTCACTAATTGTTAAATCTAGCGATATATTGTTGAAATCTTTTGTAATTATTGTTTTTTACCAGTTTCAACAGTCGCCACGACATATGCTGCCAGTATTGTACATAGATTCATGCGATATTTATGCAAACGTTTATTCATTTATCTGTGAGTTACTGTAGTAATTATGATGATCGTTGTTATGATTGTAAAAGAGTAAACTTTATGCAAAACTGTTCTGTTATTTTCTATCTGTTTATTATCTAAAATTCTTTGGCTATTTTAATTAATTTTTTCATTTTATTATCTATAAAATAATTGAATACCTGTCAATCGTATGTTGTGTAATAGTAAAAAAATCACATAGTGGGAAAAAACAAACTTTTTCAATTACTTTTTCTTTAATGAATTACAATTCATATAGATAAAGTAACATAACCTATGCCTCAAAGCAGCTGCTCTACCACATAATCTATAACATAAAATCAACTGTTTTATGAAATCATGAGTTATCACATATTTTAAACCAAAGGGGGGGAATTAATAATATTTAATACCTTGTCCCTTTCGTAAAAGCTTTTCCTAACTTTGAGGTAATGTAGAAATGTAATTAATATAAGACTAAAATTATTTCAATAAAATAATCATGAATTAATATTTAAAACATCTGTACTAACCTCAAGTGTTATCCACTGCAGGTTTACATAATATACTTCCGCTTGAGTGGATGAAAACATTATTCCACTCATTATATTATATAACATAACATAATAATATATTGTAACGTTATTTTAAGGAATGTTACATGTTAAAGCAGCTTCGGAAAACAAAAAGAGATATTAATTTTAAAATATAAAATGTTTTAAAAAAATTGTAAATTATAAAGTAAATCGTACTGGCTGAGATAAGATATTCACAAAACCTGATACCGCAAGATGCGCAGTAACATGGCGCATAAGTTGAAACACTCACGTAGTCGCTGTAAAACTATCTCTCTCCTTGACGAAATGTAGACGGATACAGACGCCTGAAGAAGTGAGGAGCAAAAAAGGATGTTTTTATTAAAAAATGTAAATTATGTAAAAGTAGCATTATCATTTTATTTGTTCGAAGAAATGTTGCTACACTAAGACTTGACACTGGGCGAGGGGTTCAAATCTCAACCAAAATGCTGAATTGCGAGATCTGAATCCAGAGCCTAGTTCTACCTTACGTATTACAGTTCAGATGAGTTATAATTTTAGACATAAAGTGATGGAAAATATAAATTTAACTTTCAAACTTTAACTGGTCACGGCACAATAATACAAGTCTCTATTTTTTGAAATACGGAAAGTGTTAATTAATTTGTATGATGTAATAGCAAATTTTTTTTTAATGTCGAATAGCTGAACTTAAATGTATTTTAATATATGTAAAAGCAATCTCTTGTGGATATCATGTGCCATGCCATAGTTTTAAAAATAATGTAAAGTTCTTATAAAATCATAATATGTAAAACATTAAATTAATGCCAAATATAGAGCAGTGTATGTAATTACACTTCAGATGTAATTTTGCTTTTGTATTATATATATTTATGTCCAGTAAAACTTGACTTATTTATTCTAATATTTGTTGGTTAAATTATTTATTGAATGCACCATACTTAAATTCAATTAAATTCTTGACATTTCAGGTCAAATAAACTACTTGTGTAAAGAATTACAGCAATATTTACCACCCTAAATTCATTAATAATTTATATCATACATTTTATTAATCACGTTACAATATATATATATATATATATATATATAGGGAGAGTGTAGACTAATAGAAGGGCTTGACAATCACTGGTTTGAATACTGTGTTTCAAAACCATATTAAGAACATTACATATTTTAAGCATGGCCAGCCACATTTTTGTGACTTTTGCACATTATTAATAATGAATTACTTCAGCTAAACCACTTTTATATTTCATATAAAGTAGTTGGACTACTTTAGTGTTTCATGAACATTCTGTCATTTTTTTTTCAAAACTTGTTATAGTTTGTCAAATTTTGTCTACTGTAATAATTTCATTTTTTTGGTTTTTTGTATTGCCACTCCAGTTCACACGTGGGATGCAGTTTCAATCTTCCATATTTGCAAAACACTATCATTGTTTCAGTTTATAGCAGCAATAAACTGAAAATATTCGAAATAATATATATTGAAAGATATATTGTTTTCCCCGTCACAAAGGACAGGATGTAGACACTGTTTCCAACGCTTTCTGAATTTCCCATTGAGCGTTTTATTAAAAACATAAAATACAAAGTATTATATGTAAAGTTTATCTGTTACATTGCCAAAGTAATGATAAATCTCTATCTTATTAGAGATATTAGCAAATAAAATTAGAGAGATTTAAAATTTATTGACTTAAAAACGAATATTATAAAATAAATTTTAAGAAATAAAAAAATCTAAAGAATTGTAAATTTATGCTATCAATGAGCCTTGAATATGGAAAAGTAGCAAACGTTTTATGAAATGACTTTATATAAACTGATGTAATTTCTGGTGTTTATATTCTAAAATCCAAGAAACTAGAATAATCACACAAAAAACAAGAATGGCGTTTCTCTATTGTTGTAAAAACAAGAATTCCATGGGTATAGTCACGGGTTGGTGGAGTACATGTTACTATCTCCGGCTAGGGTTAGACAGGCCTCATGCATTACAAAAAAACCTTAAGGGGAAGGGCCTTCGTAGCGTCCAAGTCGTATATTAAAGGGTTTAATTAGGAAAGACCTCGCAAATGTACGAGTCGGAATCATTATCTAGGTTAACGTTTATCATTTACTTTGTATTTAAGGGGTTGAAGTGACTTATTTTGTTAAAACTACATGAAAATGTTTCATTTCTAGTTACTATTTTAAAAGACCATTATTTTATGGCACTCAAGGGTGGGGGTGCGACTGAAGGGAAAACCATTATAGTCACGTCTACATATATTTTTAATTAAGAAATTGACTAGTTTTTGTGGAATAAGAAATTATTTAACCATTTATTAACAGACGCTAAAACTTGGATTAAAAATACGTACCCTATTAACATCGTGATATAAAATTATTTATATTGACATTTATGAAACGTATCTGGAATGATTTCTCTTCTTGTTCACTCAAGTAGGAATTGAATTTAACAAACTTTGGTTTTTACTAATTGTTGTATATTGTTTATGCTTTTCCCTCGCAGCCTTGCCCCATGTATATTACGCTTTTCTAACGTTGAACATAGCATTAAATTAAATTAGGTATACATATATATATATATATATATATATTTATATATATATATATATATATATATATATATATTTATTTATTTATTTATTTATTTATTTATTTATTTATTTATTTTAAACAACATAGGTTATTCATATACAAGAATATTTATGAATTTATATCCAGAGCTTTGCGTTGGTAAACAGTACCAACATCATCAGGAATGAAAATTACAATAATGTAAGCTATAGGCCTAAAACATATGTTAAATTAGAAATAGATTTGTTGCTAAATTTATACAAATTGCCAAATTAATTTTTTTGCTGTAACATTATAGACATTGAATATAGTATCAAATTTAGAATGTATCTGTATTTGTTCTTTTATTAGTTTGTTATTAATATTGTATTTATATATTTCGAATGCTTCATATATATTCATTCCTAATAAGTTTCATATTTTCAATATTTGGAAATATTTGGTCAGGTATACGGTCAGACCATTGCAATTGTGTAGTGTGATTTCCCTTTTATTGCTCTGGCGATGAATTCGTTGATTGAAACAATAGAATTAGCGATGTGTATAAACTATCAAATCATTTTGTGTCTTTATGCAAGTAATAGGTTTCATATTTTATTAACCGTTAATATAAAAATCTATAAAAATGATGTCCGTTTATATAGGCTTAATGATAATTATATACAATTTAAAATATATGAGTAATAGAGTAGTAGAATAAGTACCCAAAATAATGTAAGTATTTAAAGATAGATAAAAGTACTAATTTTATTCAGAAAGGGTGTACAAAATAAATTATATGTGAAACCTTTTCTGCAGATCTGTAATTTTCTGTAAACCTGAAGTTTTGTGTCGGGCAATGTTTTTAGAAATGGCCTTAGCGTTTTGACTGCCTTGGACCAGGGCTCGTCTAGTGCGCCGGAGACTATACTAGAAACTGTGGTACATTTTGTGCTTGCGTATGTTAGAGACCATGTTTTTAACAGAATTATATTCAGCGTGGAAAAAGGATGACAAATGATTGATTAGCTCTTCTAAATAATCCTAAAATAAAGCATTGAATATTTCACTGAAGGGGTAAATAAATCCACTCTCACTTTGTGTGAAATGTATGAAAAATTATAATAACAACTAAAATCGAAAATAACAACTAATTAAAAATGCATTCAGAATAATAAATATTGGATTTCTGCGATTACAGGGAAATGAAGCATTTGTATTGCTTGGACAAGATTAAGGCATTATAAACAAGCCGCGACTGAAACAGCACATTTATCGTCTTCACATTCGGATTGTCCTTATTTTGTTACCAAGCGCACAAGTTCGCCATATTTTGCACACGGCTGTAAATGCAAATTATATTCTGACTTCCCTCCGGCTAAAGTAGTTGCTCAGTAACATTGTTTCACAGAGTAATAGTTACGTCACGAGCTGGGTTTTACGGAAAGTTTTATTACTACGGGAAAATAAAACTATCTCAGTTACAAATATTTAGTTTAGTGGTTGACTAATTATGAAACAAAATTCTTATTGTATTTCGTCCAAAGTGTTTCCATATCGAAGTATATTGGCCCTTAAAAACATTGAATTTCTATAATTTCACTATTCCTTTCTAAATAATTTGCATAATATTTTTTATTTCATAATTTAGATTTTTCAAAGTACATAGCAAATCAGATAGATACTTAGGTTTGAATAGTATTAGTGCTGGAAACGTCTAGACAAATGCTATGGTACTTTCTGCGTAGTAATGAGTTTATCTATTAATAATTCATGGCTCCTGCATCCTCCCTCCCACAGGTTATTGAAACCACCGTATATATATATATATATATATATATATATATATATATATATAGTAAAAATTTGATTATAAACCACTACCCAGTACTTTTCTATGTTTATATTTGTGTTGATCCCTTTTCCTAATAATAAATTATGGATTTTACGTTATCCTTGGATGAACGTATAGTCTTGGAATGATCTTTAATTCGCTATACGACATAGCCTTGACGAAAATATCAACAACATTATCAATGGGAGTAAGATAATCCATATCAAGTGACAGTAAGTATTTCGAAATAGCAACCCAGTTTTCTTTTCCTAAGATCTGAAGTGGATGTCACGCGTAACATGAAAAGGGTTAAATGATTTTTATAGGTAAATGGTCACTCCCATGAAAATCATCAAGTACCGACCATGAGCATCTAGTAGCCAAAAGTGGGTTGCAGATTTATAGGTCAACAGCTGTCCATCCCCCAGTGGACGCTGCTAAATAAGTGGACGAACCTTAATTTAGCAGTCAAACCTTGTTCCGTTCATCTCGTTGTCTGGAATACTTAGTCACAGATCCTAAGGAAGGGTAGTGACCATTCAAACCTCCGAACAGTGAGAAAGGAGTCCATAAGTGGCTTCTTAGGTTTACAAAATTATTATCTATAATTTACCCATTTGTAAGAACAAAACAAAAGACGTTATTCTGTTTATCTCCACAATTCTGTGCAAAAATAAAAAAATACGACACACTTTCGTTGTTGTTACAATAGAGCAGTGGTCTATTTCGACAGCAGACGTTTGCTCTATATACTTGAGCTTTAATAAATTATTAATTAAAAAAGAAATCAACAAATAATGGATATGTATGGTTGTCTCAGGATAACCGGGATACCCTCAGGAGTTCTTCAGAGGGGTTAGTCTGGACTTCAGGCCCTTCGTGGCAATGAAACCATACCAAAATGTGTGGTACGTTAGCTGTGTAAACTTTAGTGGGTTTTATATAATAATAAAAATTATTTTAAAGTCAATTCCATTCCTTTTGCTGTTTTTTAAATTGTTTTACATTGAACAATTACAAATAATATGTGAATGTGTATATATATTCATATATATATATATATATATATATATATATATATATGTGTGTGTGTGTGTGTGTGTGTGTGTGTGTGTGTGTGTGTGTGTGTGTGTGTGTGTGTGTGTGTGTTAGAATAAATATATTAGGTAGCAAAGTTTCTTGTTCAAATGTTCAATCGTTATTACAACAAATTCCCAACGTATGCAATCCACAAATGTTATTGGGTAAAATAGTGAACTTCTTATCCAACAAGAAAACCTAAAGCCTATAGCAAGACAACTTGCTACAGGCTAGTAATCTCTGTGCCATAGTGCTCAATATCAAACACGTAGTGATGCAGTTCGAATCCAACCTAGAGGTATCGACTTCTTTAAATTAAAAATATGATTCAATTTTTGAAAAACTATATTAACTCATAGAGTCATCCCCTTCAACTTTAAACAAAATATATTTTACTTTGCATAGATAAAAAAAGTATTTTATTACCGATTTAAATTTGTACATGATAAATAAATATATTGTAAAGGGAGTGTTGACTGATGGAAAGAACTGAATAACTAAAACAGCACGCAGACTTTAACTGCAGTAAAATTTAGGATACCTGGCGAAATACGAGAACGTCTCTCGAAGTACATGTTATGCTGAGTTTGCAATTGTCAATTGATAAAAACACATATTTGTGAACATATTTTGTAGAGATTTTGATTTTGAAGAGATAGACGTAAAAAATCCAACCAGAACACAAACTTCATACATGAGCCTCAATGCACTTGGTGATGGGCTAGAGCAATATGCCCCTTGCCTTGTAGGCTAACTTTCCCTGAGTCCTAATAAACAGTCATTTGACCTACACTGGCATTTTATTTCCTTACCTAGTTCCTGATCCTTAGAAAAGATATTGTCGTAGAGAATCATTTCTTCAATTCCTTTTATTAGTTCACACTATTTAAATATGCCTTGTTCAAATATTCAATCATTATAAATAATTTTTACTCATCCGTTCAAGTACATTTTTATAAACCTGTATTAAATCTTTCTTTATCCAACGTCTGCCCTTGGTAACTCGACCATTTGCCATCGTGGAGAACAGTAGAGCTTGGAGAGTCTGGTTTTTGGGTCGCTATTGTATGCTTCGATTTGTGGACAGGTAGGAAGGTGGTCTCCATCCATATTTCCTGTTTGGCACAAGGGCCACCGATCCGTGTCCGCCAGCCCAATGCGATGAAGGTGCGCCTGAAGGTAGTCGTGTCCCGTGTACAAAATACAGTTATTTTGTCCCATTTGGCTTAAAATAAGTGATAACATATGATTTCATTAAACTGTAACATATAACATTTGTTTAGTAATAGTTCGATTTTATACTTTTTCGGATCGACAAAACTCACACAAGCTTTAACATATATCACAAAACTTGTGATCTGAAATATTTAGAAAACGTAGTGATTTTTGTACAAATATTTGTGAGATATTTAGTCGCATAACAAAGACCTAATGCTCGTGGGGAAATACAATACACCTCTGCTTGTGACAGTTCGAATAGGCAGAAAAAATGGAGTTTTGCGCTGAATAAAGAATACGAGGTCAATTTCCATTAAATCTGATGTTGACGTTATTAATTAAAAAGCAATGATGAATATGTTTGCCTCCGGATTGTTTTAGTGGGGAATTAATTTACTTGTTTGCATATCTTTTCTCTTTTTTATAAGCTTATTTACAAAGATTCATTCAGTGGATAAACAGTAATGTACAGACCATACTTCATGATAAATTAAGATTATAACAATAAAATGCAAAAACCTGGTTGAATAAATAAGTCAATGAAGTTACCTATTGCGTCATTGCTTTAATTGTTGGATATATAATTCTATCGCTATAATTCCAGTAATATTATATACATACATATATCTTTTTAATCATCAGAATAACTGAATATATGTAAATAAATACCATGAAATAATTAAAATAAATAAAAAAGTAAAACTTGCATATAAAACTAATATAAAATATTAAATATGATGAATAGCAGTATTAAAAATAATAATATGCATTAAAAACTTTGTGTTAGTAAATTAAAATGGAAAATCTGTAATAAAACTTATATAGATCAATCGAAAAAACGAAAAGAGAGGCATAAAAAACATTTAAATACTTATGAAAAATCATTAATAAACCAATCAAAATGTTGCACATCATTATATTATTAACAACTACAAATTTTCGAACATACAAAAAAATAAACTCCAAAAAGAATTTAATAAAGGGCTAAGAATGGACATATAAGAGGCATTCGAATTATATAAATATAATATTATTAACAAATTATTAAGTGAACAAATACAAATACTGTCTCTATAATGTTGTATTACATCGCATACAGATAGACTACGTACGGAAAACTTTTGCTCCCCTATTTAATATTTATGTAATATATCACTGGAAAGGACATTATATTTACACACGCAGATATACAACGACAAATTTACAGCTGAAGGTCTCAAGACCCCATATTAAGGCAGTAATGGAGAGATATAGCAACCCCAAGTACGTGGATTTTATACTGAAGTTGTACCTTTGCAAGTTATATATACAATATGGAGTATTTGTTTTTGTAATATTTCCTACTTTGTAACGAAGATCACGACGTCGAGGCAGTGTAATGTATTCATTTTTTATTTATGTAATTTCCTAGTTTGAGTAGATAAATTGTTAAAATATATTTTATTTCCTCTTATTTATTTTTTAATATTTTCATAAGAGTATTTGTGAGGCCCTGGGAATTGTTTTTTTGCAAAACAGTTCTATGTTATTTTTAACATTATTCCTGAGTTAATTAAATATACTTCAACAACTTATACTTACTTATACTTTATACTCTGGCTTAATTTATTTATACTTAAGTATAAGTTGCTAAATTATGTACTCTACATAAAACTACCATTCATAGGATGTAAGTACAACAAGTATAATGAAAAGTCAATTCCCACTTGACTCGTCAAAGAAACATATTTACTCTAGCAACTTTTTATTAAATAACTACAACTGAAACAATTATATATATTATAACTTTACTACTAAAACTTTACTAAACAAAATTAAATCTTCAGAGCGGTAAAAGTTTATTAAAACAAACAGACTATTTTCGCCGACGATGTCGCCTTCATTAGTGCTTTCCTACTGCGTGGTATCACTGATGAAGGCTACATCGTCTTCAAAACTAGTCTGTTTTATTAAACTAGTGTGTTTGTTCTAATAAACCTATGTGTACTGGGATTTAGAGTAAACTGTTTTAAACATTAACCGTTGTGAATTTTTCTTACTAGCTAGGCTTTAACTTAAAATGTATTATTATTTATACATTATCACCATACCTAACTACGCAATCTATAGACCCACTAGTATAATAATTTACCCGAGAATACTTTAGAAACTCAGCATTTGCATCAAACAAAAGTTTTCGCCCAATAAATTCATACGAATGTCTTACCATACATCTGTTCACTTAAAGATTTTGGACGACGTTACTACAAAGAGCTAAAAGCTCGGTTTACCCGGTTATTGCGGCGATGCTATTTCTATTGTAAAAATTCTCAACACTTCAAAAGCAAAAGTGGGTAAATTGAAAGTATAAAAATTGAGGAAACAATGGCGTTTTATTTTATTTTCATATGTAAAATAATTCTGACATTTTGTTCTTACAGATTGTAAACACCAATTTTACGTTTGACCGGTCAATATTCATTACTCAGTGGCGTGTAGTGATTGACATACATCTCGAGTGCATTTAAGTAACACTACCTTTATCATTCATTATGCAAATACGTTGATTAATTTAGTTCCCCCTGAACCCTATATTCGCCCGTTGCACGTTAATTTCAAAACATATGCACAAAAGTGAAAAGCTAAAAATAACTTTTACAAAGATAAACACTTGTTGATCTATGAAAAAAACATTATTATAAACTACAGAACAAATACAGTTATTATAAACTACAGAACTAATACAGTTATTATAAACTACAGAACTAATAAAGTTATTATAAACTACAGAACAAATACAGTTATTATAAACTACAGAACAAGTGCAGTTATTCTAAACTACAGAACAAATACAGTTATTCTAAACTACAGAAGTAATACAGTTAATATAAACTACCGAACAAATACAGTTATTCTAAACTACAGAACTAATACAGTTATTATAAACTACAGAACAAATACAGTTAATATAAACTACCGAACAAATACAGTTATTCTAAACTACAGAACTAATACAGTTAATATAAACTACCGAACAAATACAGTTATTCTAAACTACAGAACTAATACAGTTATTATAAACTACAGAACAAATACAGTTATTATAAACTACAGAACAAATACAGTTATTATGAAATTATACGGTTGCTAAACATTATTATGTAATTATTTACAATATCTTTAGAGGTTACTTATGTTCCCCTTAATTAGATCATAATGTACTAAAATAGTATTGGCGATAGTAAAGGTAAATTCTCATTACAAACATTTAAATGCTTTTCTCAATACAGAATATCTGTATAAGAGTTAGCCCTCTGTTAGTACCCCCCCCCCCGAGTATCAAATCTATTTGTTTTAAACATTTTTCACTTGTTGTACGCTACTCACATCAACTATATTCTATACTACACATTTGCCTTAAAAATAATAATGTACTGTAATTTATTGTTGTTCGTATTCAATTTTTGGTTTTTTTAAAATTTAGATTAAAATTAGTTAAAATGTTTCCTATTTCCCCTTGATACTTCCACTTAAACCTAACCTATCTATAGACGAACTCACTGTTCGTTTGTACTAACAAACCCCCCTCTTAGTACTCACACCCACTCTTATAAGCTCTGTGGTATTTAGCACTGTAAATGTTTTACTCAGGCGCTAATGGCGCTACGTTACAGTTATAACCTATAATGCAAAGTAATAAATACATTGCCACTGGAATGGAGCCAAATTAATTTCCCCCTAGCCAGAACTCCCTAATGGCCTTCATTTGCTAAATGTAAAAAATCTATTGCATCAATTCCATGTATGTTTGTAATTATTATTTTTGTTAAATGCATTGTTTTTTTATTAAAGTTTTATTCGGCCTCAATAGTTTTATATAAGTGAAATAAATGTGTAAGTAAATTATTATTTACTAAATACACATATAACGCTCTTGGTTTTGTTGAGTAGAGTTATATATAAATATACAGAAATATTGGTTGTTATAATATAAGGAAATATAAGGGATGAAGTAATATTCTTTATGTAAAACGCGTGTTTCACAATATAACCGGTCATTCCTCGTCAATTTGATAATCTGAAATCTATATAGATCATTTTATTAAATTAAAAAATTTTTTTATATCTATTGAAAGAAGTAATTAATTGTATATTACAAGTTACATTTAGTAAATACTGTAACGGAATATTCGATCAAGTTACATTTCCTGTCTTACAGGCTGTGATTCTATTGGGAAAGCGGATTTATAGGGCGAGAAGTCGTCAAGGAATCGGATTTAGTCAAACAAATTCCCAATCAGAGACTTTGCGCTGAAAGTAGAAATATCTGCAGCAGCTTCTGCTCCAGATTAATTTGTAATTAATTTTCCCAATTGTAAAGTGAATATGGAAACCTGTACTGTTAAGTCCCCTCCCCAAAAGAAACTAGTCTGTTTTAATAAACTATCGTGTTGGTTTTAATAAACTAGTAAGTAGTGAGATTTAGAAAAAACTGGTTTAATTTTTACTGATGTAAATTGTTTTCGTTAGGTAAGCTCTGATTAGTTTACGAGACACCTTGTCATTTATATTGGGTTGCAAAAAGGTTTTGTTGGAAATGGAATAATGGATTCGTTTTACTTAAATATTAACATTCCGTGTACTGTTTAGCCATGGTAACATTGGATATCCAGCACCCTTGAAAATTGCTAACATTATTCTTCCCTACCGGTATAAAACACTGCGTAGAGTACTGAAACTGAATCAGTTGCAATTATCTTCTCTCGTCGTTTTATAGGAGACCTCAAGAGATTTTGTTGGGCTGAAACCTGTCTTTGCGTTCACAATGGCCCCAGCAAGAGGGCACAACCAACCAACCGCCTTAGACCACATCAATTTCCTTTAAGGAACTTTTGACAACCCCCTCATCTCTCAAAACGAGGCCAAACCTTTAAGAACGCTACAAGAGTTGTCTCAAATTGTACGGAGGCCATATAGAACCTGTTTAAACTAGAGTCTGCCCGATTTAGATTCTTTTTCATTTTATGTGTAGGCTATGTAAATAATATAAAATTTTACATCTGTTTCACTGTTTATTTTCTTGAATACGTTATTTTTAGAATATTATGTAATAGTTATATGTATGTTATATTGAAACAACACATATAGTCCTAATAAAGCATCGTGCATTTCTCTTATGCTTGTAGGAAATGGTTTGTGTGTTGTACAATACGTCTGTCTCCATTTCAAGGCTCCTGGCACTCGGATTCTACTCCCAAAGCAATCTCCGGCTTCATGTGAGTAGCATATTGTAATGTCATTGTTTAGAGATAAATTTAATTCCACCTGTTTTTCCTTCTGTATTAAGCTGTACACTTACAATAATATTTTCAGTTGAAATATTTATTAAGTGAATATATCGTTTTGTAATTTGGACACTGTATAGATTTTATTTATTTTTAACGTGAAATGTATTATTCATAGACTACTTAAATCTATAATAATTATAATCTATTACAATTTTATTTCTTTTGCAATAAAATGGGTAAAGTAAACAAATAAATTTTAAATTCAATCATTATTTATGTCACAAAAAAAATTTATTTCAGTTACTTTTTAATATATAGTTAAGTTATAAATAAAGTAACATAGCCTATGCCTTAATACGGCTGATCTATCACGAAACCTACAACATAAAATCACCTATTTTATGAAAGCATATATTATCAATTATTTAAAGGCAAATGGGTCATCAAAATAACTATAATGCATACTTTGCCTTTTGTGGAAACATTTTCTCTCATATAAAACTCAAATTGATTCGTTATTGTATTTAAATAATGAATTCATTATTGAAAAAGACTATATTAAGATCAAGTATCATCCCACTACAAGTTTAAAAAAATGTATTTGAATTTGAGTGGATGAATAAAATGTGTTTTATTAACGATTGAATATTTGTACAATGTATATAATTAGGAGATTGTGAGTTAACAGAAGGAATTGGGAAACAGACTTTTGGTAAATATATAAAATCGTATATAAATAATATTAAATATTAAATACAACCCTAACACGTATAACCCTAATACTTTTATAATAGGTTTTTGGTGTAGACCTATAACATGTTGAAAGCCTAATTAAATTTAAGAAATGTATTTTCTGACCATCTAAAGCGATAAAAAGATCATATTGCATTCACTTAATTTAATATCATTGCTTTAGAAGACATTTATTGGATTCGTGGTTGATTTCATTATTTTAACCATTGAGTGAACTTCAAATGGTAATCAAAGATAGTTATTTTCATACATACAAATTGCATCTATTTACTAAAATCAGTCACGTTGTTTAGGCTTTTGTAGCAAAGGCTATATTTAGCCCACCTTCGACTCCAGTAAGTTAGCGGCTTGTTGGGAAAACATTATTAGATTCCTCATTGCGGGGAACAATAAAGCCAGAGCAAAGCGCTCTCTAGTTACATGTGTTGCCACAACAAAGGCAACAGCCAGGCGGATGCTGCATGTTTGGCAAACAAACACATCTTTGAGCCTTACCTTTCGCTATCGGTTTTACCATGTCCTTTAAGTACCTTTAACAATGCGCATTTTACTTTTAGATAAAGCAAAGCTACAGCATAATTTATTTTTCCAATACAATTTCAAACTTCTGATTGACAATATTTGGACTAAGTTTTCTTCGTAATTGCTTTCCATTAACTATTTAACTATCTCTATAATACTGTTCACTTTGATTGTATACCAAAGTTACGTAAGATATAAGCTGATGACGTGTCAACCAAGACCCCAGGTTTTCACAAAATTGATGTACCCAGTGCACTGAAGCATTAAAAACAAATGGCCTCTGGCATGCTCATTGTCTGTATAAACTCGCTATGGGAGAAGCCTCAGATCTCAAATGATATGGAAGTGCAGTATCATTGTTTTGTACAACCCACCGGTAAACCATTGAAGGCGTCATACAACCAAACACAATGCTTGTGGGAGGCTTTAATAGTCCATTTACACGATCGGGATGGACAAGACTAACAACTGTGGAAAGATAGTTTGAACAAAATATTGACTACAACACCTCTCTAGGCCCTAGGTTGTGCTAGAGGACTCTCATATTACCTACCCCAAAAGGTGTACATGTGGGAGTGGCGTGCTTGTGTGTGTGTGTGTGTGTGTGTGTGTGTGTGTGTGTGTGTGTGTGTGTGTGTGTGTGTGTGTGTGTGTGTGTGTGTGTGTGAGTGTGTGTGTGTGTGTGTGTGTGTGTGGGTGGGTGGGTGTGTGTTTGTGTGTGGGTGTGTGTGGGTCTTTGTTTATATTAATAGGTTCGTTTGTTTAAACTTTGAATCATTTTTTTAATACAAAAAAAAAACATTTTCTTCGGGTCCTTGTTTAAATTATTTAGGATATATTTTTATATTTTTATGTCAGTTGTTTTAATACATACTCTTGGTTTACCAGAGATAAACTTAAAGTAAAGCTTTATATATAAACACCTCCTATTATGTATGCCGCCATGTACGTTTCGTGAAAATACATAAACAGCTTATTTTAAAACGTTCCGTTGTATACTAACAAAATAAGAATATATATTTTTTTATAAAAGTATTCACAGCGACGTATTTATTGCTAAAATAACTCGATAATTAGTAAATACATAACTGCTGATTCAAAAATCAATTTCCATTTAAGTCTACATTCCTTAAAACAGGCTACATCTATAACAGGCTATGAGTAAAACACTCACTACAGGGATTCCTATAATTAAAATACCACCCTTATTAAAGCAAGAGAAAAGGAGTTCCCTGGGAAAGAGTTATGACGTTTTTTTATTGAACATTTTCACAAGGGACGGAAGAATGGCTGTCTACAGCTTAGAACTTTATTAATCACATTCCACCGATAATCCCTGGCTTTTACATTCCCGCCTTGTTGACGACTTTATTGATATATTTTACTGTAATTTGTTACAGAAGAATCCAATAAAGTCCCATTACATTCAGTTCAGAGAAATTAAATGAATATAAATGTTATTTTAACAGCGACCCAATATTTTTCAACGTTACAGTTATTCTGTGTATATATCAATTTCCCGATGATGGAGATACTGCCAATCTTTGAAAGTTAACTCGCATAAATACCAAGTAAGATTTTTGTTTAAGTACATATATTGAAAGAGATAATTGAATACAAGAAAACAGTGTTGCAAAACCTAGAAATATATATATATATATATATATATATATATATATATATGAAGTTAATATATTACTATTGTAAGTAATTTTATCCACCATTAAGTGCAATGATTTTACCTTGTGTGATGAGGCGCCTTTCGGTCACTTGACCATATGGATAACGTAAAATATCAAGGTATATATATATAATGTTTATAGTGAACTATAAAATAAATTTAGGCCTACAACAAATTTCCTACTTGTCTTGGTATCATCTTTTAAAAGAGTCTACGTCAAAGGAAGAAACAGTTGAAAGAAAACCAATAACATTTTTTCTCTTAAGTAGAGTAACGAATATGGTGGTAAAGATTGTTTACGAATAGAAAATTTGGAAGTCAACTAAATTATTTAAGGTATTTTACTATGTTTATATATGTTTAAGCGGAACACATATATATATTTTACTTCGGAAAACATGTTACTTATTCAAGAGTATGCTATACATCAACAGCCTTATGTAAGTAACGATCAGTCATCGCGGAATGACAGAAGGCTACGATGAGCAACGTATTTCTACGGAAGTTAGGAGACTGGTAGCTTTATAGCTACCATTAGTGTTTTGACAGTTCTTTTCCCTTGGGTTGCTTGACGGAGCTGTCATGTTGAGCTCCTATGATATTCCGTTTCTGAAAAACTCATTTACAGCAGTTTGGTAATTGTTATGTGTTATATTGACTTTATACAGTTTTTTTCTAAATTTTGATTTGACTAATTGCTTTATAGGCATCCGTGAGGTCATTTACATGTAAATTTTGTACGTGATTGTTTGGTGATTTGAGCGTTGTGTGATGTGCTTTGCTGTTGATTGGACTGACTTGTTTTGGCTTGGATTTTGGTGAGGTGTGGATTTTAGATTTTCGACCTTCATGGGAGCTCGTAGACGAAGCACAGGGGTCGATTCCTGCGCGTCGGAAGCGGTGCCGGATCTGTGACTATTGCCGACAGATGCGGACGGGAGGAGCGTTCTGCTCGATCTCTGAGTGACGTAGTTAGTTGAATGATGAAATCATCTTTAGTCCCGCGGCTATTAATGTGTTTTTTATATACCACGGGGAGTTAGTGATTAGTCTGAGCGTGAAGTTTTGAAAAGAGTGCAGCTTCCTCTTTGATGCATCGCTCAGAAGGGAGTACCAAGCGGGAGCTGCGTAGGCGATGATGGGTCTGATGTACGTGTTGTACACCATCAGCCTGACGGACATTGGGATAGGGTTCCCAGCTCCGCGGATGACAGGGAAAAGCCTTTGACGGGCGCCAATAGCCTTTCCGATGGCACGTCGGAGATGGGGCTGGAAGGTGAGCTTGTTGTCAAGTGTCACCCCTAGATACTGTACTGTGGTTTTCCATGCTATGGGGCTGTTGTTGAGAAAGAGTGTTGCGACAGGACAAGCTCGTTTGTAACTGAAACAAACAGCTTCAGTTTTGTCCGTGTTGACTGCGATTCTCCACTTCCGAAGCCACGGTTGGAGAAGGTCTAATTGTTTCTTCATGTATCGAACACCAAAATTAATATTAGGAGTGCGATACTGAAACATGGAGTCGTCAGCAAAAAGTCGCAGTCGGACAGATGGGTATAGGGGGACGTCATTGGTGTATACAAGATACAATAACGGCCCCAGAACTGAGCCTTGAGGCACTCCAGCCTCAATCGGAAGTCGCGTGGACAGAGTACCTTCAACGGACGCCTGGAACCACCTGTTGTCAAAGTACGAATGAATGAGGTGTACATAGCATGGAGGTACGGGACTGTTAGCCAGTTTGTACAGGAGGCCCTCGTGCCATACCCTGTCAAACGCTTTGCTGATATCCAGGAATACAGCGATGTTGTGACTTTTGGTGTTGAAGCCATCTGCAAGGGAGTTAACTACGTTGGTTAATTGCTGGGTTGTGGAATGGCCACTGCGGAAGCCGTATTGCTCACTGCGTATAGTAGGAGCTATGTATTGTAGCAGCCTATCGTTGAGTAGCCTCTCAAAGACCTTTGATAGGTTGGGTAGAAGTGATATAGGCCTGTAGTTTTGGGGAAGAAGAGGACTTTTGCTTGGTTTAAGGAGCAGGACTACTTTTGCTCCCTTCCATGAAGTAGGGTAGTGGCGTGTTTGCATGATTCCGTTGAAGAGATTGGTGATAGACATCAGCATGGAGAGAGGGACTATCTTGAGTGCGTGGTTGGATATGCCATCCAATCCAGGGGCTCTGCGGGGGTTGAGGTTTGATATGGTTTGTGCCACCTGATCACTGTTGATCAGGTCTGGTTGTCTGCCGAGTGGACCGCTTAGAAAGTTTCGAGGTAGTCCCTTACATATCCAACATGTTCAGTGTCGTAGATGTGTGCATTTGGTGTGAACTGGTCTTCTAAGGAATCAGCGAAGGTTTCGGCCTAATCTTCCGAGGAGTAAGCCAGACCCTGCTGACCAAGGAGTGGTTTGCGTGGCGATTTTGTAGCTAAGAGCTGGCGATTTAATTTCCACAGAGAACCATTCTCTGTGTTTACGGAGGATAGGAATTTGTACCATCCCTCCTCTGCATGTGATTCTAGTAGGATCTTGACTAGTTGAGTCTGGGCATTTAGTTCCCTCTTAACTGAAGGCGCGCGGGTGAAGTGCCATGTAGGGCGCAGTCGGCGTTTCTTCGCCAGCTCTACTTGAATATGGGATGGAAGCTCAGTCTTTGCACCACCGCGTACAGTGGTGTGGTAGCTGAACTTGGCTGCATGTAAGAGGGCTGCCTGTATTCTGTCGGCTTCATGATCGACATCACCGCAGTTGTCAATCGGGTTGCCATGATGCTGGGGGGAGGCGATTAGCCAGGGTGTCGCCAATTGTCAGAAGGATTGGGTTGTGGTCGGAACTTAGTTCGTCTATGTTGATGAGTGAGTGTCTGAGGACGATATTTTTAAGCACGGCAATGTCGAGGACATCAGGCCTGAGCCTGTGATTGTGTGAATAATATGTGGGCTCAGCTGGTCCCAGTACTTTGAGGTTGGGCCTGTTGGCCAGATAATTGTGGAGAACATTGCCGTGTCGATTGGAGACGTTAGAGTTCCACACAGGATGTTGAGATCGCCCATGAGAATGGTGGGGTAGTCTGTGTTGAGTAGAGAGTCTAGGTCTGAGTTGGATAGCCTCGCAACAGGTTGTAGGTAAGAGGAGAATATGAGTAGGTTAGTGCCTTCATAGTGCGCTTGAACATAGATATGTTCAATGCTGGTGTTGGAAAAATTTGGTAAAACCTGGTGAGCTATCCTTCTGTGAACCAACACCGCTGTGCCTCCGGAAGGGCGTTGGCTCATTGTGAGTGGGCGATCTCTTCGGTAGGTATTGTAGCATGGAATATTGACTCTCATGGAGGCTTTCAGGTGTGTTTCGGATATCAGTGTGATATCGATGTCATGAGAGTGGAGCAATTGTTGGAGCTCCGCTTTTTTGGCGGCTAATTCGTTGGCATTCCATGCCACTATCTGTAGCGTTCTAGTCATGTTGGACTAGAAGGCTTATAAGTGACGATATGACGTTGATGATTATTGTTTTTAGGTCATCACCCAAAAGTGACCTTTTGAGTGACTGATGTCAGGATTCCTTGCAGCCATACAAGGAGGTCAGTCTTTTTAATGTAGGAAGAGGTGTCCGTAGGCGGAGGTCGTGCCTCTACTTGTTTGCGGATGGGCAATTGAGATTGTTGCGTGGGTTGGGATGTACTGGCCTGAGCCGGTAGAGTTGGTGGTTTTGGAGTTTTACTTTTTTCCCCTTTTTAGGGGTGGCTGGGTGACCTTCGTCGTGGTCTTTGGAGGTGTCAGAGCTCTTGCATAGCTCGGTTTTGTTGTAGGGGGTACGGACACCTTAGTGGTCCCTTCTGGTATTGCAGGGAGCTGAGCTTCCTTCGAAGGAGCTGGAGCCGCTTCGCGCCTTTCAGGGGCCAGAGTCTGCTTTTGTGTAGGAGGAGGCGCCTGCTTTGCCACTGGTTTGCGGTTTGGCCCACCAGCTAACCGGGAGTACTCTGCGTAAGCAGAGCATCCACGGTAGTTGGCCGGATGGTCCCCTCCGCAGTTAGGAGGCGTCTCTTGCGTTTTCGGAAATTCAGTCCGATCATGATCCCCAGCACATTTAAGGCAGCGGGTCTGCAATTGGCAATTCAAGGATGAATGGGCGAATCTCTGATACCTGTAGCACTGAGCGGCTCCAGGTCTTGATGAGTAATTCTGTGTGGTCACCCTGATGAACATTAGGTTGTCTATTTTGTACACCTCACGAACGTTGGTCGTGCGGCGGAGGGATACGAGAAAAACGTTGATTGGCTGCTTTTCTTTGTTTTTGAGATTTATGACAGATGTGGGCTCCAGGCCCGTGGCAGTGAGTTCGGATTCAATGTCCGAAGTTGGGGTGTCGCAGGGAATGCCTTTGATTACCACTTTCACTTCCCAGTCCGCCACGGGAGTGAAAGTGTGGAACTGAATATTGTTTTTAACTAACAGGGTTTGGGCTGCCCTGAAAGCAAGAATCGTTTTGGCCTGGAGCCAAAAGGAACGGCCTCGGCAGGTGATGTCGAGGTCGCCATGAGTGGCCTCATGGATCTCCTTGGCGACAGTTCGCCAGTTGGAGGGGGCCTCCACTAATATTGGTGGGATTCTATCCCTTTTGGCTTCCGCAGGGGTGGGAGTGTTGGAGCTTTCGCTCGATGAATTTGTTTTCGTTCGTCGTCTCTTGACGGTTGTGAAGCCGTCAGAGGAGGCAGATGGCTGAGGGTCAGGCTGAGCGAGGGCTTCGCTCGGTTGTTGAGCGCTGGTAGATAGCAGAGCCTCTATGCTTATTGGTCTGGTAGGTATGGGTTGGTTCTTGATAGGACCAGCAGTGTTGACCTGCGCTTTGAAGATTGGCATGAGTTTAGAGGACGAATCCTCCAATTGTACTGGCCTCGGGGCCTTGTGTGGTAATGACATTAATTTCTTCGCCCTTGCTATTTCTGGCGAAGAAGGAGGCGTTCGAATGGGCCTGGTAGGATTCCGGTCACGAGTACCGGTGTCCGAGGCCTGGCAGGGCATACCTGAAGGGTATACCCCGGACGTAAAGAATAGTATTCAACTAGCAATGTATGTAGTTTGCGGCGTTGGCACCAAACAAACAGCGTATGGTTTGAAGATTTTATTTAAATAAGGTTTATAAATTGTTTGAATTGATTAAATGATTTTTTAATTGTTAGTAATTAATTAATAATAATGATATTGATTTGTAAGGTTTTATAATAAACTGTGAAAGGGTTAGCCTAATACTTACAATGCAACGGCAACAAGCCGGCTTGTTGCTGCAGACTCTGGTATTTCACAACCTTTACGGATAAAGCAATTAGCCAAAATGATTTATAGAATTTTATATGAAACACTTTGAATATAAACACAGATTGTGGAAAGAATTATTTAAATCGGTTAAATATTTTAAAAGGTATCACAGGAAGCACAATGTCTATGTTACCGAATTTTAGCACTTGTAAAACACGCGGTTAACTTTTTCCAGCGTTCTCCTTAACGTCGTTGGATCTGCTACTTCGTACAACAAACAAAGGGATGACGTCACGGCGAATTGGCGGCAGATCAAGCACACAGAAAACACAACTGCACTGGAGCACTGAACGGACAAGAATGGTTTATTGGTTATTTAGTTCTTGTCATGTTTTTAGGAAGGTTTTTATACTGACCCACTACCCCCCGTCTCGACTACTGCAATCTCTCAAGGCCAAGGCCGCGGATACGTGCTCCGCACTGTAACTACAACATCTGCGGCCTTTATATTGTAGCGAACAGTATATTACAGCAAGTGTGCCTGAATCTCTGATCCATTAGAAACCTTATTAGATCCGTTCAGGGGCGTAGCCAGGAAGGAAACAGGGCCATGGCCATACAAAACTAATAAATTTTAGCAGAAAAAGTATTTAACTTTAAAACAAATTTATTTTACTCGTCCAGTGCTATGAAGCATATCTAATACTGACCAATATTGTTGTGAAGTGACATTACGCCATTGTCTTTGAGTAAATGTTATTGATTGTTGAAGATTAGATTATTAAAACTGCTCATTTTCGAAAAATGTATTGTATTGCCTAATATGATATAACAAAACACATTCCCGATAGTTGCGTAATTTTAAATGCGAAAGCATCATAAAATACGATTTATGGAGATAACAATTTTTGAAATTTTCCTTACTCCATGATTACAGCACCCCCACCCCAATCCATTGTAGTGGCTCCCCCCTGGATTCGTCATTTTTAGCTCCCGATTATTCTAAAGTTTCAAGGTACTAAAGAACTTTTCTTGTATCATACTTTCGGATCATCTTTTTGCTCAGAATTTTACCCAATGATTCCCTTTCCGTATATTTTATTTTGATATATAATAAACAAAGTTACCAAGCAATGTACGCCCTGTTCCATGTTTGTACTCGCAAAGTAACAAATGGTCTCAAAAAACAAATTTAAATTTTGCTCTAAACTAAACTAAACACCACTTGGGGTGCTAAAGGCTTTGTATTCAGAACAAAATACCCTTAAATAAGGAAGGACACTAAACCATGTTACTAATGTTACCATGTTACTGGACCGCCTTGTCAGTATTCAGAGAGAGTTTCCAGTTTTTCCATCGCGTCCCGGTTTTAACATTAATTTATTCAAACTAATATGTTACAAGGGTTCTCCAAAAAATGGGTCAACACATTTATAACAAAAGTGGGAAATTCAAATTATCTTCAAGTAGTCTGCACCCAGTTTACATTACTTTAGATTATATTAAAACTAAGTAAAGATTCCTTTAAAGCGCTGATTTCGTGAGGTTTATGTTTCTGTAAAACGTTTTATAGTTAATTAAAACTAGAAATAGGCTCACAAATCCCACCTGTGAAAAATATTTTAAAAAACGTAAGAGGCATTTTTTTTAACTCACACGGACAACCATAAATACATAATTATATGTTAATACATATTCCACGACGTAGATTGTATTGACAGCACATAACAAAATATAGGTCGAGTGACCGAGGAATACAGCACGGTTATTCTAAATTAAAAATAATAGTGAATAATGTATCATTTATATTCAAAGGAATGTACTCTGGAAAATGCAACATTATTACATTTATTATAAATTTATTTTGTTGCCTTTTCTGCTATTTTGACCCAGTTTTTTGGTGTGATTAATTAACTGACCCTGCATGAATATATCCCGGAGAGTATGGTGTATCCTAGAGTGATATTAAAGGTCGCTCTGGGATGTTGTCTTCTCTCGTGGGTTTTTGCGAATCGGTGCCGAATGGATATATCACGTAGAGTAGGCTTTAGGCTAAAGTGGCATTAAATGACACTTTGTGAGAATAATAGAGAACGATCGTGTGTAGCACAAATAACCTTGAATAACGTATACAGACTGACACGCAACGCAATGTTAACCGAATTGTTACTATTATTTACGTTATACGAAATCCCAAACAAGTTTAACAACTCTCCCTTCCATATGTTGTAACACTTGGGGATAGACTTTATAAAGGTAACAAGACTAACACAGAAGTAAGTGTTTACCTTATTACTTCGCCGTCCTGAACGTAAGTACAAAACTTTCCTTAAGTACAACAAAGCCTGCGGAGCCCTGACCTTTTCGCATTGAAATGAAGCTGCCATGTCCCATTCCATGATTAAGTGACTGTCACTTGCTGCTAAAGCTACGGACGGTCCATCTTGGAGAAGCTGTAATGAAAAGATATTGAATGAAATAAAATTTGAAATTGCAACGTCTACAAGGAGCTCTTTCTGATGCTATTACACAATAGTGGCGCTTTGTCTTCAGTCCAATTACTCTATCTCTTTTCATACTTACACAGAAAACAATTAACATATGTATTATACCTGTATGTATATAATTGTATCTATTAAAAAAAATAGAACTAACAAATTATTAAATTTATAATTATAATATGAATTCATTAATCAATCTTAAAGAACAGGATTGCAAATAAAGTTTTTAGTTTTAACTTGAATTCTATATGTTCTATTTTCAATTGTTTCAGCATTTTCCACAGTTACATTCACGTTAAAGATAACATCATTTCTGTAAATGATTATGAGGATAAAATCTTTTATTTAACTCCCTAATTATTTCACCCTCTCATATATATATATATATATATAAATATCCTTAAATATATTCCTTATATATTCCTTATATATATATAAATAAATATATATATATATATATATTATATATATATATATATATATATATATATATATATATATATATATATTTATATATATATATATATATATATATATATATATATATATATATATATAATGAACCTATATACAGTACTTTTTTAAACGTATAAATACATTTTTTCAAGTACAAATACATTTTGTTTAACTTACAGTAGGTGGAACTTGAAATTAATACAGTTTTTTCAAATGATAATTCAATTAATAAATCCAATTAATTAATTTTAGTTTTATATGGGACACATGCTCTTCGCAAAAGAGAGCAAGATGTGCAATATAGCTATTTCGTCTCATTTGGTTTAAAATTTGATAACATGATTTCATACAACTGCTGTTATAGGTTATGTGGTAGAACAGCGGTTTCAACGCATTGGTTGTTACGTTTCTTATATTTATTTTAATTATTTAATAGAAAGTAACTAAAATAAATGTTTTCTAATTGACCAAAGTAGGAATTGACTTGAAAACCTTTTTTTACAACCTCATCGACAGCCTTCATCTCTCAATCAATGGCCTTTATAAAATGTAAACATGTTTAGACTACTAATAAGTTAATTAGAGATTGGCTAGGGAAAACAATTCACAACGGTAAAAGTTAAATATTTTACTTTAAATCTCAACATACTCTAGTTTATTAAAACAAACATAACAGGTTATTAATACAAACGGACTAGTAGTAGGCAAGCTCTGATAAAGACGACATCGTTATCTAAACTAGTCTTTTTGTTTTAATAAACTAGGGTATAGTGAAATTTAGAGTAAACTGTTTTAATTTATACCGTTGTGGCTTAGAGTAACGTAAAAAATTCTAGACTGATGTAATTTTTTAAAGTTGGATGAAAAATCAATGTACAGTAGGTCTTTTCAGAGTGTAAGGCTTAGCAGAATAACTTACCAGACAAAGGTTTTGTCGTAAATTATTGTTGATAGTCAAAGAATGGTGTTATAATCAATAAACGGAGGTATATTTCGTGGGGGAAATAACATAACTACAACTTCAAGGGAGGAATAAAATGGTCATATTCCTAATGGTTTCTGAAGCTTCTTCTATATTCTCCACTATAATTGCCAACACTCGTACACCATTATAAAATTTGTGAAAAGAAATAGCGGTTTGTTAAAGGGCGTGAAAAGAAACAGTCCCTACTTCTATCTCGAATATTCTATACTTAAATTCAGTCCAAGACAGGGTGCACTGGTGCGAAAATATACTGACATTTATTTACTTCTTTCCTCGCACATTATGTATTTTTCCCTTAAGGGAGGTGCATGCTGCCCCTAGCACAACTTCTTTCACGAAGGGTCATATTGCTCCCTATATAAGGGGGCTGGCTGAGGGTTGTAACTAATACAAACCCTATATTATTAGCTTTGAAATTAATATTAAATTGACCAATTATTATAAATCAAATTGAAAATGTTTAATCTTTAGTAACTGATTATCGATTATTGTAAATTACCTCAGAATATCTGAACAAACACTTTTACAACTCAATTATTACGATGAATATTCAATACCTTCCATTAGTTCACACTCTATTTATATATATGTATTGTAATGGATGGCATTGACAATAATACAGTTTTACAGATAATTATTCATTAATTGAAATTAAATAATTTTTTGAGTTTTATATGCGAAAAAAACTATTCACGAAAGAGGCAAGGTATGCAATATAATTATTTCTTTCTATTTGGCTTAAAGTGAGTGATGACATATGATTTCATAAAACAGCTGATTTTATGTAATAGATTATGTGGTAGAACAATTGTTTTAACGCATAGGTTATGTTACTTTATTAATGGCAATTGTAATTATTTAATAAAGAGTAACTAAAATTAACTTTCCCTTTGTTCCGCCAAGTGAGAAGTGACTTTGAAAATGTTTTTTCAACTCATTTTGAAATTACTCTAATAAAATAGGTATTATTTTGCTTACTGTCAACATTACCGTTTGTGAAACAAAATCAGAATGAAGCATTGACCTAAAGGGACAGAAAACCAGTTAAATCATCTGAAAGGAATACTGGGACAGGTAGGGACGTATTGTTGCAGAAAGATGGAAATTAGTGATGAAATGTGATGAACAAGGCTGACCTTCTGGCAGCCATTCTTTGTCCCTTTGTGAGGAAATATTACGAACAAATTTCTTTTCCAAACTTTAAACAGCCTCTAGGTTTTATATATTGGTTAAAAACACCATTAACAGATTAAATTTAATGGTAACGTTAAACGTAAGAAATAAAACAAGGTTTTGAAGTGAAAACTAACACTTTAGAAGAACAATTTAAAGGGTAATATAGAAAGAATTAGTACTAAAGTTCCTTGATGTAATCATCTTGATCCACTGATTAAACGATATTTAAAAAATACTTAACTAAGTGAATACGTAATTGCTTACTTGCTGACGCGTTTCAAAACATTCCTTCCTTTTACGAAGCTAACCCTCTACTGGCGCCATTTTCTCCACATTTGGAAGATATGTGTGTGATCATTTAATATGTTTTCTGTATCTGTTGCGTAGTGTTTGTATGTATCGTATCTTACTAAGCGTATTTAGATGTTAGGTTATGTTTGAGGCATTGAGTGCTAAAGGAAAGGTGGATGGAATGTCGCCAGTAAAGGGTTCTCGTAAAACGTACGAATGTTTTGAAACGCGTCGACAAGTAAGCAAATACGGGATGATTTAGTATTAGTTTATTACAAAGTTTAGTAAAAACCGGGTTTATAAAGTGTAATGTAAATGAAAAGCAACATACATAGAACAAATAGGACGAAAATTAGAAACCAGACCCAAAGAGCATGTAACGTCAATTAAATAAGGAAAAACTATTCGGATTTTATGCTACATATATATTAAAAGAGACTGCAAGAAATGAAAAATGGAATACAAATTTCACATTATGTTAATAAAGAAAGACGTTTCAATATTTTAGAAAATTTGGAAAATTATAAAGCAAAGTTAAAAAGGTAAATATAATCAACGAACAAATAAACATGCAATCGAACTTGATTTTTAAAACGTTAAAATTATTAATTAGCTAAACGCGAGGAGTCAAGAGTAGGCTTGTATAGCTGGCGCGTGACCTTGAAGGGCGAACACAGGCAGGGGTAAGAGTGAAGGAAGAAAAAGTCTGTTCGGCAGACATTATAATATTAGGTATAGTACTTATATCACAATATAACAAAATATTATTTTAATTTTATTTTCCATATTAACCAGATGATTTACATAAAGTGTTGAACAAAATGACTTATATCAGTTTTCTAAACGTAACGCTTGCAATTTCTTAGTGATGGCCTTTGATGCAACACGCACTACAAACACTAATATTTTTGAAACAGCACGCACTATCTTCTTGTTTTCTATAGATCGATCGCGCGCCAGCTTACGAGTGAACAGGTATAGCTAGGACTGCAAGGGGGGTGGAACTAACCATAAATAGAGATGAACTCAACATTTTGGCGAACAGTACTATTTAAGTTTAAAAAAATGTAGTTATTCCGTCAACAAAGGAAAATATTGTAATGTTAGGAAAGGTAGAAAAGTCCTCAAATGTATACAAATATTTCTAACAACAGTGAAGATGAGTATGTTAAGAATTCCCTGTTCTAGGTCCGAGCACTTCCGTTCTTATCAACTTCGACTATATTATTATTAGTTTATTAAATATTTCGTGTAAACTTAACATTTAGTAAATGAAACTGTAAACATCATAGTAAGACAAAAAGCTGTGAGGATATATGGTCGAAGTTCATTGGAAATAGGCCCAGCTTCTGTCGGACAAGGAATAGAGCCCTGATAATTGTTCCACTCTATAAAACCTAATCCTGTTAATGCACAGGGAGCCAGAAATGGCGCCACCATACACAAACATCTAGTCTGCATTCCAACTGTAATCCCCTTCAAGAACTGTAAAGTTTTAATTTTCCAAGTTTAATTTTTATCCTAGTTAACAAAATTAAATCCAGGAACTTGCTAGTTACAAATTATTATTCACTCAGGGTGGGTGAGAAGAGGGGTAGCTTCGTGAAAGGAACAATTGTTTTGAAATGCGCACGTAAGTAAGCCCTATGTATTCACTTAGTTAAGTATGTTTTAATTATATTTTAAAGGTTTTGTAAAACCAGAAACATGGTCTCCTACAACTAATATACATTTCATAGATATTCAATTAGGTTTTGGCGACAATGTTTTATACTGATACCGATTTCTCTTTAAAAAAGCTTAGATAAATATTCAACTTTGAGAGACTTTGCAGGATGTAAAACGTTATAGGAGCTGTTTATCTACGATCTGACTTTCATTTAAATAAGTAATAAAAACAAAAAAAAAGTTGAAATCTATTCCTATTTGGCTCAACAAAGATACATTTTATTTTAGTGAATTTGTATTAGGTAATTACAATTAATATAAATTATTTAATATAACCTATGTTAAAACAGCTGTAATACCACATAACCTGTAACATAATATCAGCTGTTTAATAAAGTCGTATGTTTTCACTTATTTTGAGTCAAATGGGAGGAAATTACTATATTACATACCTTACCTATCTTGTGAAAAGTGTTTCTCCCATATAAAACAAAACATAACTTACTATTAAAATCGAATAATGATTTATTATTTTTTTAAAAACTGTATTAACGTCAAGTGCCATCCAATACAAGTTAAAAAAGTGTTTTGAGTTTGAGTGGATGAATATAAATTCTTTGATTACCGATTGAAAATTTGAACAAGATTTTGCCTTATAAGTAGACTGTGAACTATTTGCAGTTGCAAAACAATATCTACCCTACATTCACTTTGTTGCTTAACAATCGCCAGGGATATCACAGCACCAGCTCTTCCGTATGAACTGTCAGTGCATATACAATTACAATGTCTTGAATGAAGAGCTTTTAATTTAATTTCCACATGTTGTCTGATCTTGCGAAAATCCAAGCATTAATTGTAATAATAGTAAGGCTATTTATACATGTAAAATGTATAACATTTCTTCTATTATTCAACCAATTCGGCTTTGTCTCACGAGATAAGTGTGGCTGCTAAATCAGGCGAGTGTCATTGGTACTATCAATACGAAATGATGATTATAATTTCAATGAATTATATTGCTATATATATATATATATATATATATATATATATATATATATATATATATATATATATATATATATATATATATATAATTCACATAAGAGAGAAATATTGTTTGTCAAATTTAAGAGAATAATGATACAAAGCCTTTAATAACAGCTATAAGTCTTTATAGCTCACGGAAAGACGCTGGAATTTAAGTGAAAATATAAACAAAAATTGTTTAAAGTCAATTTCTACTTAGATCAACAAAGAAAAAATTCATTTTACTTAATTTTAATAATACAATGAATAATATTAATAATTACTAATAATAATTACAATTATTATAAATAAAGTAACATAACCTATGCCCTAAAGCCGCTATTCTACCACCTAACCTATGATAAACATAAAATCAGTCGTTTACGAAATAATATGTTATCGTCTATTTGATGACTAATGGTACTTAGCATCAATATTGCATACCTTGCCTCTTTTGTAAAACGTTTTCCATTCATATACAACCAAAATTGAATCATTACATTTAATTTATGAACTATGATATGAAAAAAACTGTATTAACATCAAGTGTCATCCACTACATTTTCAACAAAATGCATTTGAACTTGAAAGGATGAATAAAAAGCTACACATATTGCAGTTCGTTTCGATTCACAACAGAAACTCGATTCCTCTGAGCCTTTTTAGCGTTATATTTTTCTTGGTAATCTATTATTATTAACATTATTTGATAAAATGATTAGGAGAATAAATTAATTGATGTTTGTAAAAACTTATTTATAATAATGAGAATGTCAGTTGAACATTATTTATATTATGGGGTAATTACTTTATGGGGAGATTTTCCTTCCGTAAAATTTGTATTAATTTTAACAATTAGAATGGAATTATGGTTCAAAGAAGAATAAAAGCCATTATTGAAATGATATTTCACACATCTAATGATAGGTATCTGTGAATTGAGGCATTTGCGTGAGTGATGCCTTACTTGGGGCAGTACAATGGGTGCAGCCACCCTTATACGGCTTTGTTTTACGAGATAAGTGTGGCTGCTAAATCAGGCTAGTGCCATTGTTACCTTGAGTTAATAATTGCAATTTATGTTAAATTTACTATAACAGTATGGTAAATTGGCCAAAAGCTATGTTCCCCATTCTATTTAATATTTGTTGTTTGGAAATATATATAACCAAATAAATTATTAATCTAGCGACGTCTGCAATTTAATAGCGCGCCTGCGCGGCAACACACTCACACTAAATAAATAGATATCTTTAGTTGTATTGTGCTCACTTATTCCTCCCAAACCACGAGCAGGCAAATTGTTTACCAATGATTAATGTATAATTTTATTATATAAAACTCATGATAAATATACCATTTTCTTTACAACAATATGAGACAATAAATCTAAAATTATAAAACTTTTAATATTTAAAAATTGAATTCCAATTGCTTTTAGCAGTTTCTTCTAAAATAAAATTACGTCCTCAATAACAATAACATAAATTTGCTAACATATTCGTTAAAATGTTTGCTTACGTGTCTGAGTTACTTTTCTTTGAGGCTCAAAATATTAACAATGTATTAACAAAAAGGACACGTAGTACTAAAAACGTTTCGACAATTCCTCCTTAGACTTAAAAAATTTATTTCAGTTACATTTTATTAAATAATTACAATTATATATCAATATGAATGTACATATGACAGAATCATAATATTGGAGACAAAATTTAAAAAAAGTATTATTATAAAAAACAGTTAATTATTTTATTAAATAAATTATTATTTGAAAAATCTGTTTTAAAATTAGGTGTCAACCACTACAAGTTTTAAAAATTTAATAATTTTAATTGTTTTTTTAAAAACGCAATTAAATTAAAATTTGTCTTTATTTATATAATTTGAATTAATTAATAAAAATTAGTTACAAGAACATTTCCTTGTGAAGTATGAATTGACCATAAATTTGTTTTTACGTTACTTGTTTTTTATCTTATGTCAATTTTGGCATTAAATATATATTTTTAACCATGTATATAGGCAAGGTACCTGAAAAAATATGTGAAATTTACTTACTTAAAATAATATAAATTTGCTCAAATTGAAATAATTATTTAATCTTTAGTGAAAATCTATAAATAGGAAATTAATAAAAATGTTGATGTAATTCGGCGATTTACTCAGACAATGGTGGAGTATCATGCTTTGTCTTCCCGTTCTACGTTATGTCCAGCTTAGATATGTTTGAATGTCCATCGAGAAGAGAAACCAGCATTCGTACCGTAGGGCGACCATAGCTTACAATAACTGGTTGCAACTGTGAGATATAAAGCACATTCTAAGACACAGAGTATTATAGTTATACCTACACAAATATGCCTCCACATGACCTACAATATCATCACAAATATGATTTCACATGACCTACAATATCATCACAAATATGCTTTCACATGACCTACAATATCATAACAAATATGCTTTCACATGACCTACAATATCATCACAAATATGCGTTCACATGACCTACAATATCATCACAAATATGCTTTCACATGACCTGCAATATCATCACAAATATGCTTTCACATGACCTACAATAACATCAAAAATATGAATTCATATGACCTACAATATCATCACAAAAACGCTTTCACATGGCCTACAATATCATTACAAATACGCTTTTACAAGACCTACAATATCATCACAAATATGCTATCACATGACCTACAATATCATCACAAATATGCTTTCACATGACCTACAATATCATCACAAATATGCTTTCACATGACCTACAATTTTATCACAAATATGACTTCACATGACCTACAATATCATCACAAATATGTTTTCACATGACCTACAATATCATCACATATATTTGCAAAACTCACTACATAATAAACCTATTTCCTATTGCAACAAATATATTTAAACCTGACCATGTAACTTTTAACAATTTCTCGAACGCTGAAACAAATTGTTGTGGCTCAATCCAAGGACAAAGGTTGAGTAATAAATACTCCTGAGTATTGGGCCAATAACAAAGTATACATAAGTGAATATATTGTATATAATAAAATCACTTCTTAATACTTCTTAATTCTTACCTGATATGAAAAAAAGTAACATAAATTTTTTTAAAAGTTAATTCTAACTTAAAACCACACAAATTATTTCAGTTTCTTTTTATTTTATAATTATAAGTAATATAAATATGTGCATACGCATGTCAGAAAATTAATAATAAGTGTCAAAATAGTGAGCAAAATTCCTTGCAACTTTTCATTTTCATTTCTATACATGGTGTTTGACTATTATTTGTGTTTGTTATTATTTATAAATTGTCATTTTGTAGCGTATACGTATTTATTTTATCGCTTTCATTATGTTGTAGCTTCTTTTCACTTTTCTTTCGCATTGTCCTTTTGTTAGGCAGAATTCAATACTGTTAATCCTGTTTATTTGTTTATTTTATTCGTTCCATACATTTTTAAATTTGCAGCACTATTTATGATATTTTTTGGTAATCATGGCAACAGTTTAAGGTTTGTACAATGGAGGTTTCAACGACAATCAAATGGGGGGGGAATTCAAATATGTGTTTGAGACATTTATTTATAGCATTTGGAAAGTTAGCGCAGTGTCAAAGTTCACTAGACATTAAACATGGAGATTCACAGTTCGAAACCAGCTAGACCCCCAAATTTATATAAATTAATTATTGAATAAATATTTCAAAAAACCTTAATAATATCAATTGTCATCTATAGATGATACAAAAGTGTATTTTAATTTCATTGGACGAATAAAAACATATTTTATTAGCGATTGAAAAATTGTAAAAGATATAATTGTATCAAAAGAGCGTGAGCAAATAGAAGGAATTTAAAAAAAAATTTGCCTGAAAAAATAAAAAATTAGAGACATATTTTCATACTTACTCTCTATTGCTAATATATTTACCCATATTTTTTGGTAGTCCTTACATATGTATTTAAAAAAAATTTCTTATAATGTTAAAACCCTCAGCAGCACTGTCGCTTCCCGGACTTGACTTCCCCCCTCCTATTCCGTTACTGATTACGAGGACATTTAGTTTATGCCACTTATATATATATATATCAAGCACTATGTTAGTAACCTTTATATTAATACAGTACAAGTAATACAACTTAATATGGAATATTACACAAAGTACGAAGCAATATGTAGTTCTTAAGTATGAACCAATAATAACTTGAATTTGTTGATGATAATTTATTGTAAATTACACAGAAAATGATATTTAAAGAAGAATACAAAATACAACTATAATTTCGCTAGTCTAAATAAAAACCCTTTAGTATTATACACCCTCACTAGGAACTAAACCAAAGTCGAGTAGACTTTGTAAATAACACATGCATTTATAAAGTATACAATAACTTGTCCTTTCAAAATAAAATAGGTCCCAGTAGCTTCAAATATCTTTAGAAGTGAGGTATCAATGTCTCGGAAGAGAGATGGTAAGAGAACAGCTGATTTGTAGAGACTCATCAAATATGGTTAAAAAAACTTTACTGCGTATAAGAAGCGCAATGTATATGAAACTTAAATCCAAATCAGATTCACTACTGATATAGAGTTATATATACAATGCAAGCGGTATTCACCAGGAATGGTATCGAACTACCATTTATGTTAAAGTAGCCACCAGATATCTCCCTTTCCTCATGCAGGATCCAGAAGTGCATACACTGTAACTGGTTTTGTATTGTCTAGCGTTTGTTTGATTGCAAAACCAGATTCACTACTGATATAGAGTTATATACACAGTGCAAGCTGTATTCACCAGGAATGGAATCGAACTCACATTTATGTTAAAATAGCCACCAGATATCTCCCTTTCCTCGTGTAGGATCCAGTAGTGCATACACTGTAACTGGTTTTGTAAACTCTGGTGTTTGTTTGATTGCAAAACATCTACAAAGTCTTCCCTTGCATTACGTATTTCCGACTCAACGAGTGTACAGCAGAGAAGGGATAAAATCATCGGAATGGAAAACAGTACAATCAGAACTACATTTAATATATTACCGAAGTCATAGTGGTACCCTATTGTGACACCTACCAATGCACCCACAGTTACAAAGTACAAAGTGCAGCTGTCAATGTAGTAGTCCACGGTGACACGCAGAGCATGGAATAAGTCGTTGTAGAGCTTTTTGACATATCTTAGCTTTTGTTTGCATACATCATAGTCTGATGGTAGACCCCTGCTGGTTGACTCTACGTCGGGCAGTACTTGGATGATGGAGATGTTGGGGTCGTCGGCGTCGTTCTGTAACATCACCTTTACCTCCCGCAGACACCCCCTCGCACTCTGCATGCAGTTACGTATAGCAAGAAGCAGGAAGCAGAGGCAGTACAGCACTGCCCAAACCATGCCCACTAAATGCAGATGATCCAGGTACAATAAGAAAGATAGCAATGAGCTGTCAAGTATTGTAACCATTCTTGATATTGTTGAGAAAGTAACCATTGAAATAGCGTTTGCAGCAACAAGAAGGGCAGCCAGTGCCCTGTGCTTGCCGTGGTGAATGGAGTGGCCCAGGTTTTGTAGCCTCCTGTCAACGTTGGACAAATCCTCAAAGATACGAAGGAAGATCTGGTATTTCTTGTAGGTTTTCCACAGTATGTGTATAGCACAGCTACCAAATGAGACGTGGAGTCCTACTACCACCACCTTAACAATCCCTCCGTCATTATTATGCAATAACTTTGGGAGAGCCACTGCGTATGACAGACACAACAGGCACATTAGTAACAGTGTGTACATGGCGTACACGACTTTGCGACTTCGTTGTTTGAGGGACACGACAGTAAGACCGTAAAAACACCACATCACACATACCGGACCGAAACACCATATTATGTTTTTCGCCATCGTACAACAAGACTATACTGTTTGATATTAGAGAAATCTAATATTATTATCCTTTGTTTTTAGTTGTTACTATGGAGACGATATAATTTGTTTCATTTGCTATATTGTTTTGAGTGCATGTCAAGTTTTTATTCAATAAATGTAATGTGTCTTTACGTTATGTACCATAAATAAATAATATGTTAAATTACACTCTATATAATTTGCACTGATGTAATATGTTTTATGCAAAGTGAAAGGTTTTGGGGTCAAAAGGTAAAATTAATCATTCAAACGTTTACAAAAAATATTAACTTAGTTGGTTCTCTTATTGATCCATAAAAGTAATTTTTTAAATTGAAATTATTTATTCTTCTTTGAGAGTTTAGTGTTTCAAATTGGATTTAGACGAACAACTGTAGCATCAACAGGAACTATTAAAACAAAGTTGTGTCAATTCCTGCTTAGCTCGACAAACAAAAGTTTTATTCTGTTTACTTTTAATAAATAATGACAACTACAGTATAAAAAATATAACCTATACTTTAAAACAGCTGCTGTACCACATAACTCATGACAAAAAATAAGCAGTTTTAAGAAATCGTAATTTATCACTTATTTTAAGCCATATGGGACGAAATAACAATATTGCATACCTTGCCCTTAAAGGGTTATTTACTACTTTAATAAATCAAATTAATTATTAAATTTATTTATTGAAATGGTGTTTGAAAAATAAACTGTATTAACATCAAGTGTCCTCCACTATAATTTTTTTTTAATTTATTTGAAATTTCGTGAATAAATAAAATTTATATTTCTATCTATAGAAAATTTGAACAAGATATACGAACACACACTCCAACGGTCGCGGCACGCCACGCGCGCCCGATCGTACGCTCACTTGCCCAGCCGTCAACCCTTTCGTTCACTAGCTCCTAAGCGCAGACCCTCCTCTGGCGTCCGCTGCAGAGTAAAAATTTTGAAACGAGCCGCTCCTAGCCGTAGCTAGAAACGCTCTGCAATGCTCGCCAAAATCTGCCAGTGAACCAGTCACTGGACTTGAATTTTTCCAAAAAACCTAACTTTCTGAGGATTTAACCCTTTATCTTGCTGGGGAAGGAGTTCTTTTGAAAGGCATCTTGACAGCGAAATGACCATTGCTGTTTTAGGAGTGTGTAAGAAATTTGTTTAAAACTACTGTTTTTTGTTTGCAAGTTAGTTAAAAACTATACTACTTCTTCATAACTTCTTTATAAAGAAATATAAAATTCTACATGAATTTTGAAATTTTGTTTTTTTTCTTTTTAAATTCTGTTGCTTATGGCAAATTTTTACTCTCCAATATCTTCAGAATCTATTCCCTATATTTATCATAAAATAGACAAGATAAATTTATGACAACAACAACTTAATTATGACAAAAATAACATAATGACCTTCATTTTCTAAAATTTACCCTTATCAATGTAAAATTCATTTAAATTTTAAATTTATAGAATTTATACCATCTTCAAGTACGTTATCTTACTTCTCTTACTTACTGAATTTATTTCCTCTATTTTTCATTTAACAAAAAAGTTAATGTTAATAACAAAACCATAACAAAACATTTACTAAATAAAATTTTAAATTTATCAATTTCAAAATTATTTACTTCTTGAAGTTATAGAATTTACTTCCTATATTTCCATCTAACAAACAAGTTAATGTTAATAACAAAACAATAACAAAACATTTACTAAATAAAATTTTAAATTTATCAATTTCAAAATTATTTACTTCTTGAAGTTTTAGAATTTACTTCCTATATTTCCAACTAACAAACAAGTTAATGTTAATAACAAAACAATATCAAAACATTTACTAAATAAAATTTTAATTTTATCAATTTCAAAATTATTTACTTCTTCAAGTTATAGAATTTACTTCCTATATTTCCATCTAACAAACAAGTTAATGTTAATAACAAAACAATATCAAAACATTTACTAAATAAAATTTTAAATTTATCAATTTCAAATTTATTTACTTCTTCAAGTTATAGAATTAACTTCCTTTATTTCCATCTAACAAACAAGTTAATGTTAATAACAAAACAATATCAAAGCATTTACTAAATAAAATTTTAAATTTATCAATTTCAAAATTATTTACTTCTTCAAGTTATAGAATTTACTTCCTTTATTTCCATCTAACAAACAAGTTAATGTTAATAACAAAACAATATCAAAACATTTACTAAATAAAATTTTAAATTTATCAATTTCAAAATTATTTACTACTTCAAGTTATAGAATTTACTTCCTATATTTCCATCTAACAAACAAGTTAATGTTAATAACAAAACAATATCAAAACATTTACTAAATAAAATTTTAAATTTATCAATTTCAAATTTATTTACTTCTTGAAGTTATAGAATTTACTTCCTTTATTTCCATCTAACAAACAAGTTAATGTTAATAACAAAACAATATCAAAACATTTACTAAATAAAATTTTAAATTTATCAATTTCAAATTTATTTACTTCTTCAAGTTATAGAATTAACTTCCTTTATTTCCATCTAACAAACAAGTTAATGTTAATAACAAAACAATATCAAAGCATTTACTAAATAAAATTTTAAATTTATCAATTTCAAAATTATTTACTTCTTCAAGTTATAGAATTAACTTCCTTTATTTCCATCTAACAAACAAGTTAATGTTAATAACAAAACAATATCAAAACATTTACTAAATAAAATTTTAAATTTATCAATTTCAAAATTATTTACTTCTTCAAGTTATAGAATTTACTTCCTATATTTGAATCTAACAAACAAGTTAATGTTAATAACAAAACAATATCAAAACATTTACTAAATAAAATTTTAAAATTATCAATTTCAAATTTATTTACTTCTTGAAGTTATAGAATTTACTTCCTTTATTTCCATCTAACAAACAAGTTAATGTTAATAACAAAACAATATCAAAACATTTACTAAATAAAATTTTAAATTTATCAATTTCAAAATTATTTACTTCTTCAAGTTATAGAATTTACTTCCTATATTTCCATCTAACAAACAAGTTAATGTTAATAACAAAACAATATCAAAACATTTACTAAATAAAATTTTAAATTTATCAATTTCAAATTTATTTACATCTTCAAGTTATAGAATTTACTTCCTTTATTTCCATCTAACAAACAAGTTAATGTTAATAACAAAACAATATCAAAACATTTACTAAATAAAATTTTAAATTTATCAATTTCAAAATTATTTACTTCTTCAAGTTATAGAATTTACTTCCTTTATTTCCATCTAACAAACAAGTTAATGTTAATAACAAAACAATATCAAAACATTTACTAAATAAAATTTTAAATTTATCAATTTCAAAATTATTTACTTCTTCAAGTTATAGAATTTACTTCCTACATTTCCATCTAACAAACAAGTTAATGTTAATAACAAAACAATATCAAAACATTTACAAAATAAAATTTTAAATTTATCAATTTCAAAATTATTTACTTCTTCCAGTTATAGAATTTACTTCCTTTATTTCCATCTAACAAACAAGTTAATGTTAATAGCAAAACAATATCAAAACATTTACTAAATAAAATTTTAAATTTATCATTTTCAATTTCATTTACTTCTTGAAGTTATAGAATTTACTTCCTATATTTCCAGCTAACAATCAAGTTAATGTTAATAACAAAACAATATCAAAACATTTACTAAAAAAAATTTTAAATTTATCTATTTCAAAATTATTTACTTCTTGAAGTTATAGGATTTACTTCCTATATTTCCATCTAACAAACAAGTTAATGTTAGTAACAAAACAATATCAAAACATTTACTAAATAAAATTTTAAATTTATCAATTTCAAATTTATTTACTTCTTGAAGTTATAGAATTTACTTCCTATATTTCCATCTAACAAACAAGTTAATGTTAATAACAAAACAATATCAAAACATTTACAAAATAAAATTTTAAATTTATCAATTTCAAAATTATTTACTTCTTGAAGTTATAGAATTTACTTCCTTTATTTCCATCTAACAAACAAGTTAATGTTAATAACAAAACAATATCAAAACATTTACTAAATAAAATTTTAAATTTATCATTTTCAAATTTATTTACTTCTTCAAGTTATAGAATTTACTTCCTATATTTCCATCTAACAAACAAGTTAATAATAATAACAAAACAATATCAAAACATTTACTAAATAAAATTTTAAATTTATCAATTTCAAAATTATTTACTTCTTCAAGTTATAGAATTTACTTCCTTTATTTCCATCTAACAAACAAGTTAATGTTAATAACAAAACAATATCAAAACATTTACCAAATAAAATTTTAAATTTATCAATTTCAAAATTATGAACTTCTTCAAGTTATAGAATTTACTTCCTTTATTTCCATCTTACAAACAAGTTAATGTTCATAACAAAACAATATCAAAACATTTACTAAATAAAATTTTAAATTTATCAATTTCAAAATTATTTACTTCTTCAAGTTATAGAATTTTCTTCCTTTATTTCCATCTAACAAACAAGTTAATGTTAATAACAAAACAATATCAAAACATTTACTAAATAAAATTTTAAAATTATAAATTTCAAAATTATTTACTTCTTGAAGTTATAGAATTTACTTCCTATATTTCCAGCTAACAAACAAGTTAATGTTAATAACAAAACAATATCAAAACATTTACTAAAAAAATTTTAAATTTATCTATTTCAAAATTATTTACTTCTTGAAGTTATAGGATTTACTTCCTATATTTCCATCTAACAATCAAGTTAATGTTAGTAATAAAACAATATCAAAACATTTACTAAATAAAATTTTAAATTTATCAATTTCAAATTTATTTACTTCTTCAAGTTATAGAAATTACTTCCTATATTTCCATCTTACAAACAAGTTAATGTTAATAACAAAACAATATCAAAACATTTACTAAATAAAATTTTAAATTTATCAATTTCAAAATTATTTACTTCTTCAAGTTATAGAATTTACTTCCTTTATTTCCATCTAACAAACAAGTTAATGTTAATAACAAAACAATATCAAAACATTTACTAAATAAAATTTTAAATTTATCAATTTCAAAATTATTTACTTCTTCAAGTTATAGAATTTACTTCCTTTATTTCCATCTTACAAACAAGTTAATGTTAATAACAAAACAATATCAAAACATTTATTAAATAAAATTTTAAATTTATCAATTTCATAATTATTTACTTCTTGAAGTTATAAAATTTACTTCCTATATTTCCATCTAACAAACAAGTTAATGTTAATAACAAAACAATATCAAAACATTTACTAAATAACATTTTAAATTTATCAATTTCAAAATTATATACTTCTTGAAGTTTTAGAATTTACTTCCTATATTTCCAGCTAACAAACAAGTTAATGTTAATAACAAAACAATATCAAAACATTTACTAAATAAAATTTTAAATTTATCAATTTCAAAATTATTTACTTCTTCAAGTTATAGAATTTACTTCCTTTATTTCCATCTAACAAACAAGTTAATGTTAATAACAAAACAATATCAAAACATTTACTAAATAAAATTTTAAATTTATCAATTTCAAAATTATTTACTTCTTCAAGTTATAGAATTTACTTCCTTTATTTCCATCTAACAAACAAGTTAATGTTAATAACAAAACAATATCAAAACATTTACTAAATAAAATTTTAAATTTATCAATTTCAAAATTATTTACTTCTTCAAGTTATAGAATTTACTTCCTACATTTCCATCTAACAAACAAGTTAATGTTAATAACAAAACAATATCAAAACATTTACTAAATAAAATTTTAAATTTATCAATTTCAAAATTATTTACTTCTTGAAGTTATAGAATTTACTTCCTTTATTTCCATCTAACAAACAAGTTAATGTTAATAGCAAAACAATATCAAAACATTTACTAAATAAAATTTTAAATTTATCATTTTCAATTTTATTTACTTCTTGAAGTTATAGAATTTACTTCCTATATTTCCAGCTAACAAACAAGTTAATGTTAATAACAAAACAATATCAAAACATTTACTAAATAAAATTTTAAATTTATCTATTTCAAAATTATTTACTTCTAGAAGTTATAGGATTTACTTCCTATATTTCCATCTAACAAACAAGTTAATGTTAGTAACAAAACAATATCAAAACATTTACTAAATAAAATTTTAAATTTATCAATTTCAAATTTATTTACTTCTTGAAGTTATAGAATTTACTTCCTATATTTCCATCTAACAAACAAGTTAATGTTAATAACAAAACAATATCGAAACATTTACAAAATAAAATTTTAAATTTATCAAATTCAAAATTATTTACTTCTTGAAGTTATAGAATTTACTTCCTTTATTTCCATCTAACAAACAAGTTAATGTTAATAGCAAAACAATATCAAAACATTTACTAAATAAAATTTTAAATTTATCATTTTCAATTTCATTTACTTCTTGAAGTTATAGAATTTACTTCCTATATTTCCAGCTAACAATCAAGTTAATGTTAATAACAAAACAATATCAAAACATTTACTAAAAAAAATTTTAAATTTATCTATTTCAAAATTATTTACTTCTTGAAGTTATAGGATTTACTTCCTATATTTCCATCTAACAAACAAGTTAATGTTAGTAACAAAACAATATCAAAACATTTACTAAATAAAATTTTAAATTTATCAATTTCAAATTTATTTACTTCTTGAAGTTATAGAATTTACTTCCTATATTTCCATCTAACAAACAAGTTAATGTTAATAACAAAACAATATCAAAACATTTACAAAATAAAATTTTAAATTTATCAATTTCAAAATTATTTACTTCTTGAAGTTATAGAATTTACTTCCTTTATTTCCATCTAACAAACAAGTTAATGTTAATAACAAAACAATATCAAAACATTTACTAAATAAAATTTTAAATTTATCATTTTCAAATTTATTTACTTCTTCAAGTTATAGAATTTACTTCCTTTATTTCCATCTAACAAACAAGTTAATGTTAATAACAAAACAATATCAAAACATTTACCAAATAAAATTTTAAATTTATCAATTTCAAAATTATGAACTTCTTCAAGTTATAGAATTTACTTCCTTTATTTCCATCTTACAAACAAGTTAATGTTCATAACAAAACAATATCAAAACATTTACTAAATAAAATTTTAAATTTATCAATTTCAAAATTATTTACTTCTTCAAGTTATAGAATTTTCTTCCTTTATTTCCATCTAACAAACAAGTTAATGTTAATAACAAAACAATATCAAAACATTTACTAAATAAAATTTTAAAATTATAAATTTCAAAATTATTTACTTCTTGAAGTTATAGAATTTACTTCCTATATTTCCAGCTAACAAACAAGTTAATGTTAATAACAAAACAATATCAAAACATTTACTAAAAAAATTTTAAATTTATCTATTTCAAAATTATTTACTTCTTGAAGTTATAGGATTTACTTCCTATATTTCCATCTAACAATCAAGTTAATGTTAGTAATAAAACAATATCAAAACATTTACTAAATAAAATTTTAAATTTATCAATTTCAAATTTATTTACTTCTTCAAGTTATAGAAATTACTTCCTATATTTCCATCTTACAAACAAGTTAATGTTAATAACAAAACAATATCAAAACATTTACTAAATAAAATTTTAAATTTATCAATTTCAAAATTATTTACTTCTTCAAGTTATAGAATTTACTTCCTTTATTTCCATCTAACAAACAAGTTAATGTTAATAACAAAACAATATCAAAACATTTACTAAATAAAATTTTAAATTTATCAATTTCAAAATTATTTACTTCTTCAAGTTATAGAATTTACTTCCTTTATTTCCATCTTACAAACAAGTTAATGTTAATAACAAAACAATATCAAAACATTTATTAAATAAAATTTTAAATTTATCAATTTCATAATTATTTACTTCTTGAAGTTATAAAATTTACTTCCTATATTTCCATCTAACAAACAAGTTAATGTTAATAACAAAACAATATCAAAACATTTACTAAATAACATTTTAAATTTATCAATTTCAAAATTATATACTTCTTGAAGTTTTAGAATTTACTTCCTATATTTCCAGCTAACAAACAAGTTAATGTTAATAACAAAACAATATCAAAACATTTACTAAATAAAATTTTAAATTTATCAATTTCAAAATTAATTACTTCTTCAAGTTATAGAATTTACTTCCTTTATTTCCATCTAACAAACAAGTTAATGTTAATAACAAAACAATATCAAAACATTTACTAAATAAAATTTTAAATTTATCAATTTCAAAATTATTTACTTCTTCAAGTTATAGAATTTACTTCCTTTATTTCCATCTAACAAACAAGTTAATGTTAATAACAAAACAATATCAAAACATTTACTAAATAAAATTTTAAATTTATCAATTTCAAAATTATTTACTTCTTCAAGTTATAGAATTTACTTCCTACATTTCCATCTAACAAACAAGTTAATGTTAATAACAAAACAATATCAAAACATTTACTAAATAAAATTTTAAATTTATCAATTTCAAAATTATTTACTTCTTGAAGTTATAGAATTTACTTCCTTTATTTCCATCTAACAAACAAGTTAATGTTAATAGCAAAACAATATCAAAACATTTACTAAATAAAATTTTAAATTTATCATTTTCAATTTTATTTACTTCTTGAAGTTATAGAATTTACTTCCTATATTTCCAGCTAACAAACAAGTTAATGTTAATAACAAAACAATATCAAAACATTTACTAAATAAAATTTTAAATTTATCTATTTCAAAATTATTTACTTCTTGAAGTTATAGGATTTACTTCCTATATTTCCATCTAACAAACAAGTTAATGTTAGTAACAAAACAATATCAAAACATTTACTAAATAAAATTTTAAATTTATCAATTTCAAATTTATTTACTTCTTGAAGTTATAGAATTTACTTCCTATATTTCCATCTAACAAACAAGTTAATGTTAATAACAAAACAATATCGAAACATTTACAAAATAAAATTTTAAATTTATCAATTTCAAAATTATTTACTTCTTGAAGTTATAGAATTTACTTCCTTTATTTCCATCTAACAAACAAGTTAATGTTAATAACAAAACAATATCAAAACATTTACTAAATAAAATTTTAAATTTATCATTTTCAAATTTATTTACTTCTTCAAGTTATAGAATTTACTTCCTATATTTCCATCTAACAAACAAGTTAATAATAATAACAAAACAATATCAAAACATTTACTAAATAAAATTTTAAATTTATCAATTTCAAAATTATTTACTTCTTCAAGTTATAGAATTTACTTCCTTTATTTCCATCTAACAAACAAGTTAATGTTAATAACAAAACAATATCAAAACATTTACCAAATAAAATTTTAAATTTATCAATTTCAAAATTATGAACTTCTTCAAGTTATAGAATTTACTTCCTTTATTTCCATCTTACAAACAAGTTAATGTTAATAACAAAACAATATCAAAACATTTACTAAATAAAATTTTAAATTTATCTATTTCAAAATTATTTACTTCTCCAAGTTATAGAATTTTCTTCCTTTATTTCCATCTAACAAACAAGTTAATGTTAATAACAAAACAATATCAAAACATTTACTAAATAAAATTTTAAATTTATAAATTTCAAAATTATTTACTTCTTGAAGTTATAGAATTTACTTCCTATATTTCCAGCTAACAAACAAGTTAATGTTAATAACAAAACAATATCAAAACATTTACTAAATAAAATTTTAAATTTATCAATTTCAAAATTATTTACTTCTTCAAGTTATAGAATTTACTTCCTTTATTTCCATCTAACAAACAAGTTAATGTTAATAACAAAACAATATCAAAACATTTACTAAATAAAATTTTAAATTTATCAATTTCAAAATTATTTACTTCTTCAAGTTATAGAATTTACTTCCTACATTTCCATCTAACAAACAAGTTAATGTTAATAACAAAACAATATCAAAACATTTACTAAATAAAATTTTAAATTTATCAATTTCAAAATTATTTACTTCTTGAAGTTATAGAATTTACTTCCTTTATTTCCATCTAACAAACAAGTTAATGTTAATAGCAAAACAATATCAAAACATTTACTAAATAAAATTTTAAATTTATCATTTTCAATTTTATTTACTTCTTGAAATTATAGAATTTACTTCCTATATTTCCAGCTAACAAACAAGTTAATGTTAATAACAAAACAATATCAAAACATTTACTAAATAAAATTTTAAATTTATCTATTTCAAAATTATTTACTTCTTGAAGTTATAGGATTTACTTCCTATATTTCCATCTAACAAACAAGTTAATGTTAATAACAAAACAATATCAAAACATTTACTAAATAACATTTTAAATTTATCAATTTCAAAATTATTTACTTCTTGAAGTTTTAGAATTTACTTCCTATATTTCCAGCTAACAAACAAGTTAATGTTAATAACAAAACAATATCAAAACATTTACTAAATAAAATTTTAAATTTGTCAATTTCAAAATTATTTACTTCTTGAAGTTATAGGATTTACTTCCTATATTTCCATCTAACAAACAAGTTAATGTTAGTAACAAAACAATATCAAAACATTTACTAAATAAAATTTTAAATTTATCAATTTCAAATTTATTTACTTTTTGAAGTTATAGAATTTACTTCCTTTATTTCTATCTAACAAACAAGTTAATGTTAATAACAAAACAATATCAAAACATTTACTAAATAAAATTTTAAATTTATCAATTTCAAAATTATTTACTTCTTCAAGTTATAGAATTTACTTCCTTTATTTCCATCTAACAAACAAGTTAATGTTAATAACAAAACAATATCAAAACATTTACTAAATAAAATTTTAAATTTATCAATTTCAAAATTATTTACTTCTTCAAGTTATAGAATTTACTTCCTATATTTCCATCTAACAAACAAGTTAATGTTAATAACAAAACAATATCAAAACATTTACTAAATAAAATTTTAAATTTATCAATTTCAAATTTATTTACATCTTCAAGTTATAGAATTTACTTCCTATATTTCCATCTAACAAACAAGTTAATGTTAATAACAAAACAATATCAAAACATTTACTAAATAAAATTTTAAATTTATCAATTTCAAAATTATTTACTTCTTCAAGTTATAGAATTTACTTCCTTTATTTCCATCTAACAAACAAGTTAATGTTAATAACAAAACAATATCAAAACATTTACTAAATAAAATTTTAAATTTATCAATTTCAAAATTATTTACTTCTTCAAGTTATAGAATTTACTTCCTACATTTCCATCTAACAAACAAGTTAATGTTAATAACAAAACAATATCAAAACATTTACTAAATAATATTTTAAATTTATCAATTTCAAAATTATTTACTTCTTCCAGTTATAGAATTTACTTCCTTTATTTCCATCTAACAAACAAGTTAATGTTAATAGCAAAACAATATCAAAACATTTACTAAATAAAATTTTAAATTTATCATTTTCAAATTTATTTACTTCTTGAAGTTATAGAATTTACTTCCTATATTTCCAGCTAACAAACAAGTTAATGTTAATTACAAAACAATATCAAAACATTTACTAAATAAAATTTTAAATTTATCTATTTCAAAATTATTTACTTCTTGAAGTTATAGGATTTACTTCCTATATTTCCATCTAACAAACAAGTTAATGTTAGTAACAAAACAATATCAAAACATTTACTAAATAAAATTTTAAATTTATCAATTTGAAATTTATTTACTTCTTGAAGTTATAGAATTTACTTCCTATATTTCCATCTAACAAACAAGTTAATGTTAATAACAAAACAATATCAAAACATTTACAAAATAAAATTTTAAATTTATCAATTTCAAAATTATTTACTTCTTGAAGTTATAGAATTTACTTCCTTTATTTCCATCTATCAAACAAGTTAATGTTAATAACAAAACAATATCAAAACATTTACTAAATAAAATTTTAAATTTATCATTTTCAAATTTATTTACTTCTTCAAGTTAATGAATTTACTTCCTATATTTCCATCTAACAAACAAGTTAATAATAATAACAAAACAATATCAAAACATTTACTAAATAAAATTTTAAATTTATCAATTTCAAAATTATTTACTTCTTCAAGTTATAGAATTTACTTCCTTTATTTCCATCTAACAAACAAGTTAATGTTAATAACAAAACAATATCAAAACATTTACCAAATAAAATTTTAAATTTATCAATATCAAAATTATTTACTTCTTCAAGTTATAGAATTTACTTCCTTTATTTCCATCTAACAAACAAGTTAATGTTAATAACAAAACAATATCAAAACATTTACTAAATAAAATTTTAAATTTATCAATTTCAAAATTATTTACTTCTTCAAGTTATAGAATTTTCTTCCTTTATTTCCATCTAACAAACAAGTTAATGTTAATAACAAAACAATATCAAAACATTTACTAAATAAAATTTTAAATTTATCAATTTCAAAATTATTTACTTCTTGAAGTTATAGAATTTACTTCCTATATTTCCAGCTAACAAACAAGTTAATGTTAATAACAAAACAATATCAAAACATTTACTAAATAAAATTTTAAATTTATCTATTTCAAAATTATTTACTTCTTGAAGTTATAGGATTTACTTCCTATATTTCCATCTAACAATCAAGTTAATGTTAGTAATAAAACAATATCAAAACATTTACTAAATAAAATTTTAAATTTATCAATTTCAAATTTATTTACTTCTTCAAGTTATAGAATTTACTTCCTATATTTCCATCTAACAAACAAGTTAATGTTAATAACAAAACAATATCAAAACATTTACTAAATAACATTTTAAATTTATCAATTTCAAAATTATTTACTTCTTGAAGTTTTAGAATTTACTTCCTATATTTCCAGCTAACAAACAAGTTAATGTTAATAACAAAACAATATCAAAACATTTACTAAATAAAATTTTAAATTTGTCAATTTCAAAATTATTTACTTCTTGAAGTTATAGGATTTACTTCCTATATTTCCATCTAACAAACAAGTTAATGTTAGTAACAAAACAATATCAAAACATTTACTAAATAAAATTTTAAATTTATCAATTTCAAATTTATTTACTTCTTCAAGTTATAGAATTTACTTCCTTTATTTCCATCTAACAAACAAGTTAATGTTAATAACAAAACAATATCAAAACATTTACTAAATAAAATTTTAAATTTATCAATATCAAAGTTATTTACTTCTTCAAGTTATAGAATTTACTTCCTTTATTTCCATCTAACAAACAAGTTAATGTTAATAACAAAACAATATCAAAACATTTACTAAATAAAATTTTAAATTTATCAATTTCAAAATTATTTACTTCTTCAAGTTATAGAATTTACTTCCTATATTTCCATCTAACAAACAAGTTAATGTTAATAACAAAACAATATCAAAACATTTACTAAATAATATTTTAAATTTATCAATTTCAAAATTATTTACTTCTTGAAGTTATAGAATTTACTTCCTTTATTTCCATCTAACAAACAAGTTAATGTTAATAACAAAACAATATCAAAACATTTACTAAATAAAATTTTAAATTTATCAATTTCAAAGTTATTTACTTCTTCAAGTTATAGAATTTACTTCCTATGTTTCCATCTAACAAACACGTTACTTTAAATGACAAACAATATAAAAACATGTACTAAATAACTTTTAAAAACCTGTAATCTAAAATTTGATATATAACTACCTTTAAAATTTACTTATTAAATCCTTGTTACTACCAACAACCTAATGAAATTTCCTTATCCTAGGCACAATTTCTTAATTTAAATAAAATAAAAACTTACAGCTCAACATGAACATATTTCATCTAATTTATATTTTAGCTAGATCCACTGAATGTTTTAAAACCCCAAAAAATTCATGTTTGTTTACCTATATATATCGTTATATAATTTACAAAATAACCCAACATAACGCCCTATTTAAAACCCTCTTTTGGAACCTGAACTCTTTTGTTTTATATTTACTATATTTTAATTTAATGATCATTTGCTGACCACACTTTCCCCAAGACCATAATTATTTTACTTAATTAATTTTAATCAAATATTTAATCCTTTTATCAAAACAACAATTTATTTTAATTACTTTTCCTTAATTAACATTTTAACACTTTTATCAAAACAACAATTTATTTTATTTACTTTTACAAAAAACATTGTTATAATTCACTCAAAGGCATCTGACCTTCAAGTCATATAGACAGGAACATTCCCATATGTGGCAGCCATTTTGTTTGTTTACCTTTTTTACTTACTTTGTTTTACTGACTTACTTAATTTTGAATAATTTATTTAGACACTTTATCTCGATACCCTACTATTTTTAACTTCAAAAACATTTTTAATATCTTAATTTGAGTCATTTCCAATTACTTTTGAACAAGTTTCAATCTCCTAACTTCAAATTTTTGTTTTATTTATAAGTACATTTAACTCAAAGTCCTAGAGTTATCTGTAAGACTGTAGCCATATTGAGGCGTTACTCCCCCTCTTATGACTATAATCCC
>JBAIZL010000001.1:34751992-34766992 GCA_036971475.1 Prosapia bicincta
GCAACGCAGAGTATTTCATACCATTAATAAAGAGTTTGCGATACAACAGGACACCACAAAGACACCATAACAGCCCATAGGTTCCCATTATATTACCTAAACTTTCTACTGGCCATTACAATTAAACTGAAAATAAAATGTATAATGGTACAATGCAATAAAGAATAATATTCCAAATTAAATTCATTATATTACTGTAATACATTACATTACATTACATTACACTACAGTTTAATAAAGTACCTTATAATTGATTCAATACTTGTCCAATTTATATATTTATTTAAAACAAGCTTTCGTCAAATATTTTTTCTCGCCTTAGAGTGACCAAAGTGAAAATTGCGTCGATAGCCAATAGGAAAGCTCTCTACAGAAAGGTAATTTAAAAAGCAATCTCTTTGGGAGATGAAAAAATCATCTCGAGGACTTGCATTATATTATATGCTGATAGAAAAAGGCGACACCACTTTTTATAAAATTGAAAAAAGTTACTGCATAATATATTTTCCGTTAATAAATTATTTAAACCAAAGCAAAGGGTTTTAAATTAATAAATTATGTATATGTAAATTTATTGTTACATGCTCAGTTACTTTGAAAGTAAAATGATTTTAAATGGCTTGTAGAAAGTGTAAATGGCTTGTAGAGAATGTAAATGGCTTGTAGAGAATGTAAATGGCTTGTAGAGAATGTAAATTGCTTGTAGATAATGTAAATACCAACGGGAATTTTAAAGTTAATCTCTTAGTGCTAAATATTCTGTTAACCACTATTATGAAAATTTCATGTACATTTAATTATACATAACCAGAATATTTATTTATTTATATAGGGAAAGCTGCAATTGATCAAATATCTTTCCAAATAGAGTCATTCTTAGTAAAACCAGGCTATAGCAGTTTTCTCTTCGTTACTTGTTTTCCTCACTGTATCCTTGTATGCACATACCAGGTTTTTAGACTGAGTTTATATCGATGTCAAATTTTTAACACCTTCAACAGACTTGTATTACAGAGATTTTTTCACAGAGAATATTTTTGGCAAATAATTCTTAAATATTCAGAAATAAAAAAATTAAAGAAAAATATTTATATAGAAAGCTTGTGAATTTTCTATATTTTGTATAACAAAATTTTACATAAATTTGGTTTTATTAAATAATTACAAATAAACTTGAAGTTTCTTGATGTAATCCTCTTGAATTCACTGATTAAACTAATTTTACACTACTTAACTAAGTGAATACGTAATTGCTTACTTGCTGACGCGTTTCAAAACGTTCGTTCCTTTTACGAAGCTAACCCTCTACCTGGAGTAACTTAACTACTAAACTCAGTAGAGTAGAGGGTTAGCTTCGTAAAACGAACGAACGTTTTGAACGCGTCAGCAAGTAAGCAATTACGTATTCACTTAGTTAAGTAGTTTAAAAGTAGAACAATTAAACCCCTACTAGTAGTGTATACTATATATACATATATACATTATATATATATATAGTTCTAGTTTTCAGTTGTTAATAAGATTCTCTTTATTAATACACTGGTACTTCTACCACTATAGTTCGTAGGTCTACTTTTATTTTTTCTGACTAGATTTGGTGTTTCACCTTTTTCTGAATAAATCTATTTCTGTAATTTTTTTTAAACTCCTACTATTAGTTCATTCTCTCTCTCTCTCTCTCTCTCTCTCTATATATATATATATATATATATATATATATATATATATATATATATATATATATATATATATATGCCTTGACCAAGGTTTTAAGCGTTAAATACTTTTTATTCACTCACTAAAGTTCATATACATTTTCTAAAACTAGTAGTGGATGACACATGATGATCATACAGTTTATTTTCATATATTAAGTCATTCTTAAAGTTAAAAAAGTTGAGTGTTTATGTTGGATTCGAACTGCATGAGAACATGTTTGAAATCCAGTACTTCATATACTTCGAATATAACATATATAAATAAATTTTTAGGGAATTATTATGTGTAAAACGGTATTATCCTCTAGTGACATCCACTACAAATATTTGAACCACAGTCTATGGATGAAGAGTATTTGATTAACAATTGATATTTTAAATTATATATATATATATATATATATATATATATATATATATATATATATATATACAGCCTGCTAACAATACGGAGACCCTACATTGGTCATTTTGCATTCAAACTGGCAGCCGGGTACTTGTGGCAGCCGTATACGGCTGCCACATAGTAATCCATGGTAATGTAACACCCTCTGACAATAATCAAAATAAAAACCATGTCAATAAGTGTAAAAAGAAATGTTTTATTGGAGCTATACTGTATTTGGAAGTTCTATGGTCGTTCTGAATTTTTAAAAAATAATTTGTAATAACCAAACGGTGCTCGTATTGATAGCAGAGTGAACGGGATTTGTATATCACAAGTTCGTAACATTTCCGCCAGGGGCAGCATAGTCGCCTCCTGTATATAAATTTACTGTATATTACAACCATTCTCTAACATTATGGCAGCCACAAACTTGGCAACATTGCTGGCATCCACATGGATATCAATTGTACTACGTAATGTATATATTTGAATTGGACAAAGAATCGCTGGAAAGTGACCAATCGGGGGTTTTTGAGGATGCTGAAATCAATGCCGTCATCGAAAGTCACCGGGGATGTACTGGTGAGGCTAAACCCATGTGCAAAAGGGGTTGAATTAGGGTAAAAATGTCAGATGCCTAAGAATAGCGGGATAATGACCGTTCGGGGGTTTTTGAGAATGCTAAATTCAATGGTGTCATCTAGAGTCACCGGAGATGGACAGATGAGACTCTACGTGAGTGCCAAAGGGATGATTTGGGGTAGAAATGTCAAAAGTGAAACAATTACTAGAAAATAAAAACTCGGGGAAAATTTGATGAGGCGGAATTCAATGCCCTCACCGAAAGTAACCGGTAATGCATTGGTGTGGTTCCACGAGAGTACCAAAGGGGTGAATTGGGGTGAGAATGTCAGAGGTCAAAAAATCGCTGAAAAATATCCGCTTGGGGGTTTTTGAGGATGCTGAATTCAATGCCGTCATCGGAAGTCTCCGGGGATGTACTTGTGAGGCTAAATCCATGTACCAAAGGGGTTGAATTAGGGTAAAAGTGTCAGATGTCTAAGAATCGCGGGATAATTACCGTTCGGGGGTTTTTGAGGATGCTAAATTCAATGGCGTCATCTAGAGTCACCGGGAATGGACCGGATGTGACTCTACGAAACTACCAAAGGGATGATTTGGGGTAAAAAAGTCAAAAGTCAAAAAATAACTAGAAAATAACCACTCGGGGTTTTTTGGTAAGACGGAATTTAATGCCGTCCCAGAAAGTCGCCGGGGCTGCACTGGTATGGTTCCACGCGAGTACCAAAGGGGTGGTTGGGGTGAAAAAGTCAAAACTCAAAAAATCGCTGGAACATAACCACTCGGGGGTTTTTGAGGATGCTGAATTCAATCCCGCCATCGAAAGTCACCGTGGATGGACAGATGAGACTCTACGTAAGTGTCAAAGGGATGATTTGGGGTAGAAATGTAAAAAGTCAAAAAAAAATACTAGAAAATAACAACTCTGGGAATTTTGATGAGGCGGAATTCAATGCCGTTATCGAAAGTCACCGGGAATGCATTGGTGTGGTTCCACGCGAGTACCAAACGGGTGAATTGGGGTGAAAATGTCAGTAATCAAAAAATCGCTGGAAAATATCCGCACGGAGGTTTTTGGGGACGCTGAATTCAATGCCGTCGACGAAAGTCTCCAGGGATGTATTGGTGAGGCTAAACCCATGCACCAATGGGGTTGAATTAGGGTCAAAATGTCAGATGCCTAAAAATCGCGGGAAATGCCGTTTGGGGGTTTCTAAGGATGCTAAATTCAATGACGTCATCTAGAGTCACCGGGGATGGACGGTTGTGACTCTACGTTAGTACAAAAGGGATGATTTGGGGTAGAAATGTCAAAAGTCAAAAAAGTACTAGAAAATAAGAACTAGGGAATTTTTGATTATACCGAATTCAATGCCGTCACCGAAAGACACCGGGGATCCACTGGTGTGGTTCCACGCGACTAGCAAAGGGGTAAATTGGGGTGAAAATGTCAGAAGTATAAAAAATCGCTGGAACATAACCGCTCGGGGGTTTCTGAGCGTCCTGATATCAATGGCGTCATCGAAAGTCACCGGGGATGGACGTATGTGACTCTACGTGGGTGCCAAAGAGATGATTTGGGGTAAAAATGTCAAAAGTCAAAAAATTACTTGAAATTTACCACTCGGAGGTTTTTGAGGATGCTGAATTGAATGCCGTCATCGAAAGACACCAGGGAGGGACGGGTGTAGTCTCTACGGGAGTAGCAAAAGGAGAATTGGGGTAAAAAGTTCAGAGGACAAGAGATCGATATAAAATGATCACTGGGGATTTTTAATGATGCTGAGTCTAATCCTAGCACCGAAGTTGGCCATGTACAATCCGGGATAGGACTGCGGGTGTCGCTGTGGGTGATTTGAGGTAAGACTTGCCAGAATCTAAAATATTTCCCAAAAATGGGCATTCGAAGGTTTTCGAAGGTTATAGTCCCTTGTCATCAAAATAAGATGTAAGGGGTTACCAAGGTATGATTATATCCCATTGACAATAAATCGCCCGAAATTTTCATGTTTCCAACTATGCAACATAACCAAAAGAAAGAGTCGGGTTCCCGACCTTGTATTGGACAGAAGCTGTGCTACATCTATTGACGGAAATGTTTGTGATATGAAAATATAAACAGGCGGCACTCCGATAGCAGCTCTAGCACGTTTGTTTACGTCATGTCTGTCAAACTAATCTTTATAGCTTGAAGCAGTGTTTCAATGCAGCCTGTCCATGTGCTTTAAGAATTTTAAACACTGTATGCTCGAACGATTCAATTTGAAAAGATAACCGTTTGTCCCAAATTGATAATTTTATAAAAATTAAATTTTTTATTTAATTTTTAAAATAATGTATTTTGTCTACCTAATTGTCATATATTTTCTTTCTATTTTTATTTAGACTATCTAAACATTTATGTTTCTTTTCTCATTCTTCTTCGGGTAATTAATTTTCTCTCTTTTCGTGTTATTTTCTTTTTTTCTTTTAAAAAGGATGGTATCGTTAGCGGGGGCAGCGGATAACTTTTCTACCATCCGTTAATGAAAAAATTTCTACTATAACCGTAAATAAAAAAACTATAAATAAGTAGACCTTATTTTTTTCAACCTTTATACAACTTAAAATAAACGACAAAGAGAATTTGTTGACCCACATCATTTCATCGACTTATCTTGATCAGTTTATATATTCAGAAAACCTATTATGCCAATATCTACAAATGCCAAGCTTAACCTTTAACTACCGTCATCGTGCCTGACCATCAGCGACGGGTTAGCCGAAGAAGACAGTGATTCAGGAGCTGTATCTAATGACCAACTATTAGAAGGCATTAAAGAGAATAGGGGAATTGTACAACAGAGTCCAGAAGTAATTTAGTAAAAGATCATGATACCGAATCTCAACGAAGTGCATCAGACGATGAAGATGATTTCGAAAAACTGCAACCTCCAGAAATTTACAAATTTTTCTATTTGTATAGATAAATTGTTATAAACAATGTAGAATTTGTCCAGCAACAAAAAATAGAAGGACTAGTTACACTTTGTAAGCTGACTTTGAACAGCCAATATGTCTAGAATGTTCTGAGCCGCTGTGTAAATACTGCTGTCAAAATTGAGTTATTATTTCTAATGCGTTTCCATAAATAAAGCTTATATTGTGTCAAATGTTATCTTGTACATAAAATTAAGTGTTTACAATCAGTGAACAAGATATAATTAGTGTATGTTAATTATCGTGCGATTATAAGTCTTTTTAGCTAAACTGCGCTAAAATCTGTAGAAGGTTTTATTTACTACAGTTTTCAATTAGTAAATAAAATATAACTGATCTCATAAAACTACGGTTACCCTGGTCACATGCAACCAAAATATTCAAAAACAATTTTTATAAAGTAAATGCAAGATAAATTGTTAAACCGCACAATAAATCACACTTAGAAATTTCGTGCCTGTGAGCTACAACGGCAGTACTAATGTGACAGAAATGTGCAGGACGGTATTTAAAGGTCAATAAATACTGAATCATCTTTCGTTAATCTCTGTATTGTATACATGAACCTAAATGACATCTGTGCGAGTGTTATCAGTTTATATTACGATATCAAACTGTCTGGTGTAAACAAACATAGGTCCAAGCCATACAAAGATAAAGCCTCGCACTCGACAAGTACTCTCGTGGACGAATGCCCGAAAAACTGACTTTCTGCATTCGATCTTTTCCATCTCTTTCTCTCATTTACATACGGCGTAAACGTAAATATTTTATCGTATTCTCCCAGCGTCAAAATGGTCGTATAAAGACGGAAACATTTGTTTCTATCCTCGACTTCAGCCGCTGTTAGTCTTTATTTTATTTTATTAATATGTTTATTGAATACATTGGTATTAACTTTTAGTGAATATATATGGCGTAGGCCATATTAAGTGTTACATCTGTTAATACAAGTGTTAACATGTTTGTAATGTTACCAAATTGTAACAATATACAGCAAATAATAGTCACTTTTAGATTATTAAAATCGGAAAGATATGATATGACAATTAATTTGAAAAGCAAGTTAAATTAAAAAATAAATACTTTATCGATCCTATAGTATCTAAGAGAACCAAGGGAAAAGAAAAAGAGATGCATTGACCGGACCATTAAGAAAGTTTGGTCATCAAGTAAACAAACGCGTCAGAATGTCTTTCGGAGTGTCGGCTGTTTATGTTTCCATATCAGAATTGTGTCTGTAAATACACAGCATAGTTCTCTCCAAGATAAGGTCGAGAATCCACAGCTGTATGTTCTTCCCAGCGAACAACAGTGTATGTTTGAAGGAATTGACAGATGTAATATAATGGGAGTGGTACAGTCTCGTAAACTACCGAGTGTCAATTTTTATGAGATTTTTTTTATATTAGGATTTTATATTTATTTGCTAATAAGTTCAAGAAATAATTCCGATCTTGACGATAACACTTGCGTTTTTGCAAACACAAATACCAGTAACCGCATAATTATTTATAAAGTTTTACAAAAGCATGCTAAAATAGCATGTTTATAAATTCCTGAAGTACTTACATCGAGGACTAATGAAACACTTGGCAACATTATCTCAACTCTTCCAAATAAATGACCAAGGTATTAAAGAACTAGCGTTATTTATAGGCCATACAACATCATTTTTATCAATAATAAGATTATATTTTTTTCATCCAAAATACTCAAAAATAGTTTGAAAGATATAACTAATGTAGCAAAGAAAGAACACGTGGATATATACACAGATTCTATGAACATAAGGGCAAAACATTTTAAGTACTTACATGTATTATAGGTGTTAATATGCCAATTAAACTAGAGAGCAGTTCAGGCGGTTTAAGCAATGGTAAATATTTAAAATTCTTTATTTCTACATCTCTGAAGATTATATGTAAGGATATAGTTCTTCCCAATGTATATTGCAGTAATCAAAACGTTTTCGGTAAGCAATGTAATAAATCTATTATGTTTATCCTCGATATTCTAGTCTCAAGAGTAACTTTAATGTCTATGGGATTTTCACTCACTTTAGAGTTGCATAAAAAACTGTTTCAAGTACGGTGATCATTGGTACGGAAACAAATACAGTAGTGCATGGATAATTAGAGGTAGATGGGACCGAGACACCGTCGGATTACACGGAAATAGCTTCCTGTACACTAGAAAAAAACAGGAGTTCTAATGAACCGTAATACTATAATTAAGAATGCACAAAATACGTTTGTAGAACTTTATCGATTACAGTACATACATAAATTAATGTTGCTTTGCTCTTCAAGACTACTGTACTGATTCTTGCTTAAGAGGATACCATACGATATGAATACCATACAAGTATCGGCAATTATAGTTAAAAAAAAGGCGATACCCGTTAAAATCTTTATCAGGACGCCCAATGTTTTTATCGTAGATAGTCTTTTTGTTCGCCTACCATAAAAATAAAACGAGATTATCAGTAAATCTAAAGTATAGTGAAAAATTACCGTGATCATCGGTAGTAAATATTTATGATTATCAACGTCTAAAGATTGACTACAAAACGTTATATAAGCTCTTGGTTGAGGTTGCTTAACTGAAGTAATTTTCTATCAACGAAGAATAGAGAATATTCAAATTGAAATATTAAGTCTGTAATTAGGAGTTATTACAAACTAGTGGTAGGATTCGTAAAATATATAAACAAAGAAGACAGTTTTGAGAAGTGATTGAGTATTAGCAGACTTTGTCTTGAGATCAGACAGAGCCGAACGAACTAAAATCATTCTGATATTAACTATAAAAATGTATTTAACATGTCGACCGAAGAACGAAGAGATTTTTTAAAGTGAAAAAAATCTACAAAACAGTCATTATCTCTTACGTGTTGTTTTTTTAACAAGAAATACCATCATAGAGACTAATTTTATTCTGTCACTCTGCATAACGCTATTTTACAGCTAGTTTTTGAAGACTGGTTCCTCAGCTATATTCGCCAAAATATTTGTAAATTATTTCACCATAATAATAATAATAAATCAAATTGTAGATATGCGAGCCAGGAGGGATACGGTTAAAGATAGAATTAAAGAAGAAGATTAAAATATACTTAAATCTTATCAGATATATTTTCAGGTACATTCAACGTGTCTTGATGAAAGTAACATCACAATCAAGGTAAAATGTCATTCTTTCAGAAAATATCTAAGGGAGGAGTTAAAGAAATGTTTTCACCTGCCAACAACGACTACCAGGAAAATTTAATGAATGTAGTTAAAGAAGAACTTTTAGAAAAAATAGGTCTTTACTGAAACACATTTGTACCTATAACAACTTATGACAAATCAAATATGGTGGATAAATAAAAGAGATGTATTACATTGCTTACCGAAAACGTTTTTCACCGTGATGCCTAGCTACAATGTAATATACATTGGGAAGAACTATATCCTTACAGTTTTTGGTTACATTTGGCTGTCGTAAGTACAGAAATACTATTATTTCAATGTTTAATTTTTTTACCCGAAAATGGTAATTTGTGCTCGTTTGAACCTATAAAATATAGACGTGTTCAATGGGCATACGTGAGCAAGAAATTAACATTAGATGAGATTTGACCAAATAAAAGCCTTCTTTTATTTACAATGTACAATAAAGGTAGATTTTTCTGGTTACCTACCTGAGGTAAAGGTGATACAATATATCGAGGAAGTTTTTGAAATAAAGTAAGAAATGTATCGCCATTACGTCTAAGCTAAATTAGAACAGATGTAAATTGGCCTTTACATTCATTCGTCGCAGAAATTGAACATCACATAGACACAGTGTTTGGTAATCCCCGTGGCATGGGCTTGATAGGCACTTATAGGTGGTGTTGGTTGCCAGGTGCGTCTTCAGTTTCAGCTACAATTTCTGGATTAATGAAGTTGTATTCAATGTTTTTACCTCCATCGAAGTTGATTTTTAAAACTATTTCTTCAATAATTAATTAGTTTTTAGGTTTAAAATTTTTTGTTACTTTTTTCTCTATTTATATAAAGGGAAAGAAAAATAAATACTTGTTTAAACACAAGATTTTCCTTTTAATATATTTTCTAGTTTTATATTTATTAGTCATTTAGTTAAATAGTGGTTTAAGTAATATAAAATTTGCAATTATTATTTCATTCCTAATTTCATATTATATCTACACAATTTTGTATATTACGTTTCCATTCTTTGCTACATTATTTATATTTTTTTAACAATTTTTGTTTATTTTGGATGAAACAAAATATATATTATGTTATTATTGACAAAAGTATCATATATCTTTGACAGTGTAATAAAATATAGTAGAAATCACTTGAAATACAAAATTTCATTACATCCCGGACCCTCAGCTCAAGTGGACTGACTTAATATCTTATTATAATTTTTGTCCGTAAAATGCTTTAGTGATAACCCGAAATCATTGCAACTAAATGTATGCTCCACATTACAAATATTACATTAACATTTAATTTGAAAAAACATTATTGTTGGTTATTCTTTTTTTTATAAAGACAACAGTAAATACAATTTTATGTTTTTAAAATCATAAAATATATACTTTTCTATTTAACCTACTTTAGATCAAAGTAGTAAACATTATTAAACTAAGAAACAATTACCCTAACCCCAAGTTAAAAAAAAAATATCCACATTAAGGGGGTTTCCCAAGGTTTTCATTTTCATAAAATAAGGTTGACTTATAATTTGTTAAATCAATGTTTATTTCCCTTAGATCAAAAGTAGCGTTTTAAATGAGGTATTAAAATAATATTGCTTATAAACGCTATGGAATTGGAATTTTCACAAAATATAATAGTTCTTAATGTTTTGCGTTTACATTAATAAAGTTGAATGTGAAAAATTTGGTTCACGATATTTTGTATAAGAATTAAAATCACTGTATGAATGGAGAAATCAAACTCTTACCTTTAATAGCTATACTCATTCGGCATTTGATAGACAACAAACTGTAAAGTGAGTTTCAAGCCACCGGCAAGAATTCTATGAATTAACTGATAAAATCTTCCCTTTGTCCTGAATTACGAACAGTTTTCTAAATTACTACATCAAAACATAAATTTTTACTTACTTTATTATTTGTAATTTTTAAAAATATCCACACACAAAATTAAATATTTTCAACTTAATATGTATATAACAGATGTTATCATCGATCTATTAATTGTACCACAAGTATTACACGATATAATCCTAGAACACAAAGGGTCAACAATATTTGTAATATAACATGGGCAACAGCATGTGTATTTGAACATAAAAAGGTTGAACTTGCTTAATAACACTAACAGAGTTTTATCGTATCTAATTTTTATCTCTCCCTTTGAGCAGGATCTTGTGACACTTGCGAAGCGCTTGACTGTGCTTGTAAATATTTCAATAAATTAACAGCAAACATTTACTATCAAACACTTGTATAAGAAATATTCATAACCCAATGATTTAAAATTAAACAATTAAAATTAGAGATAAGTTCAACAGTGGTTGTAAAATAGAATATTGACTAATCTATTACATGGTTCAATATCTTATTCGCAAACGACTTGTCGCACAAGTATATTAGGAGCTAGAAGGTAAAACAAAATTGAAACAAGAAAAGTAGGCCTAAACTCGTTTTATTTGGAACTGCATGAGCTCAATAAAATACATTACAATCTGTCTAACTTGCTTACAGATTACGACAGCTGATGATAAGAATGAATAATCTAATATTTATGATTGTGCCCAGCTTCCACTCATCTTCCGTTAAAAAACATATGACTAATCACACTTTCCCAGTGTCTGGAATCGCACTCTCGAAAACTCACACGTGCGTTATCCTTGACTTTCGATGACGAAATTGGAGTCACCCCTTACAAACCCAGAGTATTATTTTACTAGACATTTTTCTAGTATGTGACATTTTCATAAAAATTAACCACCCTTTCTACTCCCGTAGAACCACACCCTCATATTCCCATTAGCTTTTAATGACGGTATTGGACTCAGCACCCTCCAAAACACTACGATTGATCTTTTTCTAGTTTTTTTTGCCTTCTCACAATTATACCTCCAATTCATCATTTGCTATTCCCATAGAGGGTCACCCGTATATTCACATTGACGTTCGATTACGGTAAACGACTCAGCACCATTAAAAACCACCCGAATGTTCATTTCAATTGTTTTTTTTTGCCTTCTGACAATTTTACCCCAATTCACCCCTTTTCTACTCCCGTAGTGCCACACCCGTGCATTCCCGATTGATATGGAAGACGGTATTGGATTCAGCAACCGAAAAAACACTAAGATTGATCATACTCTAGCTTTGTTTTGCCTTCTCACATTTATACTCCAATTCATCATTTGCTACTCCCATAGAGGATCATCCGTGTATTTCCATTGACTTTCGATAACGGTAAAAGACCCACCACCTTTAAAACCCCCCGAGTGATCATTTTCCATTGTTTTTTTGCCTTCTGACAATTTTACCCCAATTTACCCCTTTCTACTCTCGTAGAGCAACAACCGAGCATCCCCGTTTAATATTGTAGGCGGTATTGGACTTAGCACCCTCCAGAACATTACCATTGTACATTTTCTAGTTTTTTTTGCTTTCTCACAATTATACCCCAATTCATCATCTGCTACTCCCATAGATGGTCACCCGTGTATCCCCATTGACGTTCGATAACGGTTAAAGACTCAGCACCATTAAAACCCACTCGAATGATTATTTTCAATTGTTTTTTTGTCTTCTGACAATTTTACCCCAATTTACCAATTTCCTACTCTCGTAGAGCAACAACCGAGCATCCCCGTTTAATATTGAAGGTGGTATTGGATTCAGTACCCTCCAAAACACTACGATTGATCATTTTCTAGTTTTTTTTTTTGCCTTCTCACAATTATACCCCCAATTCATCATTTGCTATTCCCATAGAGGGTCACCCGTATATTCACATTGACGTTCGATTACGGTAAACGACTCAGCACCATTAAAAACCACCCGAATGTTCATTTACAATTGTTTTTTAGCCTTCTGACAATTTTACCCCAATTCACCCTTTTTCTGCTTCCGTAGAGCCACACCCGTGCATTCCCGTTTAATATGGAAGACTGTATTGGACTCAGCAACCTAAAAAACACTACGATTGATCATACTCTAGCTTTGTTTTGCCTTCTCACATTTATACTCCAATTCATCATTTGCTACTCCCTTAGAGGATCACCCGTGTATCTCCATTGACTTTCGATAACGGTAAAAGACTCACCACCTTTAAAACCCCCCGAGTGATCATTTTCCATTGTTTTTTTGCCTTCTGAAAATTTTACCCCACTTCATCCCTTTCTACTCCCGTAGAGCCACACCCGTGCATCCCCTTATAATATTGAAGGCGGTATTCCACTCAGCACCCTCCAAAACACTACGATTTATCATATTCTAGCTTTGTTTTGCCTTGTCACAAATATACTCCAATTCATCATTTGCTATTCCCGTAGAGGATCACCCGTATATTCACATTGACGTTCGATTACGGTAAACGACTCAGCACCATTAAAAACCACCCTAATGTTCATTTCAATTGTTTTTTTTTGCCTTCTGACCATTTTACCCCAATTCACCCCTTTTCTACTCCCGTAGAGCCACACCTGTGCATTCCTGATTGATATGGAAGACGGTATTGGATTCAGCAACCGAAAATACACTAAGATTGATCATACTCTAGCTTTGTTTTGCCTTCTCACATTTATACTCCAATTCATCATTTGCTACTCCCATAGAGGACCACCCGTATATCCCTATGACGTTCGATAACGGTAAAAGACTCAGCACCATTAAAACCAGCCGACTGATCATTTTGTAGTTTTTTTTGCCATCTGTTATTTTGACCCCAAGTCACTCCTTTACAACTCCCATAGAGCCCCACCTGTCCATCCCCGTTAAATTTTGTTCACTTCTATCCCCGTCAGCTTTCGATAGTTGTACACGTTTATGAAAACTAACAACCAGGACTTATGTGAGTTGAGTAAATAATTGGCCAGCTGAAATGAAGAAGGGACATTCTAATGTTTATGTTTTCACCGTGATTACACACACCCAGTGTCTTACAGTATAAACATTTGACTAGTCAGGCAGTCGCACCATAGTGGCAACACTGTTGGTTCTCGTATCGTTAGTGGCGTGGGAATAATATACACACCGGCTGCCATATTGTTATTAGACTGAACGAAAATATACACTGGCTGCCATATTGATGCCTAAATGAAATGCTGCCGTATTGATAGTATTTCAGTCAATTTTGTATTTTTAAGATTTTATGAAATTAAAGTACATGGAGTAGTATCATGTTTATTAGAAATAAATTATACACGACGAAAAACATATATACTTCACTCCTTCAAGTGGCTGCCATATGGTTGCAAAATGAAATGCTGCCATATTGATAGCGGGATGTATATATATATATATGTATATATATATATATATATATATATATATATATATATATATATATATATATATATATATACTTTACGTTGAACAAAAAGTAAGCAATTTATTTTAAAAACCGATAGTACGAAAAATAAATATTTTATAATGATTCAAGTGTTGTAAAGTAAAATTATATCTAGATAAAACTTCCAAGATAAAACACAAATAATACCGTTGTAACATTTATATAAATATATTTTTTTTCGTAAAAACTACTATACAAATATATTTATTGTGGACGTAGCCTCTCGTGTATATCAATTACAACAAGGAAACCTATCTTAGATAATGCAATAATGAGAAAAACGAACAAATTGGCAACGTCGCACAGAAAGAATTAAATTGAGGGTGAAATCGCCAACTGACGCTTTCAGTGAAACATATTGTGTCGTTTATTTACCTCTGATTTCGAACTCACCTTCCTTATTTTGTCTCCCGCCCAATCAGGATCCTCATGCACGAGGCTAGCCTTGAAATGCATTCACAAGTAGCTTATTACTACAATAAAATCCCAAGAACTGAGTAATACCCCTCACGTAAATATCAGAATTTGCTTTCCTGCAACATGATAGCGTTACTAGGTTGTAAGAAATAACTAAAACAATAATGATGTACTCGGTGTAACAAACAGCTACAATGTATCAACTACTTGCAGATCTTCGTAGAGAGTTGACGTATATTTGTAATGATATAATTTGTATTTGTATTTGGGTTGAATTTAATTTACTGAAATTACATCCCAATAAATAAATCAAACTATAAACTTACCGATTATTGTCTTGAAACGCCAAGGGAAG
>JBAIZL010000001.1:34771992-34869492 GCA_036971475.1 Prosapia bicincta
TATTTCCATTATCACCATGTCTTACCGACGTTTCTCAAACTCCGGAAGATCGGAATCTTTCACTATAGCAGTATCGTTTCGGAAAAAAGTATTCTTTTTTATATCGTCATCAAAGTCATCTTGAACAGATGAGCCATGAACGGTTGTTACGAGCTTTGCACATATTCAGCTCCCTTTGGGATGAAATCTAATAGTTCGCCCCCCAGTGAAAACAGCTCCAGCCACGCTGTAATCAGTGGTGACCACTCCATTAATATATGTCACCCCCTTGAAAATAAATTTAACGTCGTATTTCTATTATCACCACGTCTTACCGACAATTCTCCAACTCCAGAAGACTCTTTCACTATAGCAGTATCTATCGTTTCGGAAAAAAGTAAGTCTTTTTCATATCGCCATCAAAGTCAACTTGAACAGATGAACGGTTGTTACGAGCTTTGCACAGATAATACCGTATTGTTTATTGAACGCCAACGGCTTTAAAGGCACCAAAATTCGCTCGTAAACTGGAACCGCTCAAGCCAGCTCCCCTTGTGATGAACTCTAATAGTTCGTCCCACTGAAAACAGCTCCAGCCACGCTGTAATCAGTGGTGACCACTCCATTAAAATGTCACCCCCTTGAAAATAAATACGATTTACGGCCGTATTTCTATTATCACCGTCTTACCGACATGACATGTAAAGACAAATTTGCATTTCCCCAACTCCGGAAGATCGGAATCTTTCACTATAGCGGTATACCGTTTCGGAAAAAAGTAGTCTTTTTTATATCGTCGTCATCAAAGTCAACTTGAATAGATGAGCTATGAACGGTTGTTACGAGTTTCGCACAGATAATGCCGTATTCTTTATTCAACGACTTTAACGACACCAAAATTCGCTCGTAAACCGGAACCGCATTGAACCGGTTAACTGTCGAATTTTTGGAGAGTTGACTTGCAGTATTCATAATTAAGATAAAACACACACAACGCACCTAACTGCAAAGCGCTGAAGACTGATGTTCTCTGTATGAAGGTATCGGCTTATATACTGTAAACGTCCCACGCTGCCGCGTCCTTTGTGTGTTGGAAAGTTCCCATGAGCTTGTTCTCATCAAAATCGGCTGTGTCATGCAATGGAAAGTTTAGAAATCGTTGACCTTTTCCCACACTCGGCGTTGTGTCATGCAGTGTGAAAGTTTAGAAATCATTGACCTACTATGTCTCCCACTCTAAACAGGTAGGTATATAAACCCGTATATTAAAGGTAGCACACTATACTCGGGTCTCGTTCTGACTGCAAAGAGGTAAGTGTGATTGTTATCCTATCTCTGTTTCTAATAAACAGGTAACTATATAAACCCGTATATTATAGTTAGCACAGTATACTCGGGTCTTATTCTGTCTGCAAAGAGGTAAGTGTGATTGTTATCCTATCTCTGTTTCTAATTTGACTTCCTAAAATAAAACCTATATTATGGCCGTGTATATTTTTTCTAATGCGCAAACCTATGTAAAGAAATTCCGTTTATACGGGACCAAAATTGTTTTTAAATTCAATACACCCCCTGAAGGTGTAGGAGATATTGAATGGGTTAGACAGGGGCTTCAAGAGTTGGTCGATTCTGTGATAGGGGTACAACAGACGAAGATCGACTTGGTTTTAATATGACTAGCATAAACTTTAAGAATCGTACACCTGGGTACGTAGCCTTCAGACCTGCTTCGGAAATAACGTCAGACATCCTTTGGGACGTTTTTGGCGGAATAATCCTGAGTAACGCTGAGGGATTTATGTCAGGTGATACATTACAGGTATCGTGTACCAAGGTTAGAGTACCTGTAGGGTGGGGTCGAAGTAGGCGTGGGATTTACAATAACTTTGACGAAGAGTGTCACAGCAGAACGGGAATCGTTGTAATTAAAAATAAAGATGCTTTGTGCTTGCCTTGTGCTCATGTGGTTGGCATTGCTCGGGCGCAAAATGATAAAGAATATAAAGCTATAATACAGAACAAAGGTAAACGTCAGACCGTTAGGGCACGGCAACTAATGGCTGACGCTAATGTAGAAATTACCGAGTCAGGTGCGGGTGTGAATGAGTTACAAGCGTTTCAAAATCATTTAACTGAATATAAAATCACGGTGTACAGTTACGGTAGTAGAGGTAGGCATGTGTTTTTTGAAGGTAATGTGAACAATCCCAAGTATAAAATAAATTTGCTATTTCACAAGTCCCATTTTAATGTGATTACCAGTTTACCTAGCGCGTTTCTACTGTCATTTCTACTGTGAAGCATGTCGAACACCTTACAACACTTTAGGCAAACACAAATGCTCAACTATCTTTTATTCATGTAAACGGACTCCACCGTGTGTGCTAGACGACAACGGTGGTATTCAATGCGGTGACTGTAACCGTCAATTTATGAACCAGCAATGTTACAACACACATTCCATAAGCGTTTGCAAGTATATTAGAAAATGTCTAATGTGTGAGAAGGTAATATTTACTACAGACCGTAAAAGCCCACATCAGTGTGGAGAGGTTTATTGTAAAATGTGTTTAGATTACAAGCCGGCTAACCATCTGTGTTACATGAAAATCAATACACAAAAGCCTCAAGTTAAAGATTTCATGTTTCTATTTTTCGACCTGGACGAAAGACAAGACGAAGTCCTTGACAGCACTCACGTGTACAGGGTAAACTTATGCAATTCTCAACAGTACTGTTGGAAATGCATAAATGGCGAACGTTGTCGTAATTGTACGCCACGAACTCGTGTTTTTAAAGAGAGTCCAGTTGACGGGTTCATGGCCCACATAATGGACGCGCGTAACACGTTTAAAAAGGGGTGCGCATTTGTTTTCTAATTCCTTTTGAAATACGTTCTGGAAGAAACTCAGTTTACACCTGAATTGATAATGCGTGGAACTAGGATTATAAAGATGGAGATCCATAACGTAAAGTTTATCGATTCTCTAAACTATACGCCAATGGCATTGTCTAAACTCCCTGAAGCGTTCGACCTACCTCCCGAAAAAAAGAAGGGTTACTACCCCCACCTTTTCAAAACAGTGGCCAATGAAAATAATGTAGGTCCTATTCCTGCAAAGGAATACTACTGTCCTGACTCAATGTTCGAAAAGAACAATACAAAATTCTTACAGTGGTACGATGAACAGGTCTCCAATGGTTATGTATTCAATTTTCAAAAGGAAATATTCGAATATTGCCTCTCTGATGTTGATATATTAGCTCAAGCCTGTATAAAGTTTCGTGCTTCGTTCTTGCAGGAATGCAATGTAAATTCGTTTCTCGAGGCCGTCACTATTGCTAGCGCGTGTAGCCTAGCGTTCGGAAGAAATTTTCTCAAGCCAAACACAATAGGCATACTGCCAAAGAATGGATACAGACTCGTCGATAATCAGTCCACCATGGCTATACAGTGGCTCGCATTGATCGAAGACCAGAAAGGTTATCGACTGGAGCATGCCGGTAGAGGGCGTGAAAATAAAGTAGACGGTATAAAGGTCGACGGACTATGTAACCGAACGAAGACCGTATAAGAATTTCACGGCGGTTACTGGCACGGATATCCAAACTGTTACATATTTGGGCGTGATTCACCTCTAATCGACGACCCGTCAGACACTCATAGTACACGACTGACCAGGACTAAAGCTAAGATGGCTAAGTTGCCCCGTCATTATAATGTTGTCGAGATGTGGGAGTGTGAATTTTATAGGAAGAAAAAATTAAACAAAACTATGGCATACCTTGATTCCCACCCTCTAATGCAACTCACACCACTAAACCCTCGAGACGGGTTTTTCGGCGGTCGTACGAGGAATGTAAAATCGTACCATATGTGTCAGGAGAACGAGAAGATTCGGTACATTGATGTTTGCTCCTTGTACCCCTGGGTGTGTAAGTACCGAGAATATCCAATAGAACATCCGATAATACACGTCGGTAATAATGAGTGTAGAGCCGCAGGAATGTCTGCTGACGGCCTCCTGAAATGTACAGTCCTACCTCTTGGGGATTTTTATCATCCAGTGCTGCCGGTCAGGATGAACGATAAATTGATGTTCATCCTATGCCGTACATGTGGCGAGAACCTTATACCTGGAGACTGTACTCACTCTCTTGACGAACGGACGTTGACAGGAACATGGACTATGGACGAGATACGCAAAGCTGTGCAGAAAGGTTACGTGATATTGGAAATGTATGAGCTCTGGCAATACGAAATGGCTTTATTTGACAAAGGGAACGGACTGTTTACCGAATATATTAATAATTTTTTTAAAATAAAGCAGGAGGCTTCAGGTTACCCAGAGTGGTGTCGTACTGAACAAGACAAAATAGACTATGTCCAAAGCTATTTCGACAACGAGGGGGTTAGACTTGACCCGATGAAAATTGAAAAAAATCCTGGTGCCAGGTCGTTGGCTAAACTAATGTTAAAATCTTTTTGGGGTAAGTTTGGACAACGTGAAAACCAGCCAAAGACTACAATAGTAAGAGAGCCGAATGAACTGTTCAACTTGTTAACGTCGCCGTCAATTGATGTAAACAATATACAAGAGGTTAACGAGGACGTTGTCGTAGTGAACTGGTGCTACACCGACAACGCCTGTGATGTACTACCAACAGTAAATGTCGTTCTCGCTGCATTTACTACAGCCCATGCTCGTCTTAATCTCTATGAGTATTTGGACGTGTTGGGATCACAGGTCCTCTATTACGACACAGATAGTGTCATTTATCTCCACAAATACGGTACGCACGATGTATGACTGGAGACTACTTGGGGCAGATGACAGACGAACTGGCAGACTATGGTCCTTCTGCATATATAACAGAATTTGTTTTGGGAGGTCCGAAAACGTACGGTTACAAGGTAATGTGTCCGGAAAATGACAAAACCGTTACAGTTTGCAAAATTAAAGGACTGACTTTGAATCTCCGCACCTCAGTTTATTTAAATTTCTATTCTTTAAAGAAATTAGTTTTGAATGAACAAACAGAGGAGGATTGCATAATGGTCACTGAACCGCGTATACGTCGCAGAAAGGATCATGATGTTATTACTGTGTGTGAAACAAAAATGTTCAGAACCACAGGTGCGAAAAGAAAACGAGCACAGGAGCGAAAAAAAGTCATACAACAAAACCGTACACAGTACTATTGGTATGAAACCGTGTCAGGTGAGAAAAAACATGAAGCAATGCTGTTAGCTAGAATAAACGTGAAAGTAAATAGTCGTACTATACCTCAATCGCGATCATTCCAGGTAGACGAAAGAGTTAGAATATCCAAATACAAAAACGTTTTTTCGAAAGGATTTTATCCAAACTGGACGCAAGAAGTATTTACCGTGTTCGCTGTTGTACCGTCCTCACCTAAAACCTACATTTTACAAGATTCGAGAGGTGAAATATTAAAAGGTGTGTTTTATGCTCAAGAATTAAGTTGAACAAATGTTGGCGACGTTTTTCTGGTGGAAAAAGTTTTGCGCTGGAAAGGAGCTAAGGCTCTTGTGAAATGTCAAGGTTTCGATAAAACCCACAACTAGTGGGTAGATAAAAATAAACTTATACTGTGAAACATTTTACCACATCCGGCCAGAAGCCCATGCGCATCCGGCCATGTGCTAGCGCTGACGTCAATGGAAAAGTACTAGTTGCAGAGACAATGTGTCACAATTTCTTTATACTGCAATAGAATATATGTTTCGAAAATAAATATTAAGTCTTTCGCACAATTGATTCATTCTGGTTACGTCTTTCGAGATGCGTGTAGTTATTGCCCCATATACGATGCAGCTACATAATTTCGACGCTTATGTAGGTGAAAAGGAGAAACGAATTTGTCACAGTCCCCTATGGCCCAACACTATTAGAGCAATTGTGTGTGGTCCTTCAAATTGCGGCAAAACAAATGTAATTTTCAATCTTTTGTTCGAGGCAAACGGGCTGAAGTTCGCCAACATTTATATTTTTTCGAAATCACTTCACCCAGTCCGCTGGGTTCCGCACGTCTCCGTAGCCGATTCGGTAAAATTGAAACTTTTGAAAATGATTGAACGCGATGTCACCGTTCACGTACCACACCGGAAATGGGAACTAATAGAATATCCTGGTTTACCGGCCACGAAACAACTCTCTTGGACTGTAAAGACATCTTCGCAACTGGAAAAACCTCGTTACGTAATTTTCGCGTTGCAAACCGATCGCAAAAACAAGATTAAAGCAAATGCTTCAGAGTTTGATAGCTGCAAGGTAACGGATGTAAAGTTGTATCTCAACTCTCAGTACTTTCCCTACGATAATATTCTCGCTGACACCGTCATTTTGTATGACATGTACGTTAGATTTCAACAGTCCTATTATTCACGCGAAACATCACCGTGTCTAGACTTGTCAACCTTTAAGCAAAAAGCACCGATTTTTGTAATCGATTGTTCGAAACAAAAACTATACGATAAAATCAGGGCCTGTAGATGTGAGACTTGAAATCGAGGCGTCTGACAATATTCCATCTAATACTTCCGGTTACTGCTTGATTATTCACGATTCGCATATTGTCTATAACCTGCTAACAGGTGTTGTTAAAAAGATTACGTAATCTGTGACCACACCCTGTGATATATTACCCGTGCGCATTTAGTCTCAGTTGTCGCAATGGACGTGATGTATGTAGACAGTACCGCTCGTCCGTTGGGCATATTTCTAAGTTCTGTGTATTTTCTGAATGACCAGTGTACGAAGTTTGTCGCGACCGGGCTTTTTCAGCACATCGTCTACGAACTAGGCGTCCTTATTCAGGGTGGTAGAAAATTTGTTTTTTTTCACATAAAACGACTTTAATGATTTCAAGACACGACTACCGCTGCCTGAAGGAGAACAACGTAAGTTTACACTAACTAACGGCGATATCACAATAAAGACTATCTTCGGTAAACGTTATATCTTATTGTTTGACGGAAAACACAGGGTCACCTTGAGCCTACCAGAATGGAATTTATTAATGGATACCATACCGCTCGTAAACCGGCGCATCAGCGAACTGTTTTATAATGAACCACAACTAGGGTCTTACATCATTGAGTGTCTAGCCACGGACGAGATCGTGTCCAGTACTCTCCCCGAGGCAGAAGAGGTGTACGAGGAAGTTGTTTTGTACAAGAAGCATGCACGCAGTGGTTGAGTTTCATGCCTTCGTCGACAACGAAGGTAAATACGTTGTCAAGGAACTGGCTGTGGTTGCCGAACATTATCAAAGTGTTACCATTTTTAAACTGCCTTACAAATTTCACAATTTAAATGAGTCATCGCAAAAAACTCCTCGTTGGTTACAGTCAAGCTATCACCGTATCAGCTGGTACGAAGGTAGTATACCTTTTGATGAAGACATATTGCGAATCATGTTAACACCGTTTTCCACCATATTCACAAAAGGTTTGGAAAAGGCTCAATATTTGCGACAGTTCCATCCACATGTCATGGAATTGCCTGAGAAATACTCGTCTATCAACAACAACAACAACAACCGTATTTACTTCAAGTGCATACTACCGCAACACAATAGTTATGTAGATTGTAAATATGCACTGCGCAGTGCAAGATATTATTACGATTTGCTTATCGCTTAGTCTTATTTTGTAAAACAACTTGAATGTCACTAACGTTAGGGTAACTCCTCGTAAACGTTCAAGAAAAATGTTTTAAAGGTCCCTGCCACGGGGTAACTCCCTGTAAACCTTTAAAACTTCAAAAAAAACTTGATGGTCACTGGCGTGGGTTAACTCCCTCTAAACCTTCAAGAAAAATGTTTTAAAGGTCCCTGCCACGGGGTTACTCCCTGTAAACCTTTAAACGGTTACTGACGTGGGTTAACTCCCCCTAAACCTCAAGAAAAATGCTTTAAAAGTCCTGCCGCGGGGTAGTTCCTGGTAAACTTTTAAAGCACAAAAAATGCTTTGCCTTTGAAGGTCCCTGGCGTAGGACAAGTCCTCCTAAACATTCTTGACTGTTTGCATTTTCAAATTGGGAACTGCATTTTGTCATGGAGTGGCTGTTACAGGAAATGGCGGTGGTTGGAGCCATTTTCATTCGGGTAATCGACCTTGAAGGCCGGGGTAAACACCCTACTTGAAAGTCGATTGCCCGTGGGGACTGCATTTTATGGCAGTCACTGGTAAATAGCGTCGGCTATTTCCAAACTTGTAATGTGGGCATAATGATGACGGTTTCAACCCCGTATGAGACACAGAGAACAAGTGTATAAGAAAACAAGACATTTAAGATTTTCAGCCATTCCACAGACAGACATGGTTTGGACCGATTCTCTTACAATTGAGAACCCAGTTCATCGACGTTATTCACTTGCGAACAGCAGATTATGCTCTTTTCGTAATTGGAAGGGTGTTGAAAACGAAACATTGAATCCATATACTCTAAGCTTGACCGGTTTTTTCTACACCGGAGAAGATGACCATACTGTATGTTTTAGTTCTGGGGGAAGTCTCAAAGGTTGGGAACCTACAGATGACCCGTTTGTTGAACACGTTGAATGGTTTCATGAATGTAAATTAGCATGGATTGTAAAATTTAAAGTAGAAGAAATGAATATCGATATTAGAACTGTTGTTGATGACGATGATGATGACGATGATGATGATGACGATGACGATGATGATGATGCTGGTGATGACGACGACGACGACGGTGATCTAATGCAAAGTAATGAGGATGATCGTTTGAAATGTAAGATTTGTTGTGCAGAAGAATTGCAAGTTGCATGTCTACCATGTGGACATGTGTTTGCCTGTCAATCGTGCTCGCTTAGCCTTGAAGTATGTAGCGTGTGCAGAACGCCCACATCCGCCAGGATGCGTGTTTATCTCTCATAGGCTTGCGAACTGGTAAACCTTGAGAACCGGACGTTGCGGTCGTGAAGCCAGTGAGAGTTGTTGAACTCGGTAGAAGGCGTGGGAAGCTGAACCAGTAGACCTTGACAACCGGATGTTACGACCAACTGTGAGAACCTGATACCCCTACCAAACTTTGGGGAGAAGAGTATATATCAACAACACACTTGTAGATCTCTCACAGTAGCTTCAGAGGGTGCCTGACACAGTTGTTTGAGATGATGCCTGGATTCAACATCACTCGTTATACTGACGACATGCTGAGGGAGATGGTCAGGTCTATATTGCCGGGCTTGGCTGATGACGTATTTAGGTAAGTGACAACGAATATTTATATTTGTCATATTTTATTTGAAAATACTTTATATATGTGTTTAATTTTGAATAATCTTCATTTCACAATGCTTTTTAAAATTTTACAAATAATTATACTGTCGTATTTTATTAACTTTAGGCGAGGTCAAACTGCTGGAATATTATGTGCTAAACGAATATCGATTTTTAATAAAAGAGTATAAGGTAGCTGTTCTTTCTCAGCATTTAATTTCACACTAGATTATGTGTTGTATAACCTATTTTGGAAATATATTTTCATAAACATTGTACTTATTCATTAAATTGACTAATTTTTAAAAATTATACTGTGAATTAGTCTTTCAGATTTTATAGTACTCCGTGTATTCATATTACTAAATTGTGTTGTCGGTATTTCAGTCAGATGCTGAGACTGAGATCGGAGACTACGATGGCGGGGTACCCCTTGGTGACACTGAATATTTCGTCGGGAGTATCCTATCTCCCATGCACGAACGACGGCCGAAATATAATCAGCCCGTCATGGGATAGGTATCTGAGGACGTCCCGCCCGTGCGACGGCCAGCAACCACGACTAGCGCATAGCTGGACATCAACATCTCTGCCTCCAGCATCCCAACCACCTCAGCCAGCATCCAAGCCACCACCACCGTCCACCTCGAGGGCAGCGCCAGATGAGGTGGCACCACCATCAACATCTCTGCCTCCAGCATCCCAACCACCTCAGCCAGCATCCAAGTCACCACCACCACCGTTCACCTCGAGGGCAGCGGCAGATGAGGTAGTTGCTCAGAGCCTGGATATCGTGGACTATATTATATCCGACTTACGGAGCCAAATGGCGTCTGAGAGACCTCCTGAGCCGCTGCCAGTCACGTTCGAGGATCTGGACGGAATTGACGTCACAAATTTATTGTCAACTACTGACGAAGAAATGCAAAGTCTAGAGGAATAACACTTCTCGCAAAGAGGTAGGATTGAATATTATTTTTATGTGAATATGATAATAGTGAGCAGTATTTTAAACGTTGCAGTGACACTTGTTTTAAAATATTACTTCCTACATTCATTTTCACGTAAAACCAACATTTTTTCTCATTTGAAGAGGTGTATATTCCATATGTACCCGCATTTCTTTGTGCATGGGAGTAGTATGTTGTAATGGATGACAACCACAGAAGGCAGCGATGGATGGAGCTGCCTTCCGTAGCCTTTAAGGCAGCTTACGCACCCTGCAAGCCCAGGATACATGCGAATGCCGGTCTTGCGTGGTAATGTCGGAAATAAAAAATAATTACGATTTGGAACCCACAGCAACGTCATCAAAGATTCACTACTAGAATTGACCTATATTGTAGTTCAATTCTGATAGTGAGTAATTGCTGATGTTACTGAGATCCCAATCGTAATTCTTTTATTTCCCCTATATTACCACGCGGTCCCTGCAGTCGCTAACCTACTTACTGTGTGCGTATAATATTTTGTGTGTGTGTGTTTGCTTCTATTTTACATTGGGGGTGGCATGTTGTAATGGAATGGCCACCACTGAGAACAGCGATGGCTGGAGCTGTCTTCCTTAGCTTTAGAAAATATTTTACCCACAGTAAGCCAAGGATACATGCGAATGCTGGTTTTGCGTGACTTTAAAATCGGGTGTGTAATATTTGTACTCTGACACTCACAGCAACATCACATTTATGCACTATCGCAATCGATCCACACCATCAAAGACTCGTTACTAGAATTGACCTATATTGTAGTTCAATTCTGATGAAGAGTAATTGATAGTGTAGTTCGACTTCGATATCGCAAAACTGTGATATTGCTGTGATGTCACCTACAAATATTACACCGAATTTTAAAGTCACGCGAACCCAATATTCGCTAACCTACTTACTGTGTGCGTAATATATTTTCTAAAATTATTTTTGTGTGACTGTTGGTGTGCGTGATAGATATATAACTCTTATTTATATTTATATTTAGTTTTATCTTTGCTAAATTTTAAATATATTATATTATATTTGAAATATGTATTGATGAGTTTATTCTAGTCTTAATATTATTATTTTTAAAAATTATTGTTAGATTTATATATATATATATATATATATATATTGTATTTAAATTACGTATTTGTTCTTGTTCATATATTTTTATTATTCATATTTTTTCAATAAATTCATCTTTATTAAAATACACGTATTACTCTTATTTTATACAACCAAAATGTCTACAAACACCATTCCCGCATCCAACACTAACAAGACCTACTTGTACCCCCATCATACAGTAACACACAACTGAACGCCTCGTAGCTTAGTCGCTAGCGGCATACGCCAGCAAACCAAACGTCCTAGGTTCCATTCCTGAACGCAGAATTATATTTTTTCCAACAAAAACTTACGTCACCACCATAAAAAGATGGCCCTTCCGCTCCCCCACCTCGACCGACTACAGCAACCTATCAAACACCAGGGTGCGTGGACGCCATCTTCACTACCTTCATCGACCTATCAAACAAAAGGGGCACGGGGCTTAGGAGGGGGTGGGGGTAACAAATACTGCTCTCTCATTGGGGGGATAAAGTATACCCATTACTACTAATGTAAAATAATTACGAAACCTCATCGCAATTACTCTGAACAAATACACCAGAACTTTGGCTTAGCTGGCAAACACTTAAAGGTACCGCATTAATAATGCTAACGGTTTGTAAATGAAGTTCCGAGGCAATTTGCTTTGGAGAACGTTTGGCTAATTTAGGGTTGAGTTTCCCAACTGAGAGAGAAAGTTTCTAAGGTGTCTCAAATTTAAACAGACGATAATATTTCACTCTAATAAAAGTGAAACATTTAGTCGCTATCATTTGTACGATGTTTGAAGTTTAATGCAGGCTGTCCCTGATTCGTGTAATGAGACAAGTGGCCAGCTATACATAGGAAAGTCATAGTTTCACTAAAATAGAGGAAGGTTAAACCAATTAGGTCTGAACATTCACATCTCAGACTTAAAGGTTTCCTTTACTGGTTATAAATTCAAATTCAGTCAAATCATTTACTAATCAGGTATACAATATTTTCCTATATACATTTTGTATTAAATAATTTACGAAACATTTCTTAAAAATGAATTACATTAATTATTTTCAACTACAAATTTTGATTAATATTTTTCAGAAAATTCTACTCGCTCAGGAATTATTACTAACGTATTAGCCAACAACCTCCTTTGGCAGCTAAGGTACTTGGCGACGCCTTGACCAATATAGATGGCTTCCTTGAAGGTGGGATGGCAGTACATGAAGACGGTGGAGATGCGCAGCAAAGGAAGCCCAGCCCTTCAATCTAAATGCTGCTAAGCTATCAGCTCGGGGCAAGCATTTATGGTCAATTTGTTTTCCGGAAACAAGACTTTCCCAACGTTTCTCCGCCGAGAGTTCTCTCAGTTGAACTTGAGACTATATTTTGGTGATCATCTTCGTTACGGTCTTAGAGGAGTGTGTAACACATTTTAGATGGTGTTACATATTAAAAAAGAAAATTTCAGAAAACGAACGATAATGTATTCAAAAATGTAACAATAATAGAACTAGATCAAAAAATTGTGATTTGTTCGAAATAACTTAAATCTCTGGTTGGTAGTGGCATCTGTAGGAAGAGTTTGGAATTAAAATTAAAGTAATATGCGCACATCGATGGGCGGTAGCTAGAACGCTTGCTTTGCTACCGACCGTTAACTCTCTTGAAATCGGGATGTAGAAGGAAACGGTCGTCTCCAAGAGCGAAGAAAGGTTTTGTTTTAAATTTTTAATGTAACAGTCTTTTTTTTAATTACTTGGAATCAGAATGTAGAGGACAGCGCACATTGCCAAGAACGAAGATGGAACGCTGAGTTATCAAAGCCTTTTTCAAAATCATGACCGAGGGAATCTTGTAAGGTTTTTCCAATAGAAGGATGCGAGGCTACACCTTGTTAAAACAGCTAAGTGAACAAATTCTCACATTGGTGAACTATCACAAAATTTAAATGCCTAAACCGTTTAGTACAAATTAATAAACTTTAAATTTTTCAATACGTACATAAATGTATTGTATGCATTATTTGGTGCATTTGTTTTCAGTTTAAATTGTAAGAAATAATTATGTAAAGAGCAAGCAAGCAACCTCGAAAACAGAGTAATTTCAGCCATTGATTTGTTAATATGTAAATTTCCTAATAAGTAAATTGTTAAATGTTCACAAATCAGTAACTAACGCAAGAAATAACTAACGTTTCAGAAATATGTATTTTGGTTGTAATTTTATAACTTTTGCTAAATAAAATATGTTTTATTTGTTTTAATTGAAGATTAAGAGAGCAATTATTTAACGAGCACACAAATCCTATACATCTTAATTTAATAAGCCTTTAAACAATAAATTTAATAAGACTTTGCATGTCATCTTCTAAATATGTAACTATAAACTGCAATATTCAAAATCAGCCTTAATTCATAAGAATTAAAGCTACCAAAAATAATTTACAGTTACAAGTGTAGTGACGTCAGATGCTCGAGCTGGCAAGAGGGTTGATCCCTGCTTGGCTAGTTGGTCAGCTTTTTCATTGCCATTGGCTCGGGATCCACTGGAAGTTAAGCACCCACCTGGCATTTGTGAGAGCGTTTAGTCTTTTACTACAGTCAGTATGTGAGTTCCCAGAGAGGTTGGTAGTATAGTCAACGAGGAATACGCTCTTCCCCCAGAAATTATTCGATATATATTAATAATAATCTTTTATTGCATGTTTCGGCGTGTATACGTATTACGTCCCTTGATTAAACAACTTTGTTCATTCTTTCCCTGTAACTGGGTTCATTGTATTTTGAAAGTAAACGCAATTAAGAATAATTTCAACTCTCTAACAATATATCCTCTAATTGCCGGATATGTATTAATTTTTCTGTTTAGGAAGCATAGACACTTCAAGTCAGATTCAAACCAATATAATGTATTTCTCAAGATGCATTCATTTTCCATATAAACATGGTAACCGTTACAATATTTGCACTTTACGGAAATATTTCCATTCAAATCTGTTCAGAGACGCTGTCCACGTTTCTCGGTCGGGATATGCTTTGGCGACTTTAGCCGCTGTTACACCGCTACTCCTTCTTGCAACATTTTGATGTCATTGAGAATCATTGAGTTCATTACATTTAATATTTTGCTGCGTTACTGTGAGTTACATTTTACTCAGCCTTTGTAATTTTTCACTAGACGCGTTGTTTCTTGTTGTAATGGCTCCTGATATTCTCATCATTCTCTTCTTTCTAAGAATAATTTTCTTAAACATGACACTTTGAACGTCCTTACTTCCGCTCCGTACAGTAATGTGCGGAATTCAACGCATCTCGATAATGTGGAACAAGAGAAATCCTTGTGTCTTTGGGGATAAGAATGTCTCGAATGCTATACGAGCTTGTTCTGTTGCTGCAAGGATTCCCTGCTTATTATAGTTTATTGTTTTCCTCAGATATTCAAACACGACGTACGATTTAATTATGTATAAGCAACTTTACAGTAGTTAGCTTCCCACATTATGAATCACTTTCTTTAACGATGCTGAGCACAGTGCATTCTTAGCTGTGATGACAGCATTTCCTTAATACATTCAGCACTCTTGCAATTACAGCTGTATCGTATTCAAAATATGTATCATTATTCTTTTAATAAATGTGTCCTCTTTATCGCTCAGGGATTTCCTTGGGCACATGTTCGGTATCCACGAATTACGGGGTGTCCTAATATCATTCTGCTGGGTGCTTGGTCAATGCTGAATACTCGGAAACACAAAAGCAGATGAAAGGGCAAAATGGGTTCAGTGACGGTTCCTCGCCTTCACGGTGGTTGATGCGACACGAGGATCCTCCTCTGTGTCATTTTCGTACCATCACAGTCAAGTATACACTAGTTAAGAAACAAAATTTATGAACGTTACGATCTTAGACTGAGTATGAAGGTGGTGTTGAGGTACGGCACCACTGATGTTGAATGTGCCATCACCTTCTTACGCCTTCATTTATTCACTAAAATATAATTATATTGTTGTACAGATTTTATTAGTTTAATTTAGAATTTGTTAATTCTATAACATTCACAAATTAATTCTTTAATATTACTATATGCCTTTCACTTCAAGTAGGCTAATCTAGGTTAAATGTTTAGTTCTGAGTAGTGTTTAGTGATAGACTACGTTTAGAGATTGCTAGCGTTGCTGTGCCCGAAATCATAGTTTTTGCAATAAGAAAAGCAAGTAAAACATCCAAATAATTAAATATCTTTTAATCCTAGAGTATAGACAATACTTTGGTCTTTTCATTAGGCGTATAAACATACAAATGTTAGGTGTCCCAACACGTGAGCACGCAACATATGTTTCTCCGTGATAAAAGCTCGAATGTTCCAAATTTAATCCAACAACTTTCAATAATTGTCCTTTTGCTTTGTTTATGGTATTTGCGAATGCAAGATGCGAAGGAGATTGTACTCATTTGAAATCAATAGGTAGATCTGATGAAATCATCGGTAGTCAAGGAATTAAGACCATCTCTCCCTTGCCCCCTCTGATTTCTGCCAGGATCAAGTTGGGTGTCAGTTTTTTTGTGGTTATTCCTTTTAGCTTTTGTTGATTCAAATTTCGCAAGAATATTATCGATCCTACTTTTATTATCAATAAGGGTGTTATCAATAATTGTACATAAAATTTAGCAATTTTAAACCAATTAAAATAGTTAATAATTTATTATTTTTAAAAATTATTTATAGTTTTTAAAATTAATTTAAGTAATGCTAGTATGGATATACATTTTAACATTACACTTATGGAAGGCTGTACACTGAACCATCCTGAGCCTCTGGGGCGGAGCCCTGTGGATGGATTTACAACAAACCTCACACGAAACATCCTGGGAGTATGTTGAACAATTCTTCCAAATTTCATTACCTTCTGTTCAGCGGTTTAGGTACTCCTATGAGATTATATACACACATACCAATATACATCGGTTTTGAATCAACCTAAGCCTCTAGGGTAGATCTACGCCAAACTTCACAGGAACCATCCTGGGAATATTATGTTAAACCAACCCTACAAATTTCATCAACATCTGTTGCTGCCACAAAACATACATTTATATATATATATATATATATATATATATATATATATATATATATATATATATATATATATATATATAATAAAACTAAGTTTTTAATAATTTGTGACGACAATGATGACTTTTTTTGGTTTTCTGTAAACGTTTTGTACTTATCTCAATGTAAATATTGCTACGCATTACCAACGTCTCGGGAAAATAATTTGATCCAGTCGCAACTGATTATATTTATTCTCGTGACGGCGATCATTAATCCAGGCTTTCAGACGCGCGGATGTTTCCGTCAAAACTTTCTCGACAACCTTCATCAGGACGATTAATGATTTCATCATTGCCCTATTGAAATTTCCTGCAGGAAAAACTTTTGAAAGTAACTATTAGGAGATGAAATTTGACATTCGACGTGTTTGTGCTCGCTAATAGGTGCTCATCGAGTAATTAAATATGTACGAAACAAATATTGCTAAATATAATGCAAAAATATATTTGATTGATAATTAAAATTATACTTTTAAGCAATGAACACAATTTGTAACTAAAGATTTCATAAAGTACCAAAATATGTTTAATTTAATAAAATAAAAATGTATATGTACTTAAGGCTACTGACATATCACAGAACAATTCATGCTAATTTAAATACACTCAAAGTTTTGATTTTCTATCGAAAAAACCTTTTCAAGACATAAACGTGTATTAATTTAATAATAAACCATAATTTACAGTCTTTTTTTATTCACTAACAATACGTTTAACATTTAACATCATTAAAATGGCACCTACAAATCAAATTCGCTACTAGATAAGTCAAATTTTGATCGCCGTTAATGTAGACAAAACACAGAAACATTTGAAATTTGACTTAAAAATGGTAATATTTATCAAGAATAACGAAAAATATTTGATTTTAATAATGTGAAAAGTAATGTTTGTGAATGTACAAATTGTAAATTAGGGTTTAATAATAAATTCATAAACTTTAACATTTGAAAAGGATTGCCGGATAAAAACCGAAACAGACTATTTGTAAAACATGAATTGATATGTGATCTGACATTAACCTTGGAAACATTGAATAGTTATTGACAGAGATTAAATGAATTTTAAAAATAATGTGTTTGCTGTTTAACATCACACGTAAGTTACAACTCATTATCTTTGAAAAAGTCATACAAGGTTTCAAATACTTCTGTCTAGCCCTAAATAATACAAGACCTCCAAAAGTCGAAATATTCATCGTAGATTCTATCTTCTCTGTTACTCTAAAGATCTTTATTGAACTTCTTTGGAGGCTCAGATTGATCTCATTGATTTGTTGATAAGTGTCAGATAAGTAAGGTAGACATTACAGCCAATCATTGTCATGTAAGCTGTATGACAAGCGAAACATCTGCCTTGAAAATACAACCTCACTTCAACCTGACCTCAAATAATTCATTATAAACGGCCGCCATTTCACTTTTTCACCACAAAAAGCCAATTTTTCCCCTAGCAAGCCGTTGCGAACCCCCAGGGGTTTACGCACTCTAGGTTGAGAACCATTGGTATAATGAATTGATTAAAAACCCTTTTACACAAAAATGATATTTATCGAGCATCATACCTTATTTCAATTTGTTCTTCTAGTTCCCACTCTCCCTATATATCCTGCTAAAATTTTCTGTCGTTAGTAAAATACATTTTATTCATCCACTCAAGTTCAAAAACATTTTTTTAATTTGTAGTGGATAACACTTGATGTTTTTATCGTTTTTTAATATTTGTTAATTAATAAAATTAAATACTGAATTATTTTAGTTTTATATGGGAGAAAAACGTTTCATAAAAGGGGCAATGTATGTAATATAGTTATTTCGTCCCGTTTAGCTTAAAATAAGTGATAACATATGATTGCATAAAACAGATGATTTTATGTTATAGATTAGTGGTTTCAATATATAAAGATTATGTTACTTTATTTATAATAATTGTAATTAACTAATAAAAAGTAACTTAAAATAAAATCTTTCTTTGTTGCCCTATGTAGGAATTTACTTGAAGACGTTTGCTTACATTACTTGTTTTTAAATACATTTTAATAATAGGTGTTTTTTTTTTGTTACTGCGAACTCTACCGTTTATGAAACACAATCAAGTAAGAATGAACTTTAAACTATTTTTGTTTACATTAATTGTTTTCCGAATATCAGTAATATTATGTTTGCTTCCATTTTATAAGCATTTTATTAAAATGGTATAAAACTCATCGTAAATTTGATTATGGAATACATTTCGATGCAGAGTTAGAGTTTCAATAATATATTTGATAAATATACTACATCCTCACTTAAACGTTTGAGAGTTGTTAAGCTTACATCTCCAATAAACTTTGCTCAGCTGCTGAAACATTAAACACTTTGTTTCGAAGAAGAATTCAGTTTTTCAGGTTCGTTGTAACATATTTCAAGAAAAATCCATGTATTTATCGGAATAAAAATCTCTAACAATGAACACAACAAAGCTTCTGTTCCAAATATCTTCCACTCTCAGAAACTACATATTTCTAATCAGGATTGAAGCAACGGAACGAATCTAAGATCAGGGCAGTAAACGAGGATTCTGAACTTATGTGAAACATAAAGACTTGTGTCGCCTGATGCATTTACCAGATTGCGTTCTATCTCGTCAAAGGTTATTTGTCTAAACTACGACGGTTGCAGACAGTTTAGAAATGTAAACATTTTATGAGATACTTTCCAATATGCTCGTGGTGTATTGGAAACTTTACGAGCAACAAACAATCAACTACTAAAACTTACATTACTGTAAGGTGTTTTAAAGTAAAGCATAAAGCAAACTATTGTATTTATTGTATTATTGTATTTGTAATTAAAGTACCTAAAATTTCTGGGAAAGTTGTTTAACCATAAATAGAGGATTTAATCTTAGGTCACTTATTTTAGTTATTTTGTGAATAATATTTGTGGTATAAGGATTTTTGTTATAGGCCTACTCAGGTATAATATCATAAAGCCATGCTAAATTCATTAAGTATTCCATTGTCTAAATTTAAACAAATTAAAACAATGGAACGTTCAGAAGAATAGGAAAATGCCATTCTTTAAATACCTTACACTACTATAATGTATTTTAAATGTTTATTTATGAATACATTTTATTCCTTATACACAGAGTTTTCAGAGAGAAAATAAAACATTTTACTCACCACGGATTATTTTGTTTCACAAGTTGTTACAAAACTTGTCTACCTATTAATAACATTTAATTACCATAATTTAACCAAAGATGTCAAATTTCAATTTTTGTAGTAATAGAAATATTTTATTCACATATTAATTAACAATAAAGTTTCCTTAACTATATACGTATAATACTGATACTCAAACCAACAGCTGTCTAAAAGCTTTTATTAAGCTTTGTTAGTTTTCTCTTTAAATGTAATGTGTAATTCAATTTTTACTTTAGTCTATATCACACGAATGTCTATTTGTCTTCTACTGGCTACAAATATTATTGTTACATAATAATTATGCTATTAGTTTTACTCAAGTTATAAGCTGTAATTCCTTCTATTATTTCTATTTACTATCGTTCTATTAGGGAAATAACAAATACTCTATTAGTTTTATTAAAATTACTAGTTTGATTAATTTTATTATTTCTAATTACTATTATTCTATTAGATAATTAATAGTTATTCAATTGGTTTTATTCTAAATATTACTTCTAGTTCGTTATATTGTTTCTAAATACTATTATTCTATTAGCTGAATAAGAATTATTGTAATAGTTCAGTTCTAGTATGTAGCTAATACAAATTAACCTATTTTAGAGTCTATTGGCAACACGTGGAGCTAACACTACTTTTTACATATTTACCTAATAAATAAGTATCCCATTATTCACTCTTGCAGAGGCCCGTCGGTGATGTTTGTCTGAAAAGTCGTTAACCTTACGAATCTCGAAGATTAATGAACCACTCCACAATTACATTTCATGATAATGGACAAAGCTAAAAAAAGGCGTAGCATTTGTCTGTTGTGTTTATGCTACTGTAGGTTACTTATACACACAGGTTAACCGCCTAGCACATAAATACAAGTCGGAACTAGCTGCAAAAATAAAGCCCATTTCCCTTCAATTATTATTACTTAAAGCCAAAATGATTCTCTATATTAGTACTTGATTCGTACTTATCGAATGTGTATTGTATTTATTAATAACCCATAGTGTTTGAATCGTTACCTGCAGAAGTAGGACATCTGACTTTTATTTCAAAAATCTATATTTTCTAACGCTCTATAGATATACGAATACTTTATTGGGTAAAAAAGCTTTCTACATATATTATATTTTTCTGTTTATAACCTATAGTAAGGGAACTATTAGAGCAGATGTTCTATTTCTACAGTAGAGGGTACTGAATGTGTGAAGAGTGCGCTAGTGTAGCCTATAGCAATAAAATAACTTGGAGTACTGTTTCATATCACTACCTCCTGATTCTCAATGGAAAGAGCTTATGAGTTTGGTACATGGGCTATCAATTCCGTTTCCTTCATTCGCGGTAGGGATACTAACCGTAAGACGGAGGTAGCTCAATAGAGGTTGGCTCCCATGAGGGCTGGTTTTTGGGCCCCAGACCAGCGTTGAAAGAATAGCAGTATGTTATATTTCCCCACAATATTATATATTATTTTAGATTGTGCTACAAATTTTGTTTTTATTTTCAAGCAGAAATTTACTGCTTCACATTTTTACTTTTGGAATACTTTTGTAATGGTAGTTGCTATTATTTCTTTTCTATTTAAATGCTGTAGTTTACCGTATAGAACTACTTTACACACAATTAAAAACCAAGATTAAAGAAAAGATAAACATTTTTTTTAAAACCAATTCCTACTTTAGTCAACAATAAAATGTTTATTTTACTTACGTTTTACTAAATAATTACAAATATAAATAAAGTAGCATAGTACATACGTTAAACAGCTGTTCCATCATAGCACCTATGGCATAAAATAAGCTGTTTTATGAAATCATATGTTATCACTTATTTTCAGCCAAGTGGGACGAAATAACTATACTGCATACCTTGCCTATAGGAACACTATAAACATAATTTCACCAAGAAGAGAACCTGGTTTGTTTATGCAAATATTTCTCGGTTAAAACGATTAAATCTGTGGAATAATGTTTAGAATATATTGTTGTTTATTTTCCAACCTATTCAAACCATTTGTCGTTAGAGGCATCAGCTGTTTATAAAGGAAATGTCGAGTGTTAGCGCGGATGCTGTCAACCATGTCATCCGACAAAGGGAGTTCATCCCACCAGATGATTGTTAAGGAAACTATGCTACGGCTTATCTGCATGAACAGATGACGTCATTTCAATATGGCAGGAAGCATCTGATTACGCTGTTAGTTATTAAAATGTATTTGTAATAACCGTAAGCTGATGTAAACATTTCAAGGGCTAAGTAATTAAAAACAACTTAACGCAACAATGTACTACTATTAAGATAATTTTTTACCTGTGTTTTTTTATATTTTGAATAAGAAATCAGTATTGTTTAGCAAAAACCTTTATAGCGACGCCTACAAAAAGGTATTGTACATAAGCATACAATTTCGCGTCAGTATAAATTCCGTCAGCTACGCTATGAGTTATCATTAAGTGGGTTAATTGATAGCATATGATTTAATGCAACAGCTTATTTTGTGTTATAGGTTATGTTATAGAACAATTGTTTTACTCGTAAGTTATGATACATTATTTATTGAACAATCTTAAGGAAAATGGTTATTATTAATTAGTTTTGACCAGTTAATATATATATATATATATATATATATATATATATATATATATATATGTATATATAGTGTATATATATATATCACTTTGTTTAAATTTGTATACATCTCAATACAAATAATTCAATACAACCATAATAATAACTTATGTATTTTAATCCAATTTCTGAAATGAAAACATTCTTAGGCGACCCTGATACTTTTTCAATTGAAACTGATTTCAATTGAATTTGTTATTTAACCAAAAGTGTTCAGTAAACATCTTACAAATGCTGTTTACTTTCGTTAATAGAATGTATGTCCCTTCAAGCGCTCATGACAGTAGTAAATCTAAGGGCCGATAGCTATAGTAAATAATACGACGTAAATAACACTAAGGGTTAGTGATGACAGTATATAACAAGTCGTAAATAAATCAAAGGGTTGATGATGCCAGCAGATAACACGACGTATATCTCCCAAGGGGATTATGATGACAGCAGATAAAACTACTTAGATCTTCCTAGGAGTCGATGATGTCGGCAGATAACACGACTTAGATCTTCCTAGGGGTTGATAATGTCAATGGGTAACACGACTTAGATCTTCCTAGGGGTTGATAATGTCAGCAGATAACACGACTTAGATCTTCCTAGGGGTCGATAATGTCAGCAAATAACACTACTTATATTTTCCTAGGGGTCGATGATATCAGCAGATAACACTACTTACATCTTCCTAGGGGTTGATAATGTCAGCAGATAACTCGACTTCGATCTTTCTAGGGGTTGATGATGTCAGCAGATAACATGATTTAGATCTTCCTAGGGGTCGATGATGTCAGCAGATAACACAACATAAATCTTCCTAGGGGTTGATGATGTCAGCAGATAACCCGACTTAGGTCTTCCTAGGGGTCGATGATGTCAGCAGATAACACGACTTAGATCTTCCTAGGGGTCGATGATGTCAGCAGATAACACGACTTAGAGCTTCCTAGGGGTTGATGATGTCAGCAGATAACACGACTTAGAGCTTCCTAGGGGTTGATGATGTCAGCAGATGACACGACTTAGATCTTCCTAGGGGTCGATGATGTCAGCAGATAACACTACTTAGATCTTCCTAGGGGTCGATGATGTCAGCAGATAACACGACTTAGAGCTTCCTAGGGGTTGATGATGTCAGCAGATAACACGACTTAGATCTTCCTAGGGGTCGATGATGTCAGCAGATAACACGACTTAGATCTTCCTAGGGGTTGATGATGTCAGCAGATAACACGACTTAAAGCTTCCTAGGGGTTGATGATGTCAGCAGATAACACGACTTAGATCTTCCTAGGGGTCGATGATGTCAGCAGATAACACGACTTAGAGCTTCCTAGGGGTCGATGATGTCAGCAGATAACACGACTTAGAGATTCCTAGGGGTTGATGATGTCAGCAGATAACACGACTTAGAGCTTTCTAGGGGTTTGATGATGTCAGCAGATAACACGACTGAGATCTTCCTAGGGGTTGATGATGTCAACAGATAACACTACTTAGATCTTCCTAGGGGTCGATGATGTCAGCAGATAACACGACTTATGTACCCCCAGGACCGATAATGATAATAACTAATACTACTTAAATAACACTAAGGGTTGGTGATGACAGTATATAACACGTCGTAAATAGCTCTAGGATTTCATAATGCCAGCAGATAACGCGACGTATCCCTACTATCTACTACTATCCCTACTAATATCGCTGATATTGAAACAAAATCAAGTTATTGCAAAAAAATGTTAACGACTAAAAACGAAGACAGCTCGAGTAAAAACGTTTTGGTCAAATTTTAGCTTTAAATTCAAGCAACGAAATCTACCCAAGATATAATGTTGGACGTAAAAATTACTACCGCATGTGTGTTTAAATATAATTTTAGAAGCTTTCATATTTATATTATAACTATTATTAGAATTTCAGGTACTCATAAAAAATGTTTAATGGTTTCCGAAAAGGCAACCTGTTTAGAAAGCTAATTTGAAGTTTATCAACATATATGTTAAATTTTAGATATTATATTAGGCTAATAATGGTTTTACGAGTGTATGAGTTACGCCTGTCTGCATTTTATGTTCCAAACGGTTGTAACTCAGGTTGCAGCGCTGCACTCGAAGATTTATAGAAGAACCCAATGGCCCTTGGCGAAATGTTTGCGACATGGCTGCAGACACTTGGGTGAAATTAGGATTGGGAGCTTTTGCAGATTGAACGGCTGTAATTACCACATTTGCAGTAATATTGCCGGGTTAACATTCCTTCAAGCTGCAAATATATCGCTGCTTTAACTGCTTATTGTAATTAATATTTATGGAAATATAATAATAAACAGAACACGCACACGCGCACTCACACACTCATGCGCACAGACGCACACACTAAAATATTTTATTTTTACCTAAGTAGGAATTGACATTAAATAATTTTTGTTTATATTACTTTTTTCTACACATATTTTAATCTTCCTAATCTACAATATTACATAAAAATCTAATATTTTGTGAGTGTGTGTGTGTGTGTGTGTGTGTGTGAGTGTGAGTGTGTGTGTGTGTGTGTTTGAGTGTGTGTGTGAGTGTGTGTGTGTGTGTGTGTGTGTGTGTATGTGTATGTGTGTGTGTGTGTGTGTGTGTGTGTGTGTGTGTGTGTGTGTGTGTGTGTGTGTGTGTGTATGTGTGTGTGTGTGTGTGTGAGTGTGTGTGTGTGTGTTTGTGTGTGTGTGTGTGTGTGTGTGTTTGTGTGTGTTTGTGTGTGTGTGTGAGTGTGTGTGTGTGTGTGTTTGGGTGTGTTTGTGTGTGTGAGTGTGTGTGTGTGTGTGTGTGTGTGTGTATGTGTGTGTGTGTGTGTGTGTGAGTGTGTGTGTGTGTGTGATTGTGTGTGTATGTGTGTTTGTATGTGTGTGTGTGTTTGTGTGTGTGTGCGTGCGTGCGCGCGCGTTATTTAATCACGTAAAAACTACGGGACGCATTGAGCTGTGCCCCTGGTTAACACATACGCTTATTTTTACTTAGAAATTCCTTCTGAACAGCTCCTTACTGGCCTTTGAAACTCCCTTAATGATAGGTATTTTATTGAGATTTTATATTAGTACATTAAATTCACTTCAAATACAAATACAAATTAAATTATTATCAATATTCGTCCACTCCGTACGAAGGACGGATGCTCAACTAGTACATTATATAATCTAATATATATGTTTTCAAGGTTAAATTGATGTATTTTAGTACTTTATTTCAAACATGCATGTGATGTGTAGAAAGCAAGTTGAGAACATTATGTGAACCCTGTAGATGGGGATTTGTGCTCCCGGCGTTTACTAAATCCCCAATTTCAATTCATAACCGTATTTTGTTTCAGGTCACGAAACGTGTAACGTATTTCATCTTCCACTTAAGAAACAACGAATTCGTGCAAAGTACCTGTAGGAAAAGAGTGAAACACATTCGACATAAATCCATGTGAACGATTGCTTTAAAACATTCAAGGTACCGTTTTATTCTGCACCTTTTCAGTCGGATTTCTATTATCAGTGTTATACCTTTTGAATACGTAGATTCATAAGCAGAGTATTTGCTGAGCTGAGTAAGGAGGATGGCAACACGCACTTAGTTAGGAGGTCCTAAAAGAGATGGTAAAACAATTTCAGTTCCTAGATATAGTCTATAGGTACTTGAAATAACTACTCTTTCTAAACGAAACTAGCAAAAGAGATACCCACAGAAAATAAAATCGATTATGATGATGAATTGAAGCATCTGAGATCTGTCTATCTTGAAGGAGAATATAAAAAATACTTCAACGCCTACGTGTGGAGTATCCCATAGAGAGTCAGTGAAGACGGATATTGAACGATGGTAGAGGCAACATAGATGGATGTTGGAGGGGACCAGATGGAGATGAACAAAACATAGTCAGATATAAGGACATTAGAGTTGTAAAGGGTGTGGAATGAAGCATACTCCAAAACAAATCCAAAACGGACTGACCAAAGGAATTTTATATTGGGCACCACAAGGAAGGAAGAGTCAAAGGATTGCCTAAGAGAGATGGAGTACCAAGTAATATATAGAGATAAAAGTGCTGTGGTTAGTATATATTTTATCACGAATCTTTTAATAACGATAATAATAATTTATTAAGTAAAGGGTTGAATTTCGCTCTTTGTAAATATATTATCAAAACTGTAATTGATAGATCATCTAATTAGAAAGTAGAAAGTATTTCTAATTTAAAAGATTGAGATAAAAATTACATTAGAAATACCTGTGAAATTAAAATGCAAAATAAACCGTATGGGGGATAAACCAGCTGAGGTAAAAATAATTTTGATTTAATTGAAGGTATTTATATGGAAGACTGTTGTTACCTAAAAGCTGATAAGGGCAACAAAGTTGTAGCTTTAAGTAAAAAGGATTCTGTGACAATTGAGTAGCAATATTGTTAGAAGAAGGCCCTTATCAGTATATTAGTAAAACCCCAATAAATTTGTCTGAAGTGTAAATTATTGTATTCTAGATTGTAATTTTGTAACACCACCCTATGATGATGATGACATGGTCATCGTAAAATACATAAGGGCGTAATCTTAGATAACTTGAAATAATTTTTATTTTCTATTAGTTTCATGGTCTTGGGGGTTTTTCCAATTTATTTATTTGTTTTAGTGTAAAAGCATGCAAGTTTTTATACTTTGATCACTAACGGATTACTAAAGGTCGAATGTATTACAAAACTATCACGATTCGTATACGATCACGATTCGTATATTAGTAATAATACTAGCGTTAAACGTTAAACGCTCAAAATCGTGACATTTACAAATGGTCAAGTCCAGTTAGTACAAAACTATTGCAGGATGGGTTATTCTAAGTACGTCTGAGATATTTTACAACTATACAGCCACTCGCCATAATCCAACCGGGACGGGGATTAACCCAGTGACCCGGATGTTCGCTAGTGGACACGTTAATCTTCCCCTGCTTCGTGGATTGTTACCTTATTATTAAGCACTGACTGTATTGGCAATACTGAGCCATTCTTACACAGCTACTGAAGCTGTAATGGTATGTAAAATAACCTCAGAGACGACAAAGTGCTGGAGTTTATATTGTCCGGCGATATACTAACACGATCACGTAATTACAAGCGGAAATATTTGCACAGTGATGGGTCTCAGCAATAACGAACAAGCAATAGTTTTACTAGCGTCAACTTTCCCCAACATGGCAGAACTACACTGAGATATTATAGAATGAAGGCTTTTCCATGAATTACTAAAACCTGCCATCTGCATAAAGAGTTCGTTATACCAGGTGGTTACAACGGGAAGTTTGCCGCCTTCTGATGATTGAGGTTTACAGTGGTGCCTTAACACGTTAGGAAGGATGTACCTGCTATGACTATGATGAGGCTGTGAAGCAGTATAAACGGTTCCTGAACAAGTCTTCTGGGTTTACGTTTTCGTTAAAGGGTCCTATGTACACCCTTAGAAGGCCTAACTGGAGGTCGCATATTTTTACTACTGGTAGAATGGTGATATTTGTCCTCCATAGATACGGACTTTGATCATCATAAACTGTTTGTAAATAATAGAAAATACCAAGTCTTCAATACATTTCTTGCATTTAACTAAAACGAGATTGATTCATTCCCTTCTATTAGCTCATATATGTCTTATACAAATTTCCAATCATGAATAAAATTGGTTTCTATTTATTCATTTAAGACCAAATACATTTTTTTAAACCGGTAGTGAATGACAATTGATGACAATAAGTATCTCTCAAATGTTTATTCTTTATTTAAATTTTAAAAAGTTGATGTCTCAGTGTGTTTCGAACTAATAAACTACTCGTTTGAAATTCAGCAATTTGGTACTGAGCCAACTTTTCCATACCTAGAAATCTAATATTGAAAGATGTAAAAGAAGTTATAAGAGAAAGATTATTTGCAATAACGAAGCATTACAAGTGATGGATAGAAGGAGAAGTAATAGACCGACACCAGCTTCATAAATTAGAAACGAAAGGAAGAATAAAGGAAATAAATATATTAGCACAACACCATATACTGCATAGAGAGAAAATATGAAAATTGCAAAGAAATTCTTATTTCTTGCCACTTAATATTGTGATTCTGTTACATGTATATACTTATTTATACTATTGTAATTAAAATATAAAAAGTAGCTACGATAAAAAAATTGTTTGACCTTAGTAGGAGACCACTTGAATAAATATATTTATATACTTGTTTTAAAATCTAATTGATTGGACCAGCAGTGTAACTTAAGTCTTTAACTTCACAAACTATTTCCACAAGTGGTTTTACTATATGGCGAGTTCTCGATTGGATATTGTTTAGTCAATTCAGGAAATAAATAATTTTCGTGCCAACTTGGGGACGTACAATTTACAACCCTACTTGGATTTAGCTTCTGTGTAACGATATTATTAAGAGGGAATAGTTCCCAGTGACTATAGTCGGGATACCTTCTGAATTATCACATAGGCTGTGGATGTGACATTGGACTACCTTCACCCCACACTAACTTGTAGTAAGATAATTATAGTACTTTCTCTCATAATCGTATTAGTCAGGGTATTGTTAGCGGCCTGGTAACTAAGAGTCTACAGCAACACACACACACACACACACACACACACACACACACACACACACACACACACACAAACACACACACACACACACACACAAACACACACACACACACACACACACACACACACACACACACACACACACACACATACACACACACACACACACACACACACACACACACACACACACACACACACACACACACACACACTGTTAAGATACACTAAATCCTAATTATAAGCTATTTCTATTTTTAAACATATATAACATATATTTATTTAACAATTGAGATGGTTTATATAAAGTAGTTCATAATTTATTCAAATTATTTCAAACTAAAAAATAACTGTAATATACTGGATTGAAAATATTTTCTATGTGACGTGTGAATAACCCTGCCTTCTCTGAGTAACTGACGAAGTTACTAAAATGTCCAAATAGAAACAACCCTTCAGGTTACCCGTACAATATTACCATCCCTCGTCCTATACCTGCAGCTAGTTAAAGACGTCACGCTGCAGAGTCACGGCCACCGGGGTCTCCCATCTCTGACTAATTGACGGAGCTACTAAAACGTCCAAATAGATACACCCCTTCAGGTTAACCGTACAATATTACCATCCCTCGTCCTCTACCTGCAGCTAGTTAAAGACGTCACGCTGCAGAGTCACGGCCACCCTGCTCTCCCATCTCTGACTGACTGACATAGTTACTGAAACGTCCAAATAGATACACCGCACCAGGTTACCCGTACAATATTACCATCCCTCATCCTCTACCGGCAGCTAGTTAAAGACGTCACGTTGCAGAGTCACGGCCACCGGGCTCTCCCATCTCTGACTGACTGACATAGTTACTGAAACGTTCAAATAGAAACACCCCTTCAGGTTAACCGCCCTATATTAGCATCCCTCATCCTCTACCTGCACCTAGATAAAGATGTCACGCTGCAGAGTCACGGCCACCCTCCTCTCCCATCTCTGACTGACTGACATAGTTACTGAAACGTTCAAATAGAAACACCCCTTCAGGTTAACCGCCCTATATTAGCATCCCTCATCCTCTACCTGCACCTAGATAAAGACGTCACGCTGCAGAGTCACGGCCACCGGGGTCTCCCATCTCTGACTAATTGACGGAGCTACTACAACGTCCAAATAGATACACCCCTTCAGGTTAACCGTACAATATTACCATCCCTCGTCCTCTACCTGCAGCTAGTTAAAGACGTCACGTTGCAGAGTCACGGCCACCGGGCTCTCCCATCTCTGACTGACTGACATAGTTACTGAAACGTCCAAATAGATACACCGCATCAGGTTACCCGTACAATATTACCATCCCTCATCCTCTACCGGCAGCTAGTTAAAGACGTCACGTTGCAGAGTCACGGCCACCGGGCTCTCCCATCTCTGACTGACTGACATAGTTACTGAAACGTTCAAATAGAAACACCCCTTCAGGTTAACCGCCCTATATTAGCATCCCTCATCCTCTACCTGCACCTAGATAAAGATGTCACGCTGCAGAGTCACGGCCGCCCTGCTCTCCCATCTCTGACTGACTGACATAGTTACTGAAACGTCCAAATAGATACACCGCATCAGGTTACCCGTACAATATTACCATCCCTCATCCACTACCGGCAGCTAGTTAAAGACGTCACGTTGCAGAGTCACGGCCACCGGGCTCTCCCATCTCTGACTGACTGACATAGTTACTGAAACGTTCAAATAGAAACACCCCTTCAGGTTAACCGTCCTATATTAGCATCCCTTATCCTCTACCTGCACCTAGATAAAGACGTCACTCTACAGAACCACGGGCACACTGGACCCGCTTCACTCTGACTGACTGCCATAGTTACAGAAACTTCCATGTATGTAGTCAGCTTAAATGTTTAGTGCAAATATTACCGTAAGAGGCTTTAGCTCCTATATTACTGAGTGCACCGCTAATTCTTTAGTAATATTATGACGAAGGATTATTTCGACTCACGTGTGTAATTACTGATACGTAGAGCCTAATAAATACCGCAATAGGAAAGAACCTTGCATTGTTGTAATCTACCGGGCTCTCCCATCTCTGACTGACTGACATAGTTACTGAAACGTTCAAATAGAAACACCCCTTCAGGTTAACCGCCCTATATTAGCATCCCTCATCCTCTACCTGCACCTAGATAAAGATGTCACGCTGCAGAGTCACGGCCACCCTGCTCTCCCATCTCTGACTGACTGACATAGTTACTGAAACGTCCAAATAGATACACCGCATCAGGTTACCCGTACAATATTACCATCCCTCATCCACTACCGGCAGCTAGTTAAAGACGTCACGTTGCAGAGTCACGGCCACCGGGCTCTCCCATCTCTGACTGACTGACATAGTTACTGAAACGTTCAAATAGAAACACCCCTTCAGGTTAACCGTCCTATATTAGCATCCCTTATCCTCTACCTGCACCTAGATAAAGACGTCACTCTACAGAACCACGGGTACACTGGACCCGCTTCACTCTGACTGACTGCCATAGTTACAGAAACTTCCATGTATGTAGTCAGCTTAAATGTTTAGTGCAAATATTACCGTAAGAGGCTTTAGCTCCTATATTACTGAGTGCACCGCTAATTCTTTAGTAATATTATGACGAAGGATTATTTCGACTCACGTGTGTAATTACTGATACGTAGAGCCTAATAAATACCGCAATAGTAAAGAACCTTGCATTGTTGTAATCTACCCTGTTCCTCGCAAAGTTCTCCACAACAATGAGAGGGGAAAAGAGGATTAAAACTTTCATCATTATCCACTGCTACAGGCGCAGGTGGGCACAATAGCATACAAATGAAGTTACATCGGATCACATAGCTAGACGTTTGTCTCTTTCACTCGTGCTGAAGTAAAGATATTTATGTATACGCAATATACCTCAAGCAGTATCAAGTATTTACCTGGTGGCCATGGTTTAATTTGGCTTTAAATTTCATATTATGACGTTGTGAGTCCAGAAAAGCAGATTCAATTATTCATTCCTTTTTCTTTTTTTTCTACCCGTATTACACTCTGCCTCTCTCTCTCTCTCTCTCTCTCTCTATATATATATATATATATATATATATATATATATATATATATATATATATATATATATATATATATATATATAAAGAAACAAACTGGAAATAAACAAACAACGATAAGAGTTTTCTTTGCTGACCTCAGTAAGAATTTACTTAAACAATTTTTTATATTACAGTAAACTCCCGATTATCCGTGGAATAGGGTGGCCCGGCAACGCCGGATAACGAATTCCCCGGATAATCCGCTATGAACTAAGAATAAGCAAAGCGATCGATAATCGTTTATTATATCATAAGTTACACAAATAATGACCCCGGATAATGCAATTCACATATATAATCTTCAGAGCACAAAATAAATACAGAAAATAATTTAAAATGTCGATGTATTTGACGGATTATAACACGTACATTTATATGTCTAACTATATACAATACATACATAAGTATATGTCAAAAGTAAGTATGTATGTTACCTACATATGTAATTTCCTTTACACATAATACTTTCACTTTTTAACAAAAAAAACTGTCATGTTCGTCTGTTTTTTTGTGAGCATTGATTTAGTTTTAATGTGCTATCTAAGTTTCTTGAGAACCATTTTGTCGCACAGTGTCTACTTGTGTCACAAAGCCATAAAGATCGATAATGTATATGACAGACATGGATAATGCGTATGTCACGTCCTAGACTATTTATAGCCGAGATTAGCTGACACTTGTTTACAATCTTATGATACACATTAGGTTTTCGGGCGTCCAAGCATTTTGTCATTGTCTCTTATATACAGTAGTCTGCTCGCCTCTTTTATTTCGCTGGCCCGCGTCGGGATGCTTCCCTTTCAATGTAAAAATTAGTACGTACATATTTACATTTCTTTTCCCTTCATCTTGACTTCTATTAAGCCTTATATGTATTTACATCGTAATTCACCGTTTGGAAATTTAAACACATGAATCTGATTGGAATAAAAATTGAATATTTGTAAAAAAATTGCAGACTCCGGATAATCAGCAAACCGTTTAATCCGCCCACGGATAATCGGGAGTTTACTGTATTTGTTTCCAATTCTTTCTATTGGTTCACACTCTCCCTATACATTATTCTGTGCAAATTTTCTGTGGTTAATAAAACACTTTTTATTCACCCACTCATGTTCAAATATATTTTTAAACTTGTAGTGGATGACATTTGATGTTAATACAGTATATTCAGACAATAATTCATTAATCAAATTTAATTAATTTACATATTAATTTCGCCTTCTAATTTGCCACCTAATATTGTGATTCTCTCAAATGTATATATATATTTATATTATTTGTAATAATTTATTGAAAAGTAACTAAATTACAAATTTTTAGTGTTGACATAAGTAGGGATTTATTTGCATGACTTGTTACTCAAGGTGAAACTGTTGAAACCACCTGATTGCCTGTATTAATATTTATATATTTATTACTCTTTATTCTAAAACTTTACGATTCATATACTTTTATTTTCAGACAGATTATTGGGATTCAGTTTATATAGCAGTTATTTTTGTGATAACTATCTACAAAAATTTAATTGATTAATAAATATAAAGTAATTGTTTTTCTCACGATGATCATTCTCACTTTTTCTAGACATATTTGTATTTGAATTTAGGAATACGTTTGAGTACATTTTTCTTTGTTGACGCTATAACCCCATTCTAAAAGCTTCAACGGTACTCTGGACTACTAATCAATCTATACTACTTGTCCTTAACCGCTCTACACCTAGACCAAAGCTCTAACCTGACCTGACCATGCGTACTCGTTCAATAAGACACTCTGTACACTGTATTTTTATGCTCCATTATTACAGATGTACATTTGTTACCCTATGAAGCGGCTTAGCGTTAGGTATTGACATTTCCAAGCGAGCGGAGAGCGCACTGCGGAGGGTTTTTATCTCTAAAAATATTCAGTTTATTTGAAGCTTACATAACTGGCACGGGGCAGTTATAAAAAGTAATTTCCTTACAATGATTAATATTTCCTTACATTATTAATACAATGCGTAGCTAAATTGGATTTGTATATGTTTGGTTAAATATAAGCGTTTAAATGTTCTTTGTATCTTTCTTTTAATTTCTTTTTTGTTTGTCCTAAATGGACAAACATAATGGACATGAGTTTCCGGAAATAGAAAATATGAAATTAATTAAAGAATTAATTAAAGGATTAAAAATGAATATATTTGAAACATTGGAAATTTATAAGCATAAAGTTAAAGACAAATTAATTGATGAACAAATTCAAGTGAGATCAAGGCACCAAACTATTTATAAAGTCATTGATGTTATAGAAAAATTTACATAAAGTGCAATAATTATAAACATATGATTCTTTGTAGTACATATGATTTAATTTTGTAAAAGTATTTTATTAGATAATTATTTTTCCTGAAGATGCTGATACTTTTTTATCGGCGAAAAGCTTTGAATAAATATATTCATTAAAAAGTATTCTTGTGTTTGAAATATTTTAAATTTATTAACTATATATACAAGAAAACATATCACCATATTTAATATATTAATATATATATATATATATATATATATATATATATATATATATATATAAGGAGAGAGTGAACAAATAGAAGGAATTGAAATATTACAAAATTCTTCCCTTAAAAGCGAAAACTTTTATTTATGCAGGTAACGCAAATGTTTATATAAACATTTATATAGAAACTTTTGGTTTATATAGAAACAATATTTAATTTCTTCTGTATAGGTTGTCGGTTGTTCTTAAATAAAACCCTTAAACCACCACTACATTTTATCGCCTATTCATTGTATAGTTTAAATATCTACATAAAATATTATAAGGGTAAATATCTGCAGCCTATTTTCTATCGACATAAATAAAAAATAAGAAAACAGTTTTTCACGACAATATTCACCTAACGGCAAAATTTTCTTTTGTACGGAATTATTATTTAGGGAGGATATTTTCAATGAATTATTCTTATAACTTTGAATTTTTTTATTCCACAGTTGTTCAATGAAAGCGAAAATAGAAACAACGAAAGTAGGTTTTCCTGAGGGAAAGCATTGGTTAATTAATTTCTTCCCGGGGCAACACCGAGGTACGAGAGGTTTAACTGGGAATAAACAAAGTGGTTTCACGTAAATATCTTTTGAAAACGTTTCTGTCGTAATGTCAAGAAAAATTTACAGCACAATAGAGAAGGGGCGTTATTTATATTTTGGTTTGGGGGAGACTTTTAAAGGGATTTTCTTTTAATTAGACATTTTATTTCTTACAATTAAACAAGCATTTTTAGCATTGATCTTGCTTTTTTATTTATACTTACATCAAAATGTTACGTTGACAAAATTTAAAATACGAAATATTTCATTAAAACATTGTCGTTTATTTTATCAGAAATATACACACACACACGCGCGCGCCAAACGCAACGAATGCACGCACGTGCACACACAAACACACACACAAGTCTATGGAACACATAAACTAGCTTTATATAAAACGCCAGGTCCCCATATGGTCGCTCACTACCTTAAACGTTTCAGCGACCCACCCATGTAATGGTCTAGACCAGGGGTTCCAGCATGTGGTCCGCGGACTCCGAGAGGGAATTTCTTAGGGTAAAACGATCTCTGCGACTATTTCCGTAACTATGTACTTCATGAAAAATAAATGTAGAAATCGGTTTATACGCAATATGACTTCAGAGCAAATGGGTCAAATATGGAACCTAACACTTCTAAAATCATGAACTCAAAGGACAGAATCAACTCATTTCACTGAAATTATTGTTAAGTTGTGAGTTAATTTTGAACTAATAATATGCATATTAGGTATATTTTTATTCAATAGTTCTTCTCTGTTGAAAATAAAACCGACTTGTGATGCTTGTTTTACTTCATTAACTTCTTGTTTCAAACAATATGTTAATATAAATAGGGTTAATGAAATTCGCCTGAACCTACAAACTTCACCATGTTGATAGCCTTGATAGTTTTATCTTAAAGTAGCTGACTCGGCGAATATATATATATATATATATATATATATATATATATATATATATATATATATATATATGAGTGTGTGTGTGTGTGTGTGTGTGAGTATGTGTGTTGTAACGGTCTGAATCACCGTTCAAATTAAGAAATTAATTATTTCCTATCGTTTAAATAACAATTTTATTATTTAAATAATAAGGTTTTAATTTATGGTATAATAAACATAGTAAAGAGTCAAGAAGTCAGTAAAGTTTTGAATAAGTATTATTAAGACAAATTAAAAATTATAATAGCATGAAACTGTAATAACTAACTAAATTTGACAAACGAAAATGAAGTGAAAAATTTCTAAGTGCCGGAAATTTCTAACTTGAGAACAAGGCCACGTAGAACTATCATCGGCACTTTGAAATGACCAGAAAAATCCATAATAAACAATAATGAAAACAAAATTTAAGAAACTCAAATAACAAAAAAGTTACAGCCCTTTAAAAATAATAGACATTTTTCAGTGTTCTAAAACAGATAACAAAATTATGCAGGTTGAATTGAATACGTTGTCCAACCCGTCCGTACAAGAAAAAAGCTCGGAGATAGCGACGAGCTTAGAGCAGAGGGGAAGGGTTACATAGCCGCAATAAATACAGAAACTGAGGGACCTGTAGGGCAGTCAGTAAAAATGTTTAATACTAGGTGCTAACGGTCGTAATGTCGATCAGCGCCTAGGACAACCACCATAAGGCCAGATGGGACCAAAACAGCCACGTTTCCGCCGTCTCCTTCCATCAATGGACGAGGGCTCCAGACTTAGCCTCCAGGACGCGGAAATGGAGAAATACTTCCATCGACTGACCAAGGATGGCAAATTCCGATGTCCAGGGACCAGGGAATCCCGACGAGAGGACTTTAGGACCGGCAGGGAAATCTTTGGCAAGTCATTTCCTCTATTATATACAAATTACCTTCAAATTTAGTCAGTTAAATTTATTAAATTCAAAAATTACCAAATAAACTTAAACAATGACTTCATTCTCTGTTGAAATATTAAATAAATCTTAAAAGTAATAAAATTAATTAGGATAACAAAAATGTTTAAATAATGAATAATAAATATTAAATTTACAAAGTGGATTTGGCCATAAGCCAATCATTTTCAAGAAGACCAGATTTATTGAATCATATATATTTTAAAATTATTTATAATAAAATGTGAATTTACCAATTCAATATTGAAATGAGAAGATAAAATTTTTTATTATGTTAAATTTGGAAATAATTTTGTTTAAAAATGTGTAAATGTAATTAATGAATTATATATGAAATGTAGGATTTAAATATGTGAAAAATAACGAACTTTTAATTAATAATTCGTGAAGATAAAGAGAGAGTTAAATGTATCTTATTTGAAAAGATAATTATCTTAGTTTAAAATCAGTAATTAAATGCATTATAAAAACTTACAGTATTTGAATTTATCTTGTGTTGAACAACCAATAAAAACTTTTAGTTTTTTCCAACTGATAAATAATGATTATAAAATCAAAGTACAGTTCTAATTAAATTTCATTATTAATAAATATATAAAATTAAGAACCTAATGTTTCTTCAAACGAGTTCTCTCCTGAGAACAATTTTATTGAGCTATTCTAAAAATTAGTTTGTTTTTTGCATTGAAGCCCAGAGACGATGTCTACTGCAGATCATGTTTAAAGAACACAGGAGCCTTTTAAAAAAAGGTATCTTAAACATGATCATATTTTGCACGTCCCCTTGCTGTGCCTGCAGATCTCATGAAGTGGTAAGATTCTTTGAAAATTTTGTGTGTTTATATAAATGTTGTTTCTTTCCAGCTGACTATTTTACTGACATGTGTGACTATATACAGACCCAACAAACCTGCCAACCATTTTAGGGAAGGTCGTACAAACGTTAAGGTAGAAGTATGCGGGAATAGTCTTGCGTTTGGGCGTGGTACATTACGCGGGAACACAAGACAAAATTTAGGGATCTTAACACGGTACACAACACTGTGTGAGCAGCAGATATATAAATAGGTAATTGTGCCAACAAATAATCAAAACCGAAACGAAGAAGAAGAACGAGGGGGTCGTTGCAGTGTGTATATATATATATATATATATATATATATATATATATATATATAGAGAGAGAGAGAGAAAGAGAGAGAGAGATAGATAGATAGATAGATAGATAGATGGATGAAACACTTCTTGAATGTTCCCTATATAAACTTGTGATAGCATCAAATTTAATTTCCACATGTAAAAACAGTTTCCACCTTAAAGTAAGTACAAAGGCAAACCATACATTACTTACTAATAACTAATATAACTCAAATTATTTTGCGTGCAATTTAAGTTTAAGAATTTGTGAGGAACTTGTCAATATAGCGCCCGATTAGGGGTGCTTGTCAATATAGCGTCCGATGAGGGGTATTTGTCAATATAGCGTAAGAGGAGGGTGCTTGTCAATATAGCACCCGATGAGGGGTCCTTGCCACTATATCGTCCGAAGAGGGGTACATGTCAATATAGCATCCGATGAGGGATCCTTGTCAATATAGCGTCCGATTAGGGGTGCTTGTCAATATAGCATCCGATGACGGGTCCTTGTCAATATAGCGTCCGGTGAGGGGTCCTTGTCAATATAGGGACCGATGAGGGCTCCTTGGTAATATAGCATCCGATGAGGGGTGTTTGTCAATATACCATTCGATGAGGGGTGCTTGTCAATATAGCATCCGATGAGGGGTCCTTGTTAATATAGCATCCGATGAGGGTTGCTTGAGAAACCTTTGTTTGAAACCTTTGGTCTAAACAACAGATCGGCAGAAGTACAGAATATGCTGTTCCCACGGAAACAGGATTTATTCATAATGTCCAAAGCTACTTACATGACGTCATGTGGCAACCTATAATAAGCCGCCTAATTAAAGCTTTTAACCGAATTAGGATCAATTTTACTATTTGTTTATAGAGATCTCTTTAAAAAGCTTCAGTAAATCTTGTTTAGAATATATTTTTAATAAATATTCCACTGATAAAAACATATTGAAGTTATTGTTATGTTTATATTGGGATAAATTATGCTTTATCTAGCAAATAAATGTTTCAAAAAATCAGTCTTAAACTTTAAACAAGAAACCTAAACTAGAATTTTGTAAAATAATTACTACTTAATTCAACAAAAAAAAATTAATTACAGTTTTTCTTTATTAAATAATTACATTCAATATAAATAAAGTAGCATAACTTATACGTTAAAACAGCTGTTATAGCACATAACCTATAACGTAAAATCAGCTGTTTTATAAAATCATATGTTATCACCTATTTTAAGGCAACTATTACCTAATATTGCATACTTTGCCCCTTTTGGGAAACGTTTTTCTCCCATAAAAAACTAAAATACTTTCATTAAATTTAATTGATAAATAATTGTTTGATAAAACTCAAATAATAGCCTCTAGAATTTTATAGTAATGAAATAATAGAATAATAATTCAACTTCCGTTGTTGATTAAAATGTATTAATAATAAACATTGAAAATTTCAATAATATATATATATATATATATATATATATATATATATATATATATATATATATTTAGGGAGAGTGTGAGCTAATAGAAGGAAATGAAGAAGCCAATTATTATCTAATACCAAAGTTACAAAGCAACTATATCATACAACTTACTGTAGTTAGATATCACTAATGTAATACATTATTGCTATGAAGCTACTGCGTAGTAGACTTCCAAGATAAAGTTTGCTAGATTCTAAATCTGTTTTTAATTACTTCTTGCGGCGTTAGAGTGCTCTGGTATCTCTAATAAGCTGCATCTTGGGGATTAATGAAAGCCTTTCATTATTTTTCCCCCATATTAATTAAAGCTGGCGCTAATTTATTGAATAACCAGGAAAAAGGCGAGATATTTTCACGGTTTCAAGTAGCAAATTATTACTTAGAAATATATTAGAACGCGTAAACATCATGTTAGGCGATTTCAAAGATTTGCTACATTTAACTTTTTACTGGAGCAAGAGGACGAATCTACGCAACGAGAATAATGAATATGTATAAGGTTACTTTATTTCTCTCTACTTCTAAATATAATATATAATTTCAGTTTTATAGCGTCTGCTGTCGCTGTATCATGCTTTCTTATTGTAGTAGTGTTCCACCTATAATTTCTTTTCACCTATGCATTTATTGATGGTTTCTCCTCATGTCAGTCGGGATCTTCCCTTTCTTCTTCTCTCTGGTGGCGTTCATTCCATAGCAACTCTTTTTTCCTTCTCACATCTTCTTTACGTGTCCGAACCATATAAGCTCTCCCCTCAGAATCTCCTCTACGATTATCTCCTTCTCTATCACCCCTCTATTGTTTTCATTTGTCTATTGTTCTCGTCTAGAGAATCGCCATGATCTAAGAGTGTATATTCCTACTTATTGTTATTCTTTCGTTCCATTTTATCCCTTTCTATCTTTTTACTGCATTTCATTCCTGTCCTATGTTTTATGTTTTTACCATCTTTTGTTATTTCCACTCCTGGGCGTTTGTATTTGTCGCCTCCTAGAGATGTTTATTTCTTCGCTCTCTTCCAACACCAATGGGGTTTCCAATGTATATGTGTCTTCTCTTAACTGTCTTTCTGGTATCCCCTACTTCTTTTAGTTTTCGTGCCATGTTTTAAATATAAAATACGCTTCTGTTAAATACATTTTAACATACATTTACAGATACGGTTATAATAGCAGACTTGTATATTTGTAAAAACATATATAGTACATAATAATGCCCAGACATACCTTTTAATCCATAGCCTACACTCGGGTACATATGTTCGTGAGTGCTTATATTATACGCCCTTATTATATCCATTCTCTATACATAAACATACGAACACTCACGTACCTGTAACATAGCAACAGGATATTTCATAATATATAGCCCCGATCATATTATTAATGTAAACATTTAATATACCTCAATAAACCTTAAACTTTTCACTTTAAATTATAACTGTGACCTTGTGATCTTAAAATATAGATTCCATTTACATATTACTAGTTGTAAGGAGTGAAAAAAACGCCACTAAAATTTACTAAATACTAGTTTAACAACTCAAACTAGTTTCGGCGTGGATGTCACCTTCATCAGTGGTTGACTAACTTATGGCCAACCATTAAATATTTGTCTCACTAGCAATGCTCTAATTACCTATATATTCAACCTATATACATTATACTAGGTTATAATGCTGAGATGAACGCCACTACAAACCACACATAAAATCCAACATAAAGAGGTTATTCCAGCAATATTTGCTATGGCATTATTAGTAATGCGTACCAAAGTAAAGAACTCAATCTAATAAAATAATATAACGAACTGTTATATAGTACATTTTTATCATTCTTTGGCTTTTAGATAATTTTAAAACGCTCTTCCATTGTCTGCAAGTCTGCATAACTCCCCGACCCGGAGCACAAAGAGATCTGAAAAGAGAGTAATTGCACAAAGCGTTCATGTTAAGGAATGTACAACCTTCTTAAACAAATTTCCTGCGTCTTGGGGAAAATATGGATTTGGGACGATGCGGGACTTAGCGTCTTGAAGAGGAAAATTTAGAGGTGTAATAAAAAACAGTTTTGTAGTACAATATTTTTTATCTTACGTTACAGATATTTAAGTGATATATCAAAAGATACTTTACGAGGTTTATGATTTTACTTTAAATGATACACTGTCACAGATGAAACATTTATTCGTTTGCAATACAATGAGTTGGTCGTGAATTCCATGAATATATATATATGTGTGTGTGTGTGTGTGTGTGTGTGTGTGTGTGTGTGTGTGTGTGTGTGTGTGTGTGTGTGTGTAAAAAAAACTTTGGTTTCACTCTGAAGTGTGAATTTTAAAATGTAAATGTTTTCCCATTTGAATATGGATACAAACGAACGTAGATCTAACTATATGGACAAGAAAAAGTTATTCAAGCTCAGAGACTGTTAACACAGTTGTCACAGATACACTCACGGATATTGTGCATATATAAAGTAAGTGTACGTGGAGGTAATTGCACAAGTAACAAATAAATAATTGTTTTATGTTGGTACGAATTATTTACTTCTAAAAGGCACTTCAACTATATATTATTTTACTTATTCAACCCCTTCTATTAGTTCACACTCTCTTCATATCCCTTATTCAAATTTTAAATCGTTAAAAAAATACTGTTTATTCATTCATTCAAGTTCAAATACATTTTAAACTTGTAGTGGATGACAATTGGTGTGAATACAGTCTTTCGAATAATAATAGGCAAGGTATGCAATAGAGTTAATCCGCCCCAATTGGCTTGAAATAAGTGATAACATATGGTTTCATGATAAAGCTTGTTTTATGTTATAGGTTATGTGTTAGAACAGCTGTTTTAACACCTAGGTTATCTTACTTCATTTATATTTGTTGTAATTATTTAATAAAAAAGTAACTAAAATAAAATGTTTCTTTGTTGGTGTATGTAAGAATTGGCAATAAAAATTGGCTGTATGTATTACTTGTTTTATATAGAATGTTGTAGAATTTAAACTTAAACTTATTTTATGTGTATTTCTACAAACAACCCAATATAATAAATAGCCTTTATTTTGTCGGATATTATTTAAAAAATCTATTTCTTTATTGAATTTGTATCTAAAGTTAGTTTCAATAATTAATTATTATAAACATAGATTTATTAAGGTGTGTAGAACTGTAATATGTTGGATTGGGACATGTTGTAAGCGAACCCGCACAAGATAAAGGCGATAGAGTTTAGGTCTCCTCAAGAGCATACAGTCGTGCCTAAGGACTATTCATCTAAACCTGGAATAATTAATTCCCGACTGTATAATCCCGGCACGTGATCATATTATGCAAACTCAAACTCCATATAGCTCCACATAGGCATCGGCTCTGGCACACAAAAGCACCTAAAATTAATATTTTAATAGCTAATTATTTCCTAACCTGACCTAACATTCTTTCTTTTCTAGTTGAAAACAATTCCTTGCGTTTTCTTCACATAGAATCAATGGTTTCAAGTTGAAATATATTTTGTTTAAATATCCCTCATTTTATAACTCACCCAATCAGTTTAGATAAAAGCTTTTAAAACCAATCAGAGCGGTAAAACCGCCATCTATTGCTTATAAAGTTGCAACTGTATTGATAATTTCTAATTTAAATATAAGTGACTGAATGCTCGGTAAGACAAGTAGGCGGTTGCATTTTAATTGTTTTTTTTCTAATATCGACTTAGCCACCCCCAACCAGGCTACAAATATGCCAGAATCTTCCCAGGAGTATGTTCAATACCCTTCCAAAGTTTCATAATGATTGGTTGGAAAGCGTAATAGATATACAGACAAACATTCGTTTTTATTTATATAGATTTATGAATTTTAATTAAAAAACAAGTTGAAGAACTCACTTATGAATACTTTACTGTTGTGTACAATACAGACTCAAGCAATACCTAATGTTTACATTCTATGCCAGGCGGTTACTTCCAATATGGCCGCCCGATGACGCGTCTGTTACAATCTAATATTTTCTGTACAAATATCAAACTCCCTTCTTGTATTTACTTTTAATTTTCAAAGCAAATAAACTGGCCACTTGTGAAATATTTTACTATCAAACAAACAGATATTTTTGTTTGTAAATTAATATTACTTTAAAATTTGGTTTTTAAAAGGTTAAAGTCGACTAGCCTTATGTAATACATGCTAAGTAAAAATTTATTTATAGTGTGAGGAAAAATATTTTTTTCTTTTGTCAAAACTATAGGGAGAGTAGAAGGTTCGTCGATTCCATTAGAAATTCTTAGAATATTTAAACTAGACAGTAAAATATTTAATAAAAATAAAACTACGAAATTAATTATAAAGTTTTTGTTTTAACTTAATTAAATTGAATTATTGTTGTAGAAACAAGAATATGTGGTGGCCCTCGAGGGGAGTGCCGACGGAAGTTAAAACTTTTATAGCCACGTCTACAGAAGTTATTATTTGAGAAAACATTTAATTTTTCGTAATGAGAAATTACCTAAACATGTGTTATCACATACCTAAGACTAATTTCATTTAAAAACTTAAATTAACTACTTAACGTATGACTATGGTTGTAGGGCTACTGAATTATTTGTATTGAGATTTATCAAAATATAAATAACTAATGATATTTATTACTACTACGTAGTAGCCGGGGTGGGCCTTGGCTTCCTTAACAAAATCCCGCCATGTACTTCTATTCTTAGCCTTCTTTTCCATGCTGTAATGCCGAGTACCCTTACTTCTTCCTCAAGGTCCTGTAGCCATCGTTTTCTTGGTCGGCCAACTCTTCTTTTGCCAATCATAGTACCATGTAAAAGTTTGTTCGACATTCTATTGGTGGGCGTTCTTATGATGTGATCCAACCATTCCAGACCTTGCGTTTTAATAAAATGGGTCACATTTGCGTCTTTGTATAAGGCATACAACTTGGCTTTGGATCGAAGTTTCCACACATTTGTCTCCGCTCCATACGTTAGGACTGACCGAATTAAGGTTTTATAGAGTCGTACCTTAGTGGTTTGAGACAATAGCCTACTTTTAAGAAGCTTTATATTTGCGAAGTATGCTCTATTAGCTGCCATTATTCTCTTTTTGTCTTCATTTATTGTTTTATTTTCATCATTCACTTCCGACCCTAAATATATGAAACTTCTTACTTTTTCATAGGAATATCCATCGATATCTAGAGTCATATTGCTATGCCCTCTGCTTGTACTCATATATTTAGTTTTTCCCTCATTTATGCAGATACCAATCTTTTTGCTTTCATTAATGATTATATTAATAGTTTCTTTGAGCGATGGAATATTCCTGGCAACCAAGAATATATCATCAGCATATGCACATATTTGACTGCATGAATGCATGATATTCCCTGACACGTTAATCCTCCTCAAAACGCCATGTAATGCCAGATTGAAGAGGGTAGCAGACAGGGCATCGCCGTATCTCACGCCAGTCAGAATTGGGAATTCTGGACTCATACCGCCGCCTAAGACAACTTTGCCGTCACTATCACACAATGTCATGTTGATCAGTCTGATCAACTTGTTAGGTACGTTGAACATTTTTAGAATTTCGAGCCTTTAAATTATATTTATTAGGTGATCAAAAATATTTTAAAATACCTTTTGTTTCTTAGCAAATAATGTAACATAACGTACGCGTTAAATCAGTTATACAACCCAACGTGCAACATAATATAACCAGAGATCATAACAAATCATATGTCATCATTTAAGTCACTTTGAGATGACACATAGCCTACCTCACGAAAAATATACTGGCGCGACATTATAAGCTTAGGCATAGCTTCGAAATAGTAAAAACGTCAGAAAGGTAGGAAGTGGCGATTTTAATGTTTTTTTTTTCTTTAATAACAACTTAAGCTTCACCAAATCGTGCTACAAATATACCAAACCTCCCCAGGGGTGTATCCAATAACCTCAAAAAGTTTCATGTTGATCGGATGATCGGATTAGGAAGAAATAAGAGACATACAGACAAGATTTATAGATATCTTTCAGTAAAATGCCTAAAATATATTTCCTAAATATTTGTATAACAACAATTACAGTGTAAAGAGTTTATATTTTATAGACAAAGGGGTTTCCTTACAAATTTCTTCTAACTTAAAATTTCCTATATTCCTAAGTTTCGATCCCCACATATTTTCGGGCCAAATCTTGAAGAAGGTTACTTAAATAAAACATAAGTTGATGATACATAATACTCTTATTTTCAATTTTAATATAGGTCTAAATAACAATAATAATTTATAATTATTTCTAAGATAAAAACACACGTGAATATTTTATTGCATCGAATAAACACAAATAAAAGCAAACGCAAACGACGATTATATTATTCCGTCCCTTGAAAGGAATCTTTGACACAAAATGCGTTGTCATCTCTTATTCATGGTGTCTGCGAAACGCCTTTCACATAATGACTTTCCCGTTACCCTCTGCAAACACACACTATATTTTGGCGTGCCTTTATATTTTTGCACAAACATTTACAAAGTATGAATTTTTATCAATATCTCACATTCTAATTAGTTATATAATAAATAGAACCAACTAATCACAATATTATTATAGATGATTACTACGTATTCGAAATGTACATAAAGTAACTGTAGTAAAATAAAGAATTTTGTATTGTGGTTACTGGGTTTTATTTATTAAATACAAATTAGCGTTTATTCACTTCCTACTATTAGTTTCTACTCTCGCTATACATATTTACATATCTTGTGTCAAATTTTCGATCGTTAGTAAAATACGATTTATACATCCACTCAAATTCAAATACATATATGATGACGTTTGATAAAGTGATCCTGCAATACGTTTGTAACCCTACATATTTATATTAAATTCAATTATTTAACAAAAATTAAGTAAAATAAATTTTGTTTTTTATTAACATATGTAGCAGTTGACTTATATAATTTTTGTAAAATACTTGCAAAATACTTCTAAAATACTATAGGTTTCTTATACACCAATGTGTGCACGCGTGTGTGTTTGCGTGTGCACGTTCGTACGTGTAATACGGTCTGGTTCGGTTCAAGGTGGTGCGGTGAGGGGAACTGCAATGAGGGGAGGTGCGGTAAGGTTCGCTTCGGCGAGGGGCGGTGAGGTGCACTGTGGTGAGGTGTGGCGAGGTGTGTGTGTGTGCGTACGTGCGTGTAGTGCGGTGCGGCGCGGTTGAAGGTGGTGCGGTGCGGAGAGTTGCTATGTGGTGCTTTGTGGTGATAAGTGTGTAGTGTGTGTGTGTGTGTGTGTGTGTGTGTGTGAGTACAGTTAGTCTGGGTGTGAGCAGTGTGTGTGCGTGTCTGTTTATGTGTGTGTGCGCATATGAGTGCGCTTGTGTGTGTGCGTGCGCCTGTGCGTAAAGTGCGATGCAGTGTGGTGTGGTGCACTGCGGTGAGATGCGTGTGTGTGTGTGTGTCTGTGGGATATTACTATTTTTAATGTTTTTTGTAGAGGTATATATTTTATATACGACATTTTGGCGTTAAGGCTATTCCACTGCGGGAACAAAATTGTAGGGATATTACAATAAATGTATTGCTTAACAAAACAGTTCACTTTCATATTATTATTGTACTTATAAATTATTGTTGTATATCCCTTATATATTACTTGTAACTTTAATTTTACTTATACCTTCTTATTTTCGTTGAAAGGCGAAAATATTTTTTGTTTTATTGTATTTAATATTTAATGTATCTTTTATAGCCAATTCTTTTAATGTGTTTAATTCAGTTATTTATTGTTATTATGTTATTTTAAGACATAAATATAACTTTATTCTGGTTAAAATTCTAATATACATATTTACAACATGACTACTGCAAAAATGTTAAATATTTGCTTTTTTGTTTAATGATATATTTGCAAAACTAAGTAGAATTATTTCAAAACACTTTAACGCAACAATATGACATTGAATTTGCTTGGTGTAATCTTGAATTCACTGATTAAACTATATTTAAAAAGTACTTAACTAAGTGAATACGTAAGGCTTACTTGCTGACGCGTTTCAAAACATTCGTCTGTCGGCAGTAGAGGGTTAGCTTCGAAAAAGGAACGAATGTTTGGAAACGCACCAGCAAGTAAGCAATTACGTATTCACATAGTTAAGCACTTTTTAAATATACAGTAGTTTAATATGGAGTACAATCTCAAGTCTGTGGTTAGTCAGGAGGTTTGAATGTAATTGCTACATACTAACAGTTATATAAAGACGCATTTTATACTAACTAAAACAAGGTTAGAATTTTGTTTCATTTAACATTCCTAATGAAAGCCTACCTTTGCATTTAACAGGACCATGCACTTATCCTTCTGTAGGTCATCCTATTCACCAATGTAATCTGTTGCTGGGGTAATTGATTTGAAATCAAAGCGTGATTTATCACCGTACATTGGTGCGCACCATTGTTTGCCATCATCACAATACTACGCAACAATGTGATTACATGTTTTATGCGCAAAACTAACACTTAAAATGTTATTCATAAAACTGATGAGATTTGGTTGATTTCAAATTTAGATTTAAATTACTAAATACAAATTAACAACACTGATGCTATTTGTTTACTTGCATTTGTTGTAACCCGTTTATAGTTTAAAATTAATTTTAAAAATTGTTATTTAAATGTTCAAACAACATATTAAATCTCATAAACATATTAAAATTAATGATTCTTTACAATAAATGAATATAATTGTAAAAAGAATATTATGTGTACTAAAACATTGTAAAAGAATAAATTGATATAATTTAGGACTGCCACGGTGTTTGAAATTTATGTGATAATATTTGTTAAAAGAATATTTTCAATACTAATGGAAATTGAGTAATATATTAACACCACTGGCAAGAAAATCCATTTGGAATTTAAATCCATTTACAGTCCACTGACACGCAATAATTGAAAGCAATCCATTGCAATAACAATAATTATAAAATTATATTCCTCATAATATTATAACAATTTTTTACACTTAACTATACTTTTTTATAGTTATAAAAAAAGTATCACAAACCAAAGACTTTTAGACTCAATTTCTCCTTAGGTCAAGATAGAAAAGTTTTATTTTATTTACTTTTTACTTAGCAATTAAACTTAATATAAATAAAGTAACCTAACATTTGCGCAGAAACAGCTGATATACCACATAACCTGATGTACACAATATCGCCTTTTTGTAAACATTATATCACTTATTTTAAGCCAAAAAGGGCGAAATAACTGCGTTGCACATCTTGTCCCTTTTCTAAGAGGGTTTTCTCCCATTTGATAATACTAACACTATTGAATAAATTGAGTCAGTGTACTAATACTTCGGAAAAACGTTGTAATAACATTAAGTGTTATCCACTAAAAGTTTCAAACACTGTATTTGAACTTGAGTGAGTACATAAAATGTATTTCTTTAACGATTGAAAAATTGAACAAGATATCTGTATTCCTATATATATATATGTGAGTGTGTGTGTGTGAGTGTGTGTGTACATATTTATTCCTTCAAGTATTTAATGGACAAAATGTATTTCTTATTCTATATTTTATCTCTTTGTTCGGTACCGAAAGCTTAATATTCAATTTATTAAAAATTAAAACAAAATGTAATTTAAAATAAAGTTACGAAACTCCCTAAAAATATTTGCAAGGGATAATTTAACTACATCACATAACAATCGATCCAGCTCAAGTCCCCAGGCGGTTACAAAAGTTTTCATTATATAAACTCCCAAGATATTCCAATTTATAAACATTAAAACATGAAGGAATAACTTTTCTATTCTACAAAAGTCTATTTATAGGTCTTTGCTCTTAAAAATAAATAGAACATGTTTTTAATATCCTGGTATTAATTTACACTCTCGCTTTTATATGGAGAAAACGTTTTTCACAAAAAGGACAAAGTATGCAATACAGTCATAACATATGTATTCATAAAACAACTTACTTATGTTATAGGTTATTTGGTAGATCAACTGTTTTAACGCATAGGTTATGTCACTCTAATTATATTAATTATAATTGTTTAATACAAAGTAACTGAAATATTTGATTTCTCTTGACGTAAGTAGGAATAGACTTTAAAATATTTGGTTTATTTTACTTGTATCTGCAACAAGGTAAGGGTATAGGGAGGAACTGTAAGAACCTTGCATAGTATCTTGGACCTGGTTGAAGAAGATAACTCTCACATTAATCGAAGTTGCTGAAAACAGATGGGGGCGATAGTTTCCGGCTTTACTTAATTCCTTATAGGCTTGCTAAATATTATACATGTCCATCAACATTGTCCCACTCGGTTTGTATAATACGTGACGATCTTGTATTCGTTTTGTTTTGAAACTAATTATACATCATAAAATATTAGAGGTTTCAGTAAAAACAAAAATATTTTAAATAGGTTAGTGGTATATTTTTAAATTCATTCTATTAACTCGTACTCTCCTGATATATCTTCTACAAATTTTTAATCCCTAATAAAATACGTTTTTATTCCCCTTCGAGTTAAAATACACTTTTTTAAACTCGTGGTGGATGATGATAATCGTTTTTTTTTCAAATACTGTAAGCGCCGAAATAAACAGTACTGCAACTGAATAAGTTGTTACTTTCTTGATCAGCCTGATTGTTGTACAGTATTTGTGTTAGTTTGAGGTTAGTTTTTGCTGACATGTTGCTGCTGAGAAAGGTCTTTACCATAGAGCATTTATGTTTGGACTTGGTCGCGAGGGGGGCCCAAGTTTGTCACACACTACATTACTGTTTCAGGAAGAATTTCACCAAATCACGACTGGCAACGCAGTGATTGTAAGTGTTGTTGAAATATTTCGAGGATCTGGCAGTGTTTTTACACGGCGCTATATCAGGGAGAGAACAAATTCGTCCTTACTCCGAGGATAGTAATTGAAATTCTCTTGCTGTAAATCGGAACCGATATAGGGTCATTCATGGTCGTTTCATACCAGACAACATGACATTTTGTAGCGCCCGAAACCTGCCTTTTCCTTGACAATAGTGCCAGCTAGATTGCGCAATAGCCACACTGCCTTCGAAAACATTGCTTTTCTTCAATACGTTTTTGGCAACCACACCATCTCCTTAGAACAAACTTTTCCTACCCAGCCCACTCCCTCGATCTTATCCCGTCTGACCCATACATCTAGGGAATGATCAAGAAGATTTTCCGTGATGACCCACCAACCACCATCGTCCCACTACACTACAGGAGAACATAACGATGTGTATAAGGAGCTTGAAACAACCCCTCTTCACCAAAATGATGCAAAACCTTCAAGAACGGTGCGAGTGTTGCCTCAAACAGAACGGAGGTCATATAAAAAATGTTTATACCCGGGTCTAACCGATTTAGTTATATATATATAAAATAATATTCATGATAATAATATTCAAATAAAGCTTTTTGAAGCTATAACCTATAAATTTGAGTTGCAATTTGTTCAAAGGTTGGTCCGGGCTGTATTGTTGAATTTATCTTAATTAATATATGAATTCATCCACGTACAAAACGACATAAATTCCTATCATAAACGGCGAGACACGTTTTAAACAATTGTACGAACTAAACACGGAAGCTCGTTTCGTTATCCGTCCAAACGTCATTTGTTTATCTGTCAATATTTACAATTGGCTTCAGAATGACGTCGCGCGTAACAGATTAAATATACGTTATGTAACAAAGTGACAACATCCAGTCCGACACAATAACAATCACTTGAATAGCCTGAGGTAATCGATTAAAACGGACGTTGGATTCAAAGGTGAAATGTTTTTTTATTTGTTAGTAGAAAATGTGATTCGCAGTGAAGGGAGGTGTTGTACGGTTGGAGACACAAGGTACTAACTAGGACCTGCGTCAGTTAGGGTCGGATACGCTCTCAAGGGTGTCCTTGAAACGCTGCAACAAGGCGAATGTAGTGGATTGTAAAATATGGCAACACCGCTCGTTAAAATTACATAATCAATTAGGGAGACCAAGGAAGATGTCCTAATACAAAGAATCTAATAAATACCTTCAGTAAATACCCCACTTCTCACATTTATAAGTGTTACACACCAGTAAAAGCTTTATCAGATATATATATATATATATATATATATATATATATATATATATACTATATATATAATACTTATGATAATGTTAGTAGTACAATATGAGGAGAGTTTATATATATATATATATATATATATATATATATATATATATATATTATAACATCAAGTATGAGGCTTTAGAAAAATTTCAGTTAGTTGCTAAAATAATTTAATGTAGGATTAAGCCAGGAAAGACACAAATAGTGCCGACCAAGTAGGTACCATGTCATTTCCTTTTCCAAGAAAGCTATAAGCTGTGTGCCGGCAAATTGACAATAGAGGGTTCAAAGCTTGTTAAGACGGGAAATTCAGTGGCCGATATAGCCATGGGAAAATTAACCGTGTACCGTTAGATGAGACGAACTGTGGGAACTTACAAAGAACAGTAGTAGTGGGAGAGATGAGGGATTTTAAAAAAAAAACTAAATGATCGGGAGTTTTAGGGGAAGTTTTTTGAGGAGAGTCTCAGAAAAAGGCAAGCAGATTGGTGGGGACCAGGATGGAAGTGTTGTAAAGGGAGACATTGATTAAATTAAGTACAGAGTTTTTTATAAGTAAAATTTTAAAAGTGCGACGTAAAAGTTTTTTTTTGAAATATAAAGTAAGTTTTTTTCTGTGTCAAGTGTAAGTTCAGAAGGTAATAACCAAGGCCAGGATTCCAGGGACTCTTCAGAACAATAAGTATTATTTGAATATAAGTGTAACCAACAGACATCTATCTTTAGTTTAAAACAAAATTTAATTTCATCAAAATTTATAAAATTTTTTCTAGTTTCACCATTTCTAATTTAAAAGCAAAGTTCCCGTAATAGCGACCCGAGAGCAAGAAAAAAATTTTAATACGGTTTTTTTTGTTATGTTTTTTTTAATTAGAAATCTAAAGTCTTAGAAGTCCACCTTTTATCATTGTTATATTAGTTAAGATATCAATCCTGTCACTGCAAAATATTAATATAAATTTGGAATAATGTGTAGAGTTAAATGAAGAGAATAAATGCAAGTGATGTTTAAAAATTGATAAGATTGTTAATTCTCTCTAAACCTGAAGGTGGGACATTAAATAGGTAAGGTAAATAAATAACATTAAAATATAAATTTATTTATAAAAAAAGTTAATTTATAATATATATATATATATATATATATATATATATATATATATATATATATACCAGAAATATCTAAAGATACATATTATTCTACAGTGTTACAGGAGTTTTATTTTTGATTCGTCTGGAATATACAGAGAAATAGAAATCTAGCCCGACTATCAAAAGATGATAAAAAGCATCTGATAAGGTACAAGACACACGATAATGTTTTTAGTTCTAAATCTTACATGAAACCAAGATAAATTAAAAGTAAAAAGCAATGAGGTTCGTTCTTCTCTTTTCTTAATTACTTCTTAATTTACCAACGCGCAGTTAAACATCTTTCAATGACAGTTTGCAAAAAGAAAACAAATAAATAAAAATGGAAAAATATGGGATAAAGATGGTTACAAAAATAAAGCTGTATTGCAAGAAGCATCAGGACAAAAATGAAGGGAAATGTAAATTACCTTCCATTGCAAATACCAAATGAAAAAGGTTAAAAAGTTCAGTCCGCTTGTTGTAAACTTTGATTCCTTCGTCAGGTAACGCTGTTGCTTCGGCATTTTCCTTTCTTATTGTTAAAGTTCTTGTAAGTCGGATGTAGAAGAAGACAAATGAATACAATAAATTTTTCAATTTCACTGCAACGGATTTCAGCGACTTTAGTTAAGTTTATACGTCTTGCAACTTATCTCAGAGCTTACCTGATTCAAACTTTTGTTTTAAAGTTGTCCTAATTTATAAAATCAACAGTTTAAACTTTCGTCATTAATCGCTTAAATACACTAAAATGGATCTCCATTTTGTGTAGATTCCAACAACGTAATATTTACGTCCAAGAAAGTAAACTTTAATGATTGTATTTTGTTGTTTTAAAAGATTTAAATTTGTTTATAATTTATTCAGAAATATGATTGGCGACAATCCTCCGAGCGTACTAGCTACGGTCTATAAGCACAATAAAACCGCTTTAACAGGGTAAGAAGTCTCATTGGGTCGATATTTTATTGAAGAAATGTAGATTGTAAACATACAAATTTTGTTTTTGTTCCAATTCCTCATTATATTTTTGGAATCTTCCATCTCATTTTCCTGTAAATGTACATAAATTTAACCAGAATAAGTTTTGTTAATCCATACTAGTTTTGAAAGAATGATTAAACAACTAGAACCTTTCCTGCAATATTTAAACAATATGACGTACGTTTCGCTAAATCCGTTTTCATCATCAGAAGGTTACATACTCACACTACTGAGCTCTGTAGAGATTTTGTGTGACAGAATCACAATATTAAGTGGCAAACCACAAAATGAAATTATTTATTAAATTAAATATTGTGATATATGTAATGAAATAATATTTGATAATTTATTAACATCAAGTGTCATCCTCTACAGGTTTAAAAATATATATTTGAACTTGCGTGAATGAATAAAACGTATTTTATTAACGGTTGAAAATTTGCACAATTTATGTATTTTAGGAGAGTGTGAGCTAATAGAAATAATTTTAATGAACAGTTACCAATTGTTTTCCAAATTCTGTAAGTATTGTTTGACGTTTACACCATTGAGAATTAATATATAAGTAATTAGAACCCCTGGTAAGAATAAAGCAAAATATGTAATAGGAAAAGGGCACCTAATATTATTTATAAAGTCTTGTATAACATATAGCGGTAGAAATATTAGGAAACAGCACAATACAGTTAATACTTTAGTTGCCTATTCTGTCAACGTTTTGAGCATGATATCAGAAAGTAGCTTATCATATGGCCCTTATCAAGACACCAATGTCATATAAAATATAAAATAATTTAATTTGTACAAAAAATATATATAAATGATCAAACATTATCAAAAACATATCTAAATAAATGTTTCATACATGATGAAAACACAGTCAAACATTATTCTAGGTAAAGGTTTATAATCAAAATTAAAATATTGCAGAATTAGACATGTAATAACAAGTAAGAGGCATTTAAATAAAAACTCACATCACACGCCAGAATCACATATGTCACGAATTAACCTGGTCACAAAAATACAGTAATACTTTTATTACATATATATATATATATATATATATATATATATATATATATATCGCAATATGTATTCTTGTGTATTAATAAAGAATTAAGTCAAAACACAAATACAAGAATAATAATTGAATTTACAATTCAAACTTATTGGTTGAAAATGTGTATAAAGCAATAAAATAATTGTAAATTCAATTATAATTCTTGTATTTGTATTTTGACTTAGTTCTTTATATATATATATATATATATATATATATATATATATATATATATATATATATATATTGTAGCATGACAACATTTGTACCACTAATACAATTTGAAATAACTAATATTATACAGTACGCCCCATATGTTTTTGTTTTAAAAGCGAAATAAACAAATTGTTTGTGCCAAAACAAAAAGTTGAATCATACATTGAAACTGAATCAGCTGTAGTTTCAATGATGCAAAACCTTCAAGAACGGTACAAGTGTTGCCTCAAATTAAATGAAGGCCATATAGGACATGTTAATAGCTGAGTCTAGCTTCTTTTTACTTGTTTGTGTTTGTAAAACAATGTAAACAAAATAAAATAAAATCTCACACCTGCTTCAGTACTGTTTATTTTGGTGCATAAGATATATATTTTCTCATTGATTAAAAAAATATATATTTTGTTGCACAACGCCAAAAAATGCATTTCTTTAAAGGAACACTGCCTTTAAATGGAAAGGGGAAAGGGTAAATAAATGTGATGAAATGCTCGTTGAGGAGAAACTGAGATGCCACTCGAACCAAGGTGAAGTGGGAGACGATATGTGAGTATTGGCAATGTATTGCATTATTGCAGAGAGACGGAATGTTGTCAGAGAAATCAGATAAAGCAAGGAGTCTAGACATCTTTTGCGGCAGTTTAACAAAGAGAGACTGGAACGAAGTAATATTTTACCTGGCTTGGTTTATCGTTCTACACCCGAGCAATAGTTTGTTGCAAAGAACACAGTGCAAACTATTCAAAGCATTTATAATAACCTATTAACTTTAATATACTCAGTTTGTCTATCAAAACACGCGTTATAATTGCGTCGGGCTCCATTAATCTTCACTTTCATAACGCGAAAGTTTCACTCGGCCAAAATCCACCAATGGGCCCCAACTAGAAGATTAATGATCTGGTTATAAATCCAAAATTGGCACAATGAAGACGGATAATATATGAAAAGTTGATGTCATCCTCTATTAACTGGAGAAATTTATGAGATTTTACAGGTAAAAGTTGGGAAATGTATGGGGGAGTTTTATATGGTATTTTACGCATCATTGTAAGTGGTCAACCTGATCTAATCCTGACAGGAATTGATGACTTCGTGTCTATAAAGTTGTAATTTTTTAATTAAATTGATTTATAGTAATTTAAAATATGAATATATTATACTTTTGACTAGTTTTAATGGTTTCTATTCAAACTTTAATCAACAGTAACGTAAATTACATCGTAGGACAACCGTTTTTCTTTTAAAAAGGCAACGATTTAAAAGGGCAAATATAACTAACTTCAGCTTCATAACGTTTCTAAATTTTTACCCCCAAAGCTAAACAAAGAAGGCAATAAAAAGCAACCGACACTCACAATATAGGTTCTCTTTCGTCTAGTGCTGACGCAGAGGATCTGAAGGGGTAGCTTTCCCCATTCGATATTTCTTTCTCCAATCTTTAGTAGCCATTCACTTAGATACTTCATCTTTTCTAAATGTATTATCTCCTGTTATATTCGTGAAATCACATTGGCGTTATATAAAACTAGTAATATAAGACAAACTTTTATGTAAATTCGTAGTTAGGTCAACAGAGAAAAAATTATTTTCAATACTATTTATATAATATTTGCAATTATTAAAAATACAGCGTTATAGCAACTGTCCCGATAACCGATAACATCAAATCAGTTATTCCATGAAATCGTATGTTATCGCTTATTTTAAGCCGAACGGGACGAAATAACTATATTGTATACCTTGCCCATTTGGTGAAAAGGTTTTCTACCACGTAAAACTAAAATTAATACGTTAATAGATGAATTAATATTTGAATAAACTGCATTACCACCAAGTGTGTTCTAGTATAAAATCGATAAAAATTATTTTAAAACTTATTAAATTAAGTTAACTTGAAAAGGTTGAACTTATCTAAGCATTAGGTTTATTACTAAACATAACTAAACTAAACGTAATGTTTAATTTGAAAATAAACTTTGAACTCGAGTGATACAATATAAAATACTTTATTAACGATTTATAATTTTAACTATATATATATATAAGGAATGTGTGAGCTAATACAAGAAATTTAGAAACAATTTTTAACTCGGCAATTAATTATGAGTAATTAATGTTATAATTGATACACTTCCTACAGCAAATACGAGTATACGAAATGTTAATGTATTATGTTATAAAAATTACTATTGTTGATTATTGATCAAACCAAAAAAATTGCAAGGGTTATTATTTAGCGTTAATCAATATAAGGTTTGGAAATAATTACAATACCGAAACAATAATTGGACTTTTAAAGGGGATTTTCTCTTATGATTGATTTCATTGTGCCTCTAAGAGTGTAGAAGGTTAAATTATTATATTATCTAATATTTAACTTTAATAAAAACATGTTCATCCAATTGGCAGACTAAAAACATGCTTTAGTATTGATGAATAAGATTCTAAAATGATGGCCGAAGGTCGAGACGATGGAGTAAGCTGAAACTTACTGGTTCAAAATGTGTATAAAACAATAAAATAACCACCTACGAAATATCCAGGATGTACAAAATCACTACTTAAATGACGAAAGTTAGAATGTAATTTTAAACCTTATAAATATGAGTTAAATAAGAAGAAACAAAATAAAAATATTGCATGTTAAAAAACCAAATATGTTATGACAGTTTTTTGAATTGAATAAAACCATATATTATATTAATATATAAGCACGCAAGATTGCTTATGTAACGGTACAAGATTAAACATTCCCAAAAATCTAAAAATATTCTTGTTTTCAACTTTGGGACTTTATACAGTAAACTCCCGATTGTCCGTTAGCGGATTAACCAGTTTGCGGATTATCCGGGATCTGCCATTGTTTTACAAATGTCCAATTTTTATTCCAATCAGATTCATGTGTTTAAATTTCCAAACTGTGAATTACGACGTAAATACATATAAGGCTTAATAGAAGTTAAGATGATTTGAATAGATATGTAAATATGTACGTACTAATTTTTACATTGAAAGGGAAGCACCCGACGCGGGCCAGCGAAATAAAAGGGGCGAGCAGACTACTGTATATAATGACAGAATGCTTGGACGCCCGAAAACCTAATGTGTATCATAAGATTGTAAATAAATGTCAGCTAATCTCGGCTATAAATAGTCTAGGACGTGACATATGCATTATCCTTGTCTGTCATATACATTATCGATCTTTATGGTTTGTGACACACGTGACAAAAGTAGACACTGTGCGACAAAATGGTTCTCAAGGAACTTAAATCGAACATTAAAGCTAAATCAAAGCTCACAAAAAAACAGACGAAAGTGACAGATTTTTTTGTTAAAAAGTGAAAGTATTATGTGTAAAGGAAATTACATATGTACATACATACTTACTTAAGACATATACTTATGCACGTATTATAAATAGTTAGACATATAAATATACATGTTATAATCCGTCAAATACATCGACATTTTAAATTATTTTCTGTATTTATTTTTTCCTCTGAAGATTATTTGTGAATTGCAATAACCGGGGTCATATTTGTGTAACTTATGGTATAATAATCGATTATAGATCGTTTTGCGTATTCTTGTTCACAGCGGATTATCAGGCGTTGCCGTGCCACCCTATTCCACGGATAATCGGGAGTTTACTGTATAATACACACAGAAACGTTCTTTGTATAACAGAGATCTTTATTTATATAATCTTTTTTCTTTTTGGAATTTGTCTATTTATTTGCACAAAATTTCTCTTATGTGATGCAAACACTAGAGACGGAAATTTAAGTAATTTGGTACATGTTCTTTTGGTAAGAGAAAATATTCTGCTATAATGCCATCAAGGCCCACAATAGCCTTGAATTATACTTTTAGATTAATTGCAGAAATTGCTCGTTTTGTCTTGTTCCGTAAATTACATTCGACAATATCTGGACGGCAGGCGGATGAGCTTTGTAATTAATCTTTTAATTAAGCTGCGAATACGTCAATGGCAAACTTGCAAGAATGATTCCGTTCCTGAAAGATAAGATGTAAAGGCGGAACTTTGTCCAGGTCAGTGAGTTGTAACTTGTAACGAATGAACTGAAAGATATAAGATTATAAACTTTAATTTAAAGTCTAATTCTGTTCCTCTGTCTGAAATTATGATAATTTTTGTGATGGACATATCCATTTGTATATGTCGAAAATAATAAACACTTCCGAGTTTCTTACGCGATTTATCAAATGTGTATTTTTTAAGCAAAATCCCACCCTTCAAACAATAAGAGAATGGGAAAATCACACCTGAAAACTAATGCTGAGTACAATTTGATTTTATTAACAAACATAATATCTCATTACCTAAGCAAATTTGTTATTTAATTATAGTTAAAAACTAATTCCATATTTTTCAATACGCTTAAGTATTTTTTAAAAATTCAAAATTTAGTTAACATATAAAGTTCCAGCAAATGTTGGCAAAAAATCAGAAAGGGTCTTTAATGTTCGTTTCTTCTTGAATTATATAAAATTTATTTTCAAAGTAATTTATGAAGTAATAAATTTTTTACATAAAACACAGTTTAAAAATAATTTGTTTGAAGGTTTTAAAATATACATTTAGAATTAATGTTTATTAGACTCAATTTGAAAATGTGAAAATGTTTTAAAGTGGTTTAAATTGTGAACGAGATTGTCCTTAGTACTACAATGATTGCGTGATTAGTGCGCAATGAATGCAAAAGTAAAGGCTATTTAATGTGTTTTATAAAAGGATTCAATTTGCCATAGAACCTTTTTGATCTCTATAAAATATATAAGTGAACGGTTTTATGAAATACCTGCATGGTTTTTAAACGTAGTTACTTACACAGATCTTCAATAAAAAATGATTTCTCTCATTACTGTGTTAATTTTTTGTAATTATTCTGTTGAAATTCATCAAGACCACAATCATCATTATATATATATATATATATATATATATATATATATATATATATATATATATTTATTTATTTATATATATAGTCTATATATATATTTCATGAAATATAATTTCAAATTTAAATATAAAAATATAGGTATAATTGTACATATTATGAAAAATATTTTTTCCTACATAATAAAATATGGGTAAATGACAAATGTATTTAATGAGCTATAAATTATTTACTCGTATTGGAATATTATATCCTTAGTGTAATATATTATAAATGCCTCACGGAGTTAAAATGGGTGAATAATTGTTTATTATGAGACATATAATAATTATTAATTTCTCTTCGCAATATCTCTTTAAAACCATACGTATCTTCTTGCCTCTTGCCACACTTGCGATCGTGTTGTGTATCTCTTCAATTCTGGTTTAACTTTCCTATGACGTCTGTGTGGAAGTTAATATAAGAATGCACATGCTGTTATTTTGAGATATTTATTTATTCCCATTTAATTAAATAACATGGTTATGATGATAATAATAATATAAAGAAGCATGATGTTGATGATGGTGATGATAATACTATGATATTACATGATGGGGATAGAAAATAACCTGATAATGATTATTATAATAGTATAAAACTTCATGATAATTATGATAATAATAATATAAAAACACACATAATGATAATTAATCGTATGATGATGATGATATTATAAAATATCGTGATAATTATGATCATAATATTATAAAATTATATGACAATTATGATATTAATATTTATAAAATAACATAATGATGATGAATAGTATGATGATGATGATATTATAAAATATCGTGATAAATATGATAATAATATTATAAAATTATATGACAACTATGATATTATTTATATAAAGTAACATAATGATGATGAATAGTATGATGATGATTATATTATAAAATATCGTGATAAATATGATAATAATATTATAAAATTAAATGATAATTATGATAATAATAATATAAAATAAATGAATGATGATGATGATAATAATATCAGGTCTAATCAATAATAAAGTGAATTCATGATGATAATAAAGATGTAAAATAACGTGACAATTATTACAAATATATAAAACGACATGATTATGATAATAATATATAATATCATGATATTAACAATAACATAAAATAACATAGTGCTAATAATAGAGAATAATAATATTGTGGAAAAATAATAAATATTTCAAAAATTTAGAACTTTAAGAACTCAGAAATGCGATATTTATATATATACATATTTTCACATATTACAAGTTTGATTTTAACGGGAACAACTCACCAATGTGTGACGGTTTGAAACGAGAGCTTGAATCAATAACAGCTTTTACAAAGTTCCCAAGCGGAGGTAACGCTACGAGTGTATTGGTCATTCGAGACAAATAAACAGTTTACTTTTTTATCGTTCCCGAAACTCCTCCTTAACTTTAGGGGAGGGACCAGGCCTTGTTTTCGCACTTGTTATATTGCCTAAAACCTGAGACTCCCATGATCTATTATATGGTTGCAAAGTAATGCCATTCCAAGAGTCAGTTTAAATGGTTGTTTGTGTTAGTAGCAGAAAATTTCACCTTTGGCAATCAATTTTTATGTTCCATAGATTACATTACAAGCATTCCTACTTTTGCTCCATACTAAATAAAAGCCAGCAACACTAATTGTTTTTCAAATCCTACAATTAGTTCATACTCTATCTATATATGTTTATATATCTTGTTAAAATTTCCAATCGTTAATAAAATACTTTTTATTCATTCACTGAATGTCAAGTACATTTTTTTAAATTTTACTTTTTTTTAACTTGTAGTGGATGACACATGATGTTAACACAGTATTTTTTCAAATATTAATTCATTAAGTTTAATGAAAAAAATTCAGTTTTATATGGCAGAAAAACTTTTCATAAAGGGGCAAGTTATGCAGTTTAGCTACTTCCTCCCATTAGGCTTAAAATAAGTGATAACATAAAACAGCTGATTAACGATATAGGTTATGTGGTCGAACAGGGGTTTTAACGCATGGGTTATGTTACTTTGGTAATTATTTTTGAAAAGTAACTACAAATAAACTTTTTTTTACCTAAGAAGAAATCGAATTTTAAAAAATTGCTGTTTATATACTACCTGTTTATTATTGCAAATGCCCAAGTTACAAGTGTTCGAAGGATGGAAAAAAATTGAATAGATACAAGTAAATAGAGCAGATAGATTTTGTGTTGTGCGATTCATTTATTTTTTGATTAAACTAAATTCTATAATATTAAACGAATCATATTAATTTCACTAAAACTATCAGAAACATTTTCGCATTTGTGAAAATGTGCTCGAAACTTAAATTGAGCCAATATAAAAACTTGAACGTATTTTACCTATAATTCATTTAAAAGTGGCATTATATGAAAATAATAGATAAAACAAATACTTACAAGAGGTAATTTTAACATGAAGAGGCCATGTGATGTATTATGTTTTTACCCTGTATTTGGAGTAAAAATATTAGAGTGAATATATATAAATACACATACATACATACACACACACACACACACACACACACACACATATATATATATATATATATATATATATATATATATATATATATATATATATACATACATATATACATACATACACACACACACACACACACACACATATATATATATATATACACATACATACATACACACACACACACACACACATATACATATATATATATCTTCGTCACTGAAGTTAAATTGTATGTTTTTAAGCGTGTAGTGGATAAACTTGACGGTTATACAATTTTTTCCAAATAATAATTTATTAATTTAATTTAAAAATTTGATGTCTTTAGGTTGAATTAGAACTGTATGGCCACATATTTCAATTCCATCACTCTTGCACTGGGCCAACTTGCCGATATCTGGAATGGTTTTTCTTAGATAGCTATATGTAATTTTTCTAGCCCTCGTCCCTGGTTGTCGTCGAAACCTCCTTTGTACAACCCTCGAGTCCTCCTTTTTGGCTTATCAGGTTGTCACAATTTGTTGCCATGGTTACCACACAATATCGCAAATAATGGTTTAGAAAACAATTACGTGCTTCATTCTAGGGTAGTTTTAATAAATAATTTTGCTCTCTATTTAACCACTTAATATTGCAATTCTCTCATATATGTATACATTTTTATATTAGATCTCCTTGTAATTAATATATAAAATGTAAATAAAATAATTTTTTCTTTGTTGACCTAATTGGAATTGAATTTAAATCTTTATTTTACTTGTTTAGCTAAGATATTACATTTCTTATTTTCGATTACCTAAATATAAAAACAAAATTATTCCTCAACTCTTCAACACAACAAACATGTGTGACTTGAAGTAAAATATTTCTAACAAACACTTCTCCATTGTAGTTTATTTATTCCTATTACCTATATATTTAAGTAGAATCTACTTTGGTTTTACTACATTTAAAACATATTTATTAAATATTATGCTCGTTATAATAGCTCTGGTTACTCCTTTAAAACTTTCGTCAGTTAGCAAACACAATTTTACACCACGTCAACGTCACGTGTACCTATAATATAACATGGTGTTAGAAAGAAGTAAACACTCTTGTGAAACCTCAATCGAAAGCTATAACACGTTCTCCGGGCGAATTAACTCAGCCCTTGGGAATACATATACGCCTCTCATTTGTCTCACTTTCCTGCTCCTCTCGCGTCTCACAGCTGTCAGCAGAAACTCAGTCATGAAATAAAGATTTCATTATTATTGAAATATCGCCGTCTTAGAAACTGTGATTTTCCACTCCTTCTATTGGTTCTCTCTCTCTTCTTACCTAAACCATTCCATCTCTCTCCCTCCCAGTAAATCTGTCCGTCCGTACGTCCATCCATCCATCTATTTATCTATCCATCTATCTATCTCCCTAACTAAATATCTATCTATCTATCTCCCTAACTACCTATCTCTCTCTCTCTCTCTCTCTCTCTCTCTCTCTATATATATATATATATATATATATATATATATATATATCCAATCGCTATTAAAGTTAGTTTTATTTATCCACTCAAGCTCGTATACATTTTTAAAACTTGCAATTAATGACACTTATTAATATACAGTTTTTTCAAATATTAATTCATACAAATAAATTTAATGGATTAATTTTAGTTTTCATGGAAGAAAAACGTTTAACAAACGAGTCAGGGTATGCAATTTAGTTATTTCATCCCATTTTTCTGATAATAAGTGATAACATATGATTTCATAAAACAGCTGATATTGTGTTATAGGTTATGTGCCAGAACAGCTGTTTTAACGCATAGGTTATGTCACTTTCCTTATAATAATTGTAATGATTTATTATAAAAGAACAATCTAAGTAAGAATTTAAATTTAAAAACGTTTGTCTACATTACTTATTTAGATCACTGTTTACCCCGTGACGTTCTCCATTGATTTAAAATGTAACATCCGACGTAACAATCGGTGTAAAGCATTTTCAAGGCAGCATTTCAAAGAATAGCTGTAGAGGAAACTATCCCCCACGGTGCAGTTGCAACACAATAATTATATACTGCATTCTCATACAGCTTGCACGAACAAGTGCACCTCACTTGCACTTTAATAAACTGCTCATGAGTCTACCTTGCCGGAATAGTTTCAGCGAGGGTTGTGAGTCCTTCGGGTTTAATTCTTTTTATTTTACTACAACTGAACTGGTTCTAACTTTTGTTAAACTATCATAGGTTATGTTCCATTTCACTAATTAAAGTTATATGTTTGTGATAGAATCTCATTTGATGATGACATACTGTCATTGAAACGCGTATGAAATCCAAGTTTTATAACTGTGGGTTGTATATATTTCTTGTGTTTATGAACTGTTTATATTCAATTATTACAATTGATACAACTTTCTACATCGCTTGTTGGTATTCAATGTTGTTACCATATTTACTTTAAAAGTGCTTAAAATAATAATAATTAGAACAAGTAATCCTAAAAAATTAAAAATTAAAGTCCAGAAACAAACATTTTACTTGATTTACTTTTTATGACATAAAATCAGCTGCTTTATTAAATCATATGTTTTCACTTAATTTATACAAAATGGAACGAAGTTACACTATTGCATAATCTGTACTTTTTTTAAGGGTTTTTCTTCCTTGTAAAACTAAAACTATTTAAATAATTTACATATTACATTAATATTTGAAAAAGTATATTAACATGAAGTGTAATCTACCACAATTTCTAAAAAATATATTGGCACTTGAGTGGATGAATAAAAGTATTTTATTCTAGATTAAAAAATTGAAAAGATAATATATATAAGGAGACTGTGAACTAATAGAAGGAATTGGAAAACAAACAGTTAGAAATTAAGAAAATAAAAATAAAATATTGTTAAACAAAAACCATATAGCCTTAGATTCTAGCGGTGAGGTGTGATTATCAGGCCTTGTGGGAGACATGATGGGAAACGATATCGCCGGAGTCTCCTCTTGGCTGTAAATAATGAAACCACAAAGGCTCCAGGAAAGCGTTCCATAAAGAACAGAAGGGGCACAAATGTTCCCGCCTTAGTTATTTGCTGACATTACGTTTCCTGGCAAGGGCTTCTGAAATCGTTAACAGGGAATTCTTTAAATGTATAATGATATGTCGATACTTTTTACTTAATTTAATCTTATTTATGTTTTATTTCTAGGAATATTTAAGGAACAGTCAATTTATACTTTTGGTAATCTTGAAACATATTTCACACATACAAACTCTCTCTCTATCTCTCTCTCTCTCTCTCTCTCTCTCTCTCTCTCTCTCTCACACACACACACACACATACAAACGCACTCACACGCACACACACACGCACATGCACACACACACTCCCACACACTCACCCTCCCATCCACACACATACACATACACGCGCGCACGCACACGCGCACACTCCCACACACACACACACACACACACACACACACACACACACTCACACACACACACACACCGAGCCTTCTTGATCTTAGACAATTCACTGGGTCGTCTAATTCGAGGGTTAAATATTATGCAATTGATGGTGTCATATCTTACATTTTAAACCTGGAAATAAGTTTTGGAATACGTATAGCGTGTAGTTATTGGAGTTTTCCTTGGCTGTAAAGTAACCTTAGTATACTAGGAATACACAAGCTCCTACGGCGAATAAATATTTTATACCTTTGAAATATATATTCTTGAATTAAGGTTTTTAGTAATTTATTTACAAAATTTAAAGTTCGGAGTCATCAACTAATGGTTAAAATGAATAATATGTATATATGTTATACATATATTGCGAATGATTTCTCTCACTATTGCAGTCCTTCGTAAAACAAGAAAATTGTAAAAAATGGTTCCATAGAAATAAATTAAAAAGTAGCAATTATTTGACAGATTTTACTTCTTGAATAACCAGATTGCTCCAAAGTTCAGACTGACTGTAGAGCCACCCTTGCAATGCAAGTGGATGTGAGCACGTGACTCACTCACAGAGGAGGATGACGTCGCTGTCTGGACTTGAAAATTTGAAGTGCGTTGCTATTTATAGGTTGGTGTTATATACCTAATCGCCATGTAATGCACCAGGCAGTATCATTGTTGTCGGGCAGAGTTCAACTTGGATTTAAACCATTTAAATAGCACAAAAATGTTCTTGAAGGCATAGTAAAATTAGCTGGTGGTAGGGTTTAGCAAGTGCCTGTGTGGAAATGTTACTTACGGTAGGCCGACTATTATGTTGAGATGAATTCCCCCCCCCCACCATATATAAAGGTTGTGCACTCTTGCTCCAACCCTAACATCATACGTAATTGTTTACTGTAATATCACACGATGTTTACTTTTCATTTCAGATCTCTCCATGTACGGAACTTACCTCACAACACTAAGCCTATCAAGTCCAGCAACTCTGTTACAACGCCCCCCCCCCACATTTATCTTTAAATTGTCTGACAAAGTATAACCACAGTTACTTAGTTGTATTTACTTTCCACTTCTAATTAAAATAAGTATAATAAAAACAAGAATTTGTTAAAGTAATTACTACTTAGCTCAACAACATAAAATATTTTTTAGTTAATCTTTGGTAAATAATTACAATTAACATAAATAAAGTAACAAATTCTTTAATTTAAAAAAGCCGTTCTTCCACATAATCTATAACAACTGTTTTACGAGATCATATAATATCACTAATTTTAGGCCAGATGGAACAAAATAGCTATACTACAAACCTTGCCCCTTTTGTGAAACGTTTTTATCCCATATAAAACTAAATTACTGCCATAATTAATTAATACTTTAAAATACTCTATTAAATCATGTTTTATTCACTACAAGTTTAAAAAAATGTATTGAGTGGATTGATAAAAACGTATTTTAATAACGATTGAAAATTTGAAAAAAAGCTATATGTATATATTTAAAGAGTGTGAACTAATAGAAGGAATTAAATAAGAAAACGAAAAAGAACGCATATTTGCCAGTATGTCAGGTATTCTATTGCATGTTTATTTCCTGGGGTCTTAGGAAAATATAAGCTTCAATTATTATTTAAACCTAGGCTATTTTATTATATATTCAGTGCTTTTTTGAACACAAACTTCTGTCGAATATCTGTTTTTTACTTTAGCTATTTAATCATTTTTCAAGCTTGTCTGTCTTCAATATTTATAACAATTAGTTATTCATTATTGTTTAAATAAGCTTGGAAATGAGCTTAGCTTAAATAATAACTTAGAAAGCGAGTTGTTAAGCTTGAGTGCGCTACCTGATGGCGAAACTGGTTACAGAGAACTGTGATGTTTAAATGTTTGAACTACTCGTTTGAGTACAAAGAGTTATCAAGCTTTCATTATAAGTGTGGACAACGTATCTATTATTGTTACATTATAAACATATAATTCGCACTAAACAAATAAAACTAATAAATTCATATTTTGTAAATACTGAACACAATTTTAAAACAATCAATAATTGTATTCATTATTTTTAGCGCAAAGAAAGAACTGTATTATTTAATAGTAAATGCATTCTTGATACAAAAAGTTTACATCGATATAAAGAAGAAGAGAAAAATCAAAAGTAGGAATTATTTTAAATTTTATATATAGTTTTAAAGATCTTACTTAATTACAAAAAAATAGTAACAAATGAAAGAAAAACAGAATATATTATTCAAATTTGCACGCTTTATTATATCGCTTAGTCACGATAGGTGTGGGAGCAGTAGCTTATCCAGAATATTATTTTTGAGAGGGAAGGCGGGGGGGAAGAGAAAGGGTCCTCTGCCTGGGTAATATTTATAAAATATGGTATCCATAGCGTAAACTGTAAACGTGAGTAGATCATGCCCTCCGTTGGCGCGCACTACCCCTAACTCGGCCTCTACGTAACCTAGGACTATAGGGGTAGTTTTGGATGATGAACGGGGTGACGCGGCCTTGATCCTAGCCTAGGGGGTGGTTTCGACCACGTTTAGAGGGTTAGGGGTAGTTTTTCAAAAAAAATAAATTCCAAACCCTGACTTAAGCTAGCCGTAATGGATCCAACCTAACCTAACCTACGTGTGGGGGGTGACTTCAGCTACGTTCAGGCCCATCCCCGGGGGTAGCTCCGGGGGTAGATTCGGGGTGGGGGGGTAGTTTTCGAAAACATTTTGGAAAAACGTTTCTTGACTGATAGGGTGAGTTAAGAGTGCATTATCGCTACGGTTGGGGGTAGTTTCACCTAGGGGTAGTTTTTAAATAAAATATGAAATTGCCAAAAATCGATCGGATGGATCAACAGACAGTACGGGATATGTGTGGAGTCCAGTACGGACTGCTGCGGGGGTGGTTTCACCAAGGGGTAGTTTTTAAATAAAATATGAAATTGCCAAAATCGATCGGTTGGATCAAATGACTGTATATGGTATGGTTAAAATCCATTATGGACCATTGTGGGGGCGGGGTCACCTGTGGGTTGTATTCAGATTGCCAAAAATGATCGGTGACCTAGGTAAAAGTCAATCCCGAACCCGCGCTTGAGGTAACAGCGCCTAGGAGCGGGTAAAGCTAACACGGAGGATAGTCTCGGGTAAAAGCCAACCTAGGTAGCCAACCTGGAATCTGGCATCATGTGGGGGTGGTTATCAAATGAAATTACCAAAAAATGATCGGTTAGATCAAACGACCAACGGTCCAACTAAACGCTAATTTTAACCGATCAACAATTATACACAGAGTTCAAATAGTCAACAAGTTGAATCGACCAATCACAACGCAGGGGCTCGGTAGGCTTACGCAATACAACGCAAACGGTCGCTGTAAGACGTGAAGGCTTATTTACCATGTTAAGCCAATATATATATGATAGCCCACATAATGTGTTAAACAAATACGCATGCAAGCCTACATACATACTATGCTAGGCCAACATACATGGGCCTACTATGTCTGTAAACCACAGGCCAAACCCCTTATGATCTGAGCTATTTTCACCTCCTCTATCAGGTTGAACCTCAGGCAGGCAACCGTATAATATGGGAGGTACTATAGGGTACATTTACCAATGCATAACCTATCAAGCCCACGTAAAGATTTAATATATTTGATGACGTATCCGCGTTCGAGCGACTCTATGCAGGTATTAAGCCCACACTAACTAGAGTGTTCTACCCCTAAATGCATTGGGTAATGCGGGGCAAGGGGTTATGATTGTCAAACTCAAAATTTGTCTATGCTACTAAATTAATAAACAATGCAACAAAGCCTTATCGTGTGAGGGAATACGTTTGGCCTACATAGCCGGTGACCGTGTAAAGCTAGACATGTGCAAACCTGCAGAGATAACACATTATCTAAAAACCGCAACGGCAGCCGGCGACCGCTATAGCAAGCTTAAAACCCGCACGGCTGTGTCGATGTGAATCTAGGCGCGTGTTTATGTTTTGATTACTGTATCAACTTACTATGTAATATCGGCATACCAAGGCCTACATATATAATCAGAAATCAGTGTAAATAATCAAACAGCCTCAATGGATATATCCTATAGATGTAAATGTATCTAGATATAAAGGTATATATGGAGAAACACTAATAATGAGGCCTATCACAAAACGTGAATAAATATATGGTATAAAACGATCCTAAAACGATGCTAAGCCAACATGCAAGATATCATACATAGGCGTATATACCATGTTAAGCCAACATACGTGATAGCACACATAATGTGTTAAACAAATATACGTGTAAACCTGCATACATACTATGCCAAGCCGACCTACATGAATCCCTAAATGTGCCTACTATGTCGGTAAACCACTGGCCAAAGCCTATATGATCTGAGCCTGACACACATTTACACCTCGTCTATCAGGTAGAACCAGGCAACCGTATAATACGGGAAGTACTATATGGTATAGCTAACAATGCATAACCTATCACGCCCATGACGGTCAACAAATATTACAATATAATTTTTTAAAAAAGTTACGCAACCTATATACATACAATGCTAAGCCAACATTCAGGCATATATACTATGTTAAACCAGCATGCAATATGCTCCACCACTATGCAGCACCAATATGCAGGTTAACCTATATACATCCTGTATTAGGCAAATATCCCCGTTACCCACATAGGCCTATATAATATGTTAAGCCAGGATGAATGATAGCTTATATAGTGTGTTAAACAAATATGCTTGTAAACCTACATAAATAATATGCTAAGCCTACATACTGTGCTAAACATATATGCGTGTAAACCCACATAAATACTATGTTAACCAACATAGATGCTATCCTACATAGGCTTATATACTATGTTAAGTCTGCATACGTGATTGCCCTATATAGTGTGTTAAATAAATATGCGTGTAAACCAAATAAATACTATGCTAAGCCAACATGCATGCTATCATACTATGTTAAGCCTAAATACATAATAGAATACATAATGTATTAAACATATATCTGTGTAAGCCTGCATAGATATTATGCTAAGAAGACATGGGCCTACAACGTATACCACATTATATCCAGTGCATAGTTTAGCTAATGGTTATTCACACACTATCCTACAAGCTGCCCACAAATTACCACATAATACCTGATACATAGCCTGGCTAATCATTAACACATAGTATGCCTCAACACATAATATCCGGTGCATAGCCTCGCTAAATAAGCATAAACTCCCCAAAATTGGCTTATCAATTATGTATGGTCTAGATATAGTCACACATGTCATTTCAAAAGTCAGCTGGAAAGAAACACTAGCCTGGATAATCATTAACACATAGTATGCCCCAACACATAATATCCGGTGCATAGCCTCGCTAATGGTTAGCACATAGTAGCCGATGCTGAGCCAGGCTATGGAATATCACATATTATCCGATGTGTAGCCTGACTAATGGGTAACACATCCAATGCATAGCTTGGCTAATGACCAACATAAAGTATCCGATGCATAGCTGGGCTAATGGTTAACTAATAGTTATTTTTAACTATGGGTTAACATATAGTATCCGATAAGTAGCTTGACTATAGCCCAACACATAATCTCCAGTGCACAGCCAGGCTAATGTTCATCATGTAGCCCCAATGCATAGCTTGAGTATGGTTTAACAAACAGTATCCAAAGCATAGCTTGACTATGATTATCACATGAGTAGGTTGATTACAAACTAAATTCTAGGATAAATTATACTTTATCTAGCAAATACATGTTTCAAAATTGCAGTCTTAAGCTTTAAACAAGAAACCTAAAATATAATTTTGTAAAATAATTACTACATAATTCAACAAAAAAAAATAATTATAGTTTTTTTTAATTATTAATTACATTCAATATAAATAAAGTAGCATAACCTATACGTTAAAACAGCTGTTATAGCAGATAACCTATAACGTAAAATCAGCTGTTTTATAAAATAATATGTTATCACCTATTTTAAGGCAACTGTTACCTAATATTGCATATTTTTCCCCTTTTGGGAAACGTTTTTCTCCCATAAAAAACTAAAATACTTTCATTAAATTTAATTGATAAATAATTGTTTGATGAAACTCTATTAACATCAAATAATAACCTTTAGAATTTTATAGGAATGAAATAATAGAATAATAATTGAACGTCCGTTGTGGGTTAAAATGTATTAATAATAAAGATTGAAAATTTCAGTAATATATATATATAAATATATATAATTAGGGAGAGTGTGAGCTAATAGAAGGAAATGAAGAAGCCAATTATTATCTAATACCAAAGTTACAAAGCAACTATATCATACAACTTACTGTAGTTAGATATCACTAATGTAATACATTATTGCTATGAAGCTACTGCGTAGTACACTTCCAAGATAAAGTTTGCTAGATTCTAAATCTGTTTTTAATTACTTCTTGCGGCGTTAGAGTGCTCTGGTATCTCTAATAAGCTGCATCTTGGGGATTAATGAAAGCCTTTCATTATTTTTCCCCCGTATTAATTAAAGCTGGCGCTAATTTATTGAATAACCAGGAAAAAGGCGAGATATTTTCACGGTTTCAAGTAGCAAATTTTTACTTAGAAATATATTGGAACGCGTAAACATCATGTTTTCAAACGATTTCAAAGATTTGCTACATTTAACTTTTTACTGGAGCAAGAGGACGAATCTACGCAACGAGAATAATGAATATGTATAAGGTTACTTTAATTCTCTCTACTTCTAAATATAATATATAATTTCAGTTTTTTAGCGTCTGCTGTCGCTGTTTCATGCTTTCTTATTGTAGTAGTGTTCCACCTATAATTTCTTTTCACCTATGCATTTATTGATGGTTTCTCCTCATGTCAGTCGGGATCTTCCCTTTCTTCTTCTCTCTGGTGGCGTTCATTCCATAGCAACTCTTTTTTCCCTCTCACATCTTCTTTACGTGTCCGAACCATATAAGCTCTCCCCTCAGAATCTCCTCTACGATTATCTCCTTCTCTATCACCCCTCTATTGTTTTCATTTGTCTATTGTTCTCGTCTAGAGAATCGCCATGATCTCCTAAGAGTGTATATTCCTACTTATTGTTATTCTTTCGTTCCATTTTATCCCTTTCTATCTTTTTACTGCATTTCATTCCTGTCCTATGTTTTACGTTTTTACCATCTTTTGTTATTTCCACTCCTGGGCGTTTGTATTTGTCGCCTCCTAGAGATGTTTATTTCTTCGCTCTCTTCCAACACCAATGGGGTTTCCAATGCATATGTGTTTTCTCTTAACTGTCTTTCTGGTATCCCCTACTTCTTTTAGTTTTCGTGCCATGTTTTAAATATAAAATACGCTTCTGTTAAATACATTTTAACATAAATTTACAGAGACGGTTATAATAGCAGACTTGTATATTTGTAAAAACATATATAGTACATAATAATGCCCAGACATACCTTTTAATCCATAGCCTACACTCGGGTACATATGTTCGTGAGTGCTTATATTATACGCCCTTATTATATCCATTCTCTATACATAAACATACGAACACTCACGTACCTGTAACATAGCAACAGGATATTTCATAATATATAGCCCCGATCATATTATTAATGTAAACATTTAATATACCTCAATAAACCTTACACTTTTCACTTTAAATTATAACTGTGACCTTGGGATCTGAAAATATAGATCCATTTACATATTACTAGTTGTAAGGAGTGAAAAAAAAGCCACTAAAATTTACTAAATACTAGTTTAACAACTCAAACTAGTTTCGGCGTGGATGTCACCTTCATCAGTGGTTAACTAACTTATGGCCAACCATTAAATATTTGTCTCACTACCAATGCTCTAATTACCTATATATTCAACCTATCTACATTATACTAGATTATAATGCTGAGATGAATGCCACTTCAAACCACACATAAAATCCAACATAAAGAGGTTATTCCAGCAATATTTACTATGGCATTATTAGTAATGCGCACCAAAGTAAAGAACTCAATCTAATAAAATAATATAACGAACTGTTATATAGTACATTTTTAGCATTCTTTGGCTTATAGATAATTTTAAAACGCTCTTCCATTGTCTGCAAGTCTGCATAACTCCCCGACCCGGAGCACAAAGAGATCTGAAAAGAGAGGAATTGCACAAAGCGTTCTTGTTAAGGAATGTTCAAACCTTCTTGAACAAATTTCCTGCGTCTTGGGGAAAATATGGATTTGGGACGATGCGGGACTTTGCGTCTTGAAGGGGAAAATTTAGAGGTGTAATATAAAACAGTTTTGTAAAACAATATTTTGTATCTTACGTTACAGATATTTAAATGATATATCAAAAGATACTTTACGAGGTTTATGATTTTACTTTAAATGATAAACTGTCACAGATGAAACATTTATTCGTTTGCAATACAATGAGTTGGTCGTGAATTCCATGAATATATATATATATATATATATATATATATATATATATATATATATATATATATATGTGTGTGTGTGTGTGTGTGTGTGTGTGTGTGTGTGTATGTGTTTGTGTGTGTGTGTGTGTGTGTGTGTGTGTGTGTGTGTGTGTGTGTGTGTGTGTGTGTGTGTGTAAAAATAACTTTGGTTTCACTCTGAAGTGTGAATTTTAAAATGTAAATGCTTTCCCATTTGAATATGGATACAAACGAACGTAGATCTAACTATATGGACAAGATAAAGTTATGCAAGCTCAGAGACAGTAAACACAGTTGTCACAGATACACTCACGGATATTGTGCATATATAAAGTAAGTGTACGTGGAGGTAATTGCACAACAGTTAAATAATTGTTTTATGTTGGTACGAATTATTTACTTCTAAAAGGCACTTCAACTATATATTATTTTACTTATTCAACCCCTTCTATTAGTTCACACTCTCTTCGTATCCCTTATTCAAATTTTAAATCGTTAATAAAATACTGTTTATTCATTCATTCAACTTCAAATACATTTTAAACTTGTAGTGGATGACAATTGGTGTGAATACAGTCTTTCAAATAATAATAGGCAAGGTATGCAATAAAGTCAATCCGTCCCACTTGGCTTGAAATAAGTGATAACATTTGGTTTCATGAAAAAGCTGGTTTTATGTTATAGGTCATGTGTTAGAACAGCTGTTTTAACACCTAGGTTATCTTACTTCATTTATATTTGTTGTAACTATTTAATAAAAAAGTAACTAATATAAAATGTTTCTTTGTTGGTGTATGTAAGAATTGGCAATAAAAAATGGTTGTATGTATTACTTGTTTTATATAGAATGTTGTAGAATTTAAACTTAAACTTATTTTATGTGTATATCTACAAACAACCCAATATAATAAATAGCCTTTACTTTGTCGGATATTATTAAAAAAATCTATTTCTTTATTGAATTTGTATCTAAAGTTAGTTTCAATAATTAATTATTATAAACATAGATTTATTAAGGTGTGTGGAACTGTAATATGTTGGATTGGGACATGTTGTAAGCGAACCCGCACAAGATAAAGGCGATAGAGTTTAGGTCTCCTCAAGAGCATACAGTCGTGCCTAAGGACTATTCATCTAAACTTGGAATAATTAATTCCCGGCTTTATAGTCCCGCCACGTAATCATATTATGCAGACCCAAACTCCATATAGCTCCACATAGGCATCGGCTCTGGCACACAAAAGCACCTAAAATTAATATTTTAATAGCTAATTATTTCCTAACCTGACCTAACATTCTTTCTTTTCTAGTTGAAAACAATTCCTTGCGTTTTTTTCAAATATAATCAATGGTTTCAAGTTGAAATATATTTTGTTTAAATATCCCTCATTTTATAACTCACCCAATCAGTTTAGATAAAAGCTTTTAAAACCAATCATAGCGGTAAATCCGCAATCTATTGCTTATAAAGTTGCAAATGTATTGATAATTTCTAATTTAAATATAAGTGACTGAATGCTCGGGAAGACAAGTAGGCGGTTGCATTTTAATTGTTTTTTTCTAATATCGACTTAGCCACCCCCAATCAGGCTACAAATATGCCAGAATCGTCGCAGGAGTATGTTCAATACCCTTCCAAAGTTTCATAATGATTAGTTGGAAAGCGTAATAGACATACAGACAAACATTCGTTTTTATTTATATAGATTTATGAATTTTAATTCAAAAACAAGTTGAAGAACTCACTTATGAATACTTTACTGTTGTATACAATAAAGATTCAAGCAATACTTAATTTTTACATTCTGTGCCAGGCGGTTACTTCCAATATGGCCGCCCGATGACGCGTCTGTTACAATCTAATATTTTCTGTACAAATATCAAACTCCCTTCTTGTATTTACTTTTAACTTTCAAAGCAAATAAACTGTCCACTTGTGAAATATTTTACTGTCAAACAAACAGATATTTTTGTTTGTAAATTAATATTACTTTAAAATTTCGTTTTAAAAGGTTAAATTCGACTAGCCTTATGTAATACATGCTAGGTAAAAATGTATTTATAGTGTGAGGAAAAATATCTTTTTCTTTTGTCAAAACTATAGGGAGAGTAGAAGGTTCGTCGATTCCATTAGAAATTCTTAGCATATTTAAACTAGACAGTAAAATATTTAATAAAAATATAATTACGAAATTAATTATGTTTTGGTTTTTTAACTTAATTAAATTGAATTATTGTTGTAGAAACAAGAATATGTGGTGGCCCTCGAGGGAGTGCCGACGGAAGTTAAAACTTTTATAGCCACGTCTACAGAAGTTATTATTTGAGAAAACATTTAATTTTTCGTAATGATAAATTACCTAAACATGTGTTATCACATACCTAAGACTAATTTCATTTAAAAACTTAAATTAACTACTTAACGTAAGACTATGGTTGTAGGACTACTGAATTATTTGTATTGCGATTTATCAAAATATAAATAACTAATGATATTTATTACTACTACGTAGTAGCCGGGGTGGGCCTTGGCTTCCTTAACAACATCCCGCCATGTACTTCTATTCTTAGCCTTCTGTTTCCATGCTGTAATGCCGAGTAACCTTACATCTTCCTCAAGGTCCTGTAGCCATCGTTTTCTTGGTCGGCCAACTCTTCTTTTGCCAATCATAGTGCCATGTAAAGGTTTGTTCGGCATTCTATTGGTGGGTATTCTTATGATGTGACCCAACCATTCCAGACGTTGCGTTTTAATAAAATGGGCCACATTTGCGTCTTTGTATAAGGCATACAACTTGGCTTTGGATCGAAGCTTCCACACATTTGTCTCCGCTCCATACGTTAGGACTGACCGAATTAAGGATTTATAGAGTCGTACCTTAGTGGTTTGAGACAATAGCCTACTTTTAAGAAGCTTTATATTTGCGAAGTATGCTCTATTAGCTGCCATTATTCTCTTTTTGTCTTCATTTATTGTTTTATTTTCATCATTCACTTCCGACCCTAAATATATGAAACTTCTTACTTTTTCATAGGAATATCCATCGATATCTATAGTCATATTGCTATGACCTCTGCTTGTACTCATATATTTAGTTTTTCCCTCTTTTATGTAGATACCAATCTTTTTGCTTTCATTATTGATTATATTAAAAGTTTCTTTGAGCGATGGAATATTCCTGGCAACCAAGCTTATATCTTCAGCATATGCACATATTTGACTGCATGAATGCATGATATTCCCTGACACGTTAATCCTCCTCAAAACGCCATGTAATGCCAGATTGAAGAGGGTAACAGACAGGGCATCGCCGTATCTCACGCCAGTCAGAATTGGGAATTCGGGACTCATACCGCCGCCTATGACAACTTTGCCGTCACTATCACATAATGTCATGTTGATCAGTCTGATCAACTTGTTAGGTACGTTGAACTTTTTTAAAATTTCGAGCCTTTAGATTATATTTATTAGGTGATCAAAAATATTTTAAAATACCTTTTGTTTCTTAGCAAATAATGTAACATAACGTACGCGTTAAATCAGTTATACAACGCAACGTGCAACATAATATAACCAGAGATACAAATCATATGTTATCATTTAAGTCACTTTGAGATGACACATAGCTTAACCTGGTGGAATTTATACTGACGCTATTAACCTCACGAAAAATATACTGGCGCGACATTATAAGCTTAGGCATAGCTTCGAAATAGTAAAAACGTCAGAAAGGTAGGAAGTGGCGATTTTAATGTTTTTTTCTTTAATAACAACCTAAGCTTCACCAAATCGTGCTACAAATATACCAAACCTTCCCAGGGGTGTATCCAATAACCTCAAAAAGTTTCATGTTGATCGGATAACCGGATTAGGAAGAAATAAGAGACATACAGACAAGATTTATAGATATCTTTCAGTAAAATGCCTAAAATATATTTCCTAAATATTTTTATAACAACAATTACAGTGTAAAGAGTTTATATTTTATAGACAAAGGGGTTTCCTTACAAATTTCTTCCAACTTAAAATTTCCTATATTCCTAAGTTTCGATCCACACATATTTTCGGGCCAAATCTTGAAGAAGGTTACTTAAATAAAACATAAGTTGATGATACATAATACTCTTATTTTCAATTTTAATATAGGTCTAAATAACAATAATAATTTATAATTATTTCTAAGATAAAAGCACACGTGAATATTTTATTGCATCGAATAAACACAAATAAAAGCAACCGCAAAAGACGATTATATTATTCCGTCCCTTGAAAGGAATCTTTGACACAAAATGCGTTGTCATCTCTTATTCATGGTGTCTGCGAAACGCCTTTCAAATAATGACTTTCCCGTTACCCTCTGCAAACACACACTATATTTTGGCGTGCCTTTATATGTTTGCACAAACATTTACAAAGTATGAATTTTTATCAATATCACACATTCTAATTAGTTAAATTATAAATAGAACCAACTAATCACAATATTATTATAGATGATTACTACGTATTCGAAATGTACATAAAGTAACTGTAGTAAAATAAAGATTTTTGTATTGTGGTTACTGGGTTTTATTTATTAAATACAAATTAGCGTTTATTCACTTCCTACTATTAGTTTCTGCTCTCGCTATACATATTTACATATCTTGTGTCAAATTTTCAATCGTTAGTAAAATACGATTTATACATCCACTCAAATTCAAATACATATATGATGACGTTTGATAAAGTGATCCTGCAATACGTTTGTAACCCTACAAATTTATAATAAATTCAATTATTTAACAAAAATTAAGTAAAATAAATTTTGTTTTTATTAACAGTTTATTAACAGTAGCGGTTGACTTATATAATTTTTGTAAAATACTTGCAAAATACTTCTAAAATACTATAGGTTTCTTGTGTGCACGCGTGTGCGTTTGCGTGTGCACGTTCGTACGTGTAGTACGGTCTGGTTCGGTTCAAGGTGAGATGTGGTGAGGTGCGGTGAGGGGAACTGCAATGAGGGGAGGTGCAGTAAGGTTCGCTTCGGCGAGGGGCGGTGAGATGCACTGTGGTAAGGTGTGGCGAGGTGTGTGTGTGTGCGTAAGTGCGTGTAGTGCGGTGCGGCGCGGTTGAAGGGGGTGCGGTGCGGAGAGTTGCTATATGGTGCTTTGTGGTGATAAGTATGTAGTGTGTGAGTGCAGTTAGTCTGGGTGTGTGCAGTGTGTGTGTGCGTGTGTGTTTATGTGTGTGTGCGCATATGAGTGCGCTTGTGTGTGTGCGTGCGCCTGTGCGTAAAGTGCGATGCAGTGTGGTGTGGTGCGCTGCGGTGAGATGTGTGTGTGTGTGTGTGTGTGGGATATTACTATTTTTATTGTCGTTTGTAGAGGCATATATTTTATATACGACATTTTGGCGTTGAGGCTATTCCACTGCGGGAACAAAATTGTAGGGATATTACAATAAATGTATTGCTTAACAAAACAGTTCACTTTCATATTATTATTGTATTTATAAATTATTGTTGTATATCCCTTATATATTACTTGTAACTTTAATTTTACTTATACCTTCTTATTTTCGTTGAAAGGCGAACATATTTTTTGTTTTATTGTATTTAATATTTAATGTATCTTTTATAGCCAATTCTTTTACTGTGTTTAATTCAGTTATTTATTGTTATTATGTTATTTTAAGACATAAATATAACTTTATTCTGGTTAAAATTCTAATATACATATTTACAACATGACTACTGCAAAAATGTTAAATATTTGCTTTTTTGTTTAATGATCTATTTGCAAAACTAAGTAGAATTATTTCGATACACTTTAACGCAACAATATGACATTGAATTTGCTTGGTGTAATCTTGAATTCACTGATTAAACTATATTTAAAAAGTACTTAACTAAGTGAATACGTAAGGCTTACTTGCTGACGCGTTTCAAAACATTCGTCTGTCGGCAGTAGAGGGTTAGCTTCGAAAAAGGAACGAATGTTTGGAAACGCACCAGCAAGTAAGCAATTACGTATTCACATAGTTAAGCACTTTTTAAATATACAGTAGTTTAATATGGAGTACAATCTCAAGTCTGTGGTTAGTCAGGAGGTTTGAATGTAATTGCTACATACGAACAGTTATATAAAGACGCATTTGCTACTAACTAACAGAAGGTTAGAATTTTGTTTCATTTAACATTCCTAATGAAAGCCTACCTTTGCATTTAACATGACCATGCACTTATCCTTCTGTGGGTCAACCTATTTACCAATGTAATCTGTTGCCGGGGTAATTGATTTGAAATCAAAGCGTGATTTATCACCGTACATTGGTGCGCACCATTGTTTGCCATCGTCACAATACTACGCAACAATGTGATTACATGCTCTCAACAATACATCAAATTCATCCCGTAATTGTGTTTCTGTTTTATGCGCAAAACTAACACTTAAAATGTTATTCATAAAACTGATGAGATTTGGTTGATTTCAAATATAGATTTAAATTACTAAATACAAATTAACAACACTGATGCTATTTGGTTACTTGCATTTGTTGTAACCCGTTTATAGCTTAAAATTAATTTTAAAAATTGTTATTTAAAAGTTCAAACAACATTATAAATCTCATAAACATATTAAAATTAATGATTTTTTACAATAAAAGAATATAATTGTAAAAAGAATATTATGTGTACTAAAACATTGTAAAAGAATAAATTGATATAATTTAGGACGGTGTTTGAAATGTATGTGATAATATTTGTTTAAAGAATATTTTCAATACTAATGGAAATTGAGTAATATATTAACACCACTGGCAAGAAAATCTATTTGGAATTTAAATCCATTTACAGTCCACTGACACGCAATAATTGAAAGCAATCCATTGCAATAATAATAATTATAAAATTATAGTCCTCATAATATTATAACAATTTTTTACACTTAACTATACTTTTTTATAGTTATACAAAAAGTACCACAAACCAAAGACTTTTAGACTCAATTTCTCCTTAGGTCAAGATAGAAAAGTTTTATTTTATTTACTTTTTACTTAGCAATTACACTTAATATAAATAAAGTAACCTAACATTTGCGCAGAAACAGCTGATATACCACAAAACCTGATATACACAATATCGCCTTTTTGTAAACATTATATCACTTATTTTAAGCCAAAAAGGGCGAAATAACTGCGTTGCACATCTTGTCCCTTTTCTAGGAGGTTTTTCTCCCATTTGATAATACTAACAGTATTGAATAAATTGAGTCAGTGTACTAATACTTCGGAAAAACGTTGTAATAACATTAAGTGGTATCCACTAAAAGTTTTAAACACTGTATTTGAACTTGAGTGAGTACATAAAATGTATTTCTTTAACGATTGAAAAATTGAACAAGATATCTGTATTCCTATATATATATGTGAGTGTGTCTGTGTGTGTGTACATACTTTGTCCTTCAAGTATTTAATGGACAAAATGTATTTCTTATTCTATATTTTATCTCTTTGTTCGGTACCGAAAGCTTAATATTCAATTTATTAAAAAGTAAAACAAAATGTAATTTAAAATAAAGTTACGAAACTCCCTAAAAATATTTGCAAGGGATAATTTAATTACATCACATAACAATCGATCCAGCTCAAGTCCCCAGGCGGTTACAAAAGTTTTCATTATATAAACTCCCAAGATATTCCAATTTATAAACATTAAAACATGAAGCAATAACTTTTCTATTCTACAAAAGTCTATTTATAGGTCTTTGCTCTTAAAAATAAATAGAACATGTTTTTAATATCCTGGTATTAATTCACACTCTCGCTTTTATATGGGGAAAACGTTTTTCACAAAAAGGACAAAGTATGCAATACAGTCGTATCATATGAATTCATAAAACAACTTATTTATGTTATAGGTTATTTGGTAGATCAACTGTTTTAACGCATAGGTTATGTCACTCTAATTATATTAATTATAATTGTTTAATACAAAGTAACAGAAATATTTGATTTTTCTTGACGTAAGTAGGAATAGACTTTAAAATATTTGGTTTATTTTACTTGTATCTGCAACAAGGTAAGGATATAGGGAGGAACTGTAAGAACCTTGCATAGTATCTTGGATTTGGTTGAAGAAGATAACTCTCACATTAATCGAAGTTGCTGAAAACAGATGGGGGCGATAGTTTCCGGCTTTACTTAATTCCTTATAGGCTTGCTAAATATTATACATGTCCATCAACATTGTCCCACTCGGTATGTATAATACGTGACGATCTTGTATTCGTTTTGTTTTGAAACTAATTATACATCATAAAATATTAGAGGTTTCAGTAAAAACAAAAATATTTTAAATAGGTTAGTGGTATATTTTTAAATTCATTCTATTAACTCGTACTCTCCTGATATATCTTCTACAAATTTTTAATCATTAATAAAATACGTTTTTATTCCCCCTCGAGTTAAAATACACTTTTTTAAACTAGTAGTGGATGATGATAATATTTTTTTTTCAAATACTGTAAGCGCCAAAACAAACAGTACTGCAACTGGATAAGTTGTTACTTTCTCGATCAGCCTGATTGTTGTACAGTATTTGTGTTAGTTTGAGGTTAGTTTTTGCTGACATGTTGCTGCTGAGAAAGGTTTTTACCATAGAGCATTTATGTTTGGACTTGGTCGCGAGGGGGGCCCAAGTTTGTCACACACTACATTACTGTTTCAGGAAGAATTTCACAAAATCACGACTGGCAACGCAGTGATTGTTAGTGTTGTTGAAACATTTCGAAGATCTGGCAGTGTTTTTACACGGCGCTATATCAGGGAGAGAACAAATTCGTCCTTACTCCGAGGATAGTAATTGAAATTCTCTTGCTGTAAATCGGAACCGATATAGGGTCATTCATGGTCGTTTCATACGAGACAACATGACATTTTGTAGCGCCCGAAACCTGCCTTTTCCTTGACAATAGTGCCAGCTAGATTGCGCAATAGCCACACTGCCTTAGAAAACATTGCTTTTCTTCAATACGTTTTTGGCAACCACACCATCTCCTTAGAACAAACATTCCCTACCCAGCTCACTCCCTCGATCTTATCCCGTCTGACCCATGCATCTAGGGAATGATGAAGAAGATTTTCCGTGATGACCCACCAACCACCATCGTCCCACTACACTACAGGAGAACATAACGATGTGTAAAAGGAGCTTGAATCAACCCCTCTTCACCAAAATGATGCAAAACCTTCAAGAACGGTGCGAGTGTTGCCTCAAATAGAACGGAGGTCATATAAAAAATGTTTATACCCGGGTCTAACCGATTTAGTTAAATATATATATATATATATATATATATATATATATATATATATATATATATATATATATATATATATATGTGTGTGTGTGTGTGTGTGTGTGTGTGTGTTTGTGTGTTTGTAAAACTATGAAATAAAATTTCATCTTCCAACAGTTGCAGCACTGTTTATTTTGGCTAATACATATAGCTTCAAAAAAAAGCTTTATGAAGTTATACCCTATAAATTTGAGTTGCAATTTGTTCAAAGGTTGGTCCGGGCTGTATTGTTGAATTTATCTTAATTAATATATGAATTCATCCACGTACAAAACGATATAAATTCCTATCATAAACGGCGAGACACGTTTTAAACAATTGTACGAACTAAACACGGAAGCTCGTTTCGTTATCTGTCCAAACGTCATTTGTTTATCTGTCAATATTTACAATTGGCTTCAGAATGACGTCCCGCGTAACAGATTAAATATACGTTATGTAACAAAGTGTCAACATCCAGTCCGACACAATAACAATCACTTGAATAGCCTGAGGTAATCGATTAAAACGGACGTTGGATTCAAAGGTGAAATGTTTTTTTATTTGTTAGTAGAAAATGTGATTCGCAGTGAACGGAGGTGTTGTACGGTTGGAGACACAAGGTACTAACTAGGACCTGCGTGAGTTAGGGTCGGATACGCTCTCAAGGGTGTCCTTGAAACGCTGCAACAAGGCGAATGTAGTGGATCGTAAAATATGGCAACACCGCTCGTTAAAATTACATAATCAATTAGGAAGACCAAGGAAGATGTCCTAATACAAAGAATCTAATAAATACCTTCAGTAAATACCCCACTTCTCACATTTATAAGTGTTACACACCAGTAAAAGCTTTATCAGATATATATATATATATATATATATATATATATATATATATATATATATATATATATGAGTATATATATCTATATATATACTATATATATAATACTTATGATAATGTTAGTAGTACAATATGAGGAGAGTTTATATATATATATATATATATATATATATATATATATTATAACATAAAGTATGAGGCTTTAGAAAAATTTCAGTTAGTTGCTAAAATAATTTTATGTAGGATTAAGCCAGGAAAGACACAAATAGTGCCGACCAAGTAGGTACCATGTCTTTCCTTTTCCAGGAAAGCTATAAGCTGTGTGCCGGCAAATTGACAATAGAGGGTTCAAAGCTTGTCAAGACGGGAAATCCAGTGGCCGATATAGCCATGGGAAAATTAACCGTGTACCGTTAGATGAGACGAACTGTGGGAACTTACAAAGAACATTAGTAGTGGGAGAGATAAGGGATTTTTAATAAAAACTAAATGATCGGGAGTTTTAGGGGAAGTTTTTTTGAGGAGAGTCTCAGAGAAAGGCAGGCAGATTGGTGGGGACCAAGATGGAAGTGTTGTAAAGGGAGAAATTGATTAAATTAAGTAAAGAGTTTTTTATAAGTAAAATTTTAAAAGCGCGACGTAAAAGATTTTTTTTTAAATATAAAGTAAGTTTTTTTCTGTGTCAAGTGTAAGTGCAGAAGGTAATAACCAAGGCCAGGATTCCAGGGACTCTTCAGAACAATAAGTATTATTTGAATATAAGTGTAGCCAACAGACATCTATCTTTAGTTTAAAACCAAATTTAATTTCATCAAAATTTATAAAATTTTTTCTAGTTTCACCATTTCTAATTTAAAAGCATAGTTCCCGTAATAGCGACCCGAGAGCAAGAATAAAATTTTAATACTGTTTTTTTTTTATTATGTTTTTTATTTTATTAGAAATCTAAAGTCTTAGAAGTCCACCTTTTATCATTGTTATATTCGTTAAGATATCAATCCTGTCACTGTAAAATATTAATATAAATTTGGAATAATGTGTAGAGTTAAATGAAGAGACTAAATGCAAGTGCTGTTTAAAAATTGATAAGATTGTTAATTCTTTCTAAACTTGAAGGTGGGACATTATATAGGTAAGGTAAATAAATAACATTAAAATATAAATTTATTTATAAAAAAAGTTAATTTATAATATATATATATATATATATATATATATATATATATATATATATATACATATATATATATATATACATATATATATCTAAAGATACATATTATTCTACAGTGTTACAGGAGTTTTATTTTTGATTCGTCTGGAATACAGAGAAATGGAAATCTAGCCCGACTATCAAAAGATGATAAAAAGCATCTGATAAGGTACAAGGCACACGACAATGTTTTAAGTTCTAAATCTTACATGAAACCAAGATAAATTAAAAGTAAAAAGCAATGTGGTTCGTTCTTCTCTCTTCTTAATTACTTCTTAATTTACCAACGCGCAGTTAAACATCTTTCATTGACAGTTTGCAAAAAGAAAACAAATAAATAGAAATAGAAAAATTTGGGATAAAGATGGTTATAAAAATAAAGCTGTATTGCAAGAAGCATCAGGAAAAAATGAAGGGAAATGTAAATTAACTTCCATTGCAAATACCGAATGAAAAAGGTTAAAATGTTCAGTCCGCTTGTTGTAAACTTTGATTCCTTCGTCAGGTAAAGCTGTTGCTTCGGCGTTTTCCTTTCTTATTGTTAAAGTTCTTGTAAGTCGAATGTAGGAGAAGACAAATGAATACAATAAATTTTTCAATTTCACTGCAACGGATTTCAGCGACTTTAGTTAAGTTTATAGGTCTTGCAACTTATCTCAGAGCTTACCTGATTCAAACTTTTGTTTTAAAGTTGTCCTAATTTATAAAATCAACAGTTTAAACTTTCGTCATTAATCGCTTAAATACACAAAAATGGATCTCGTTCCAACAACGTAATATTTACGTCTAAGAAAGTAAACTTTAATGATTGTATTTTGTTGTTTTAAAAAATTTAAATTTGTTTATAATTTATTCAGAAATATGATTGGCGACAATCCTCCGAGCGTACTAGCTACGGTCTATAAACACAAGAAAACCGCTTTAACAGGGTAAGAAGTCTCATTGGGTCGATATTTTATTGAAGAAATGTAGATTGTAAACATACAAATTTTGTTTTTGTTTGTAGTACCTCATTATATTTTTGGAATCTTCCATCTCATTTTCCTGTAAATGTACATAAATTTAACCAGAATAAGTTTTGTTAATCCATACTAGTTTTGAAAGAATGATTAAACAACTAGAAACTTTCCTGCAATATTTAAACAATATGACGTACGTTTCGCTAAATCCGTTTTCATCATCAGAAGGTTACATACTCACACTACTGAGCTCTGTAGAGATTTTGTGTGACAGAATCACAATTTTAAGTGGCAAACCACAAAGTGAAATTACTTATTAAATTAAATATTGTGATATATGTAATGAAATAATATTTGATAATTTATTAACATCAAGTGTCATCCTCTACAGGTTTAAAAATATGTATTTGAACTTGCGTGAATGAATAAAACGTATTTTATTAACGATTGAAAATTTGCACAATTTATGTATTTTAGGAGAGTGTGAGCTAATAGAAATAATTTTAATGAGCAGTTACCTATTGTTTTCCAAATTCTGTAAGTATTGTTTGTCGTTTACACCATTGAGAATTAATATATAAGTAATTAGAACCCCTGGTAAGAATAAAGCAAAATATGTAATAATAAGGGCACCTAATATTATTTATAAAGTCTTGTATAACATATAGCGGTAGAAATATTAGGAAACAGCACAATACAGTTAATACTTTAGTTGCCTATTCTGTCAACGTTTTGAGCATGATATCAGAAAGTAGCTTATCATATGGCCCTTATCAAGACACCAATGTCATATAAAATATAAAATAATTTAATTTGTACAAAAAATATATATAAATGATCAAACATTATCAAAAACATATCTAAATAAATGTTTCATACGTGATGAAAATACAGTCAAAAAAATTCTAGGTAAAGGTTTATAATCAAAATTAAAATATTGCAGAATTAGACATGTAATAACAAGTAAGAGGCATTAATTAAAAACTCACATAACACGCCAGAATCACATATTTTACGAATTAACCTGATCACAAAAATACAGTAATACTTTTATTACATATATATATATATATATATATATATATATCGCAATATGTATTCTTGTGTATTAATAAAGAATTAAGTCAAAACACAAATACAAGAATTATAATTGAATTTACAACTCAAACTTACTGGTTGAAAATGTGTATAAAGCAATAAAATAATTGTAAATTCAATTATAATTCTTGTATTTGTATTTTGACTTAGTTCTTTATATATATATATATATATATATATATATATATATATATATATATATATATATATATATATTGTAGCATGACAACATTTGTACCACTAATACAATTTGAAATAACTAATAATATACAGTACGCCCCCATATGGTTTTGTTTTAAAAACGAAATAAACAAATTGTTTGTGTCAAAACAAAAAGTTGAATCATACATTGAAACTGAATCAGCTGTAGTTTCAATGATGCAAAACCTTCAAGAACGGTACAAGTGTTTCCTCAAATTAAATGAAGGCCATATAGGACATGTTAATAGCTGAGTCTAGCTTCTTTTTACTTGTTTATGTTTGTAAAACAATGTAAACAAAATAAAATAAAATCTTACACCTGCTTCAGTACTGTTTATTTTGGTGCATAAGATATATGGTATTATATTTTCTCATTGATTAAAAAAATATATATTTTGTTGCACAACGCCAAAAAATGCATTTCTTTAAAGGAACACTGCCTTTAAATTGAAAGGGGAAAGGGTAAATAAATGTGATGAAATGCTCGTTGAGGAGAAACTGAGATGCCACTCGAACCAAGGTGAAGTGGGAGACGATATGTGAGTATTGGCAATGTATTGCATTATTGCAGAGAGACGGAATGTTGTCAGAGAAATCAGATAAAGCAAGGAGTCTAGACATCTTTTGCGGCAGTTTAACAAAGAGAGACTGGAACGAAGTAATATTTTACCTGGCTTGGTTTATCGTTCTACACCCGAGCAATAGTTTGTTGCAAAGAACACAGTGCAAACTATTCAAAGCATTTATAATAACCTATTAACTTTAATATACTCAGTTTGTCTATCAAAACACGCGTCATAATTGCGTCGGGCTCCATTAATCTTCACTTTCATAACGCGAAAGTTTCACTCGGCCAAAATCCACCAATGGGCCCCAACTAGAAGATTAATGATCTGGTTATAAATCCAAAATTGGCACAATGAAGACGGATAATATATGAAAAGTTGATGTCATCCTCCATTAACTGGAGAAATTTATGAGATTTTACAGGTAAAAGTTTGGAAATGTATGGGGAGTTTTATATGGTATTTTAAGCATCATTGTAAGTGGTCAACCTGATCTAATCCTGACAGGAATTGATGACTTCGTGTCTATAAAGTTGTAATTTTTTAATTAAATTGGTTTATAGTAATTTAAAATATGAATATATTATACTTTTGATTAGTTATAATGGTTTCTATTCAAAATTTAATCAACAGTAACGTAAATTACATCGTAGGACAACCGTTTTTCTTTTAAAAAGGCAACAATTAAAAAAGGCAACGATTTAAAAGGGCAACGATTTAAAAAGGCTACGTTTTAAAAGGGCAAATATAACTAACTTCAGCTTCATAACGTTTCTAAATATTTACCCCCAAAGCTAAACAAAGAAGGCAATAAAAAGCAACCGACACTCACAATATAGTGCTCTCTTTCGTCTAGTGCTGACGCAGAGGATCTGAAGGGGTAGCTTTCCCCATTCGATATTTCTTTCTCCAATCTTTAGTAGCCATTCACTTAGATACTTCATCTTTTCTAAATGTATTGTCTCCTGTTATATTCGTGAAATCACATTGGCGTTATATAAAACTAGTAATATAAGACAAACTTTTATGTAAATTCGTAGCTAGGTCAACAGAGAAAAAATTATTTTCCATACTATTTATATAATATTTGCAATTATTAAAAATACAGCGTTATAACAACTGCTCCGATAACCGATAACATCAAATCAGTTATTCCATGAAATCGTATGTTATCACTTATTTTAAGCCGAACGGGACGAAATAACTATATTGTATACCTTGCCCATTTGGTGAAAAGGTTTTCTACCACGTAAAACTAAAATTAATACGTTAATAGATGAATTAATATTTGAATAAACTGCATTACCATCAAGTGTGTTCTAGTGTAAGTTCGATAAAAATTATGTTAAAACTTTTTAAATTAAGTTAACTTGAAAAGGTTGAACTTATCTAAACATTAGGTTTATTACTAAACATAACTAAACTAAACGTAATGTTTAATTTGAAAATAAACTTTGAACTCGAGTGATGCAATATAAAATACAATATTAACGATTTATAATTTGAACAATATATATATATAAGGAATGTGTGAGCTAATACAAGAAATTAAGAAACAAATTTTACAAATATTTCTTTTTTTTAACTCGGCAATTAATTATGAGTAATTAATGTTATAATTGATACACTTCCTACAGCAAATACGAGTATACGAAATTTTAATGTATTATGTTATAAAAATTACTATTGTTGGATATTGATCAAACCAAAAAAATTGCAAGGGTTATTATTTAGTGTTAACCAATATAAGGTTGGGAAATAATTACAATACAGAAACAATAATTGGACTTTTAAAGGGGATTTGCTCTTGTGATTGATTTCATTGTGCCTCTAAGAGTGTAGAAGATTAAATTATTATATTATCTAATATTTAACTTTAATGAAAACATGTTCATCCAATTGGCAGACTAAAAACATGCTTTAGTATTGATGAATAAGATTCTAAAATGATGGCCTAAGGTCGAGACGATGGAGTAAGCTGAAACTTACTGGTTCAAAATGTGTATAAAGCAATAAAATAACCTCCTACGAAATATCCAGGATGTACAAAATCACTACTTAAATGACGAAAGTTAGAATGTAATTTTAAACCTTATAAATATGAGTTAAATAAGAAGAAACAAAATACAAATATTGCATGTTTAAAAAACCAAATATGTTATGACAGTTTTTTGAATTGAATAAAACCATATATTATATTAATATATAAGCACGCAAGATTGCTTATGTAACGGTACAAGATTAAACATTCCCAAAAATCTATAAATATTCTTGTTTTCAACTTTGGAACTTTATACAGTAAGCTCCCGATTATCCGCAGGAGGATTAACCGGTTTGCGGATTATCCGGGATCTGCCATTGTTTTACAAATGTCCAATTTTTATTCCAATCAGATTCATGTGTTTAAATTTCCAAACTGTGAATTACGACGTAAATACATATAAGGCTTAATAGAAGTTAAGATGAAGGGAATAGATATGTAAATATGTACGTATACCCTACTAATTTTTACATTGAAAGGGAAGCATCCCGACGCGGGCCAGCGAAATAAAAGGGGCGAGCAGACTACTGTATATAATGACAGAATGCTTGGACGTCCGAAAACCTAATGTGTATCATAAGATTGTAAACAAATGTCAGCTAATCTCGGCTATAAATAGTCTAGGACGTGACATATGCATTATCCATGTCTGTCATATACACTATCGATCTTTATGGTTTGTGACACACGTGACACAAGTAGACACTGTGCGACAAAATGGTTCTCAAGGAACTTAAATCGCACATTAAAGCTAAATCAATGCTCACAAAAAACAGACGAAAGTGACAGTTTTTGTTGTTAAAAAGTGAAAGTATTATATGTAAAGGAAATTACATATGTACATACATACTTACTTTTGACATATACTTATGTACGTATTATAAAAAGGTAGACATATAAATGTACATGTTATAATCCGTCAAATACATCGACATTTTAAATTATTTTCTGTATTTATTTTGTCCTCTGAAGATTATTTGTGAATTGCTTTAACCGGGGTCATCATTTGTGTAACTTATGGTATAATAATCGATTATCGATCGTTTTGCGTATTCTTGTTCATAGCGGATTATCCGGGAATTCGTTATCCGGCGTTGCCGGGCCACCCTATTCCACGGATAATCGGGAGTTTACTGTATAATACACACAGAAACGTTCTTTGTATGAAAGAGATCTTTATTTATATAATCGTTTTTCTTTTTGGAATGTGTCTATTTATTTGCACATTATTTCTCTTATGTAATGCAAACACTAGAGACGGAAATTTAAGTAATTTGGTACATGTTCTTTTGGTAAGAGAAAATAGTCTGCGATAATGTCATCAAGGCCCAAAATAGTCTTGTATTATACTTTTAGATTAATTGCAGAAATTGCTCGTTTTGTCTTGTTCCGTAAATTACATTCGACAATATCTGGACGGCAGGCGGATGAGCTTTGTAATTAATCTTTTAATTAAGCTGCGAATACGTCAATGGCAAACTTGCAAGAATGATTCCGTTCCTGAAAGATAAGATGTAAAGGCGGAACTTTGTCCAGGTCAGTGAGTTGTAACTTGTAACGAATGAACTGAAAGATAAAAGATTATAAACTTTAATTTAAAGTCTAATTCTGTTCCTCTGTCTGAAATTATGATAATTTTTGTGATGGACATATCCATTTGTATATGTCGAAAATAATAAACACTTCCGAGTTTCTTACGCGATTTATCAAATGTGTATTTTTTAAGCAAAATCCCACCCTTCAAACAATAAGAGAATGGGAAAATCACACCTGAAAACTAATGCTGAGTACAATTTGATTTTATTAACAAACATAATATCTCATTACCTAAGCAAATTTGTTATTTAATTATAGTTAAAAACTAATTCCATATTTTTCAATACGCTTAAGTATTTTTTTAAAATTCAAAATTTAGTTAACATATAAAGTTCCAGCAAATGTTGGCAAAGAATCAGAAAGGGTTTTTAATGTTTGTTTCTTCTTGAATTATATAAAATTTATTTTCAAAGTAATTTATGAAGTAATAAATGTTTTACATAAAACACAGTTTAAAAATAATTTGTTTGAAGGTTTTAAAATATACATTTAGAATTAATGTTTATTACAGTCAATTTGAAAATGTGAAAATGTTTTAAAGTGGTTTAAATTGTGAACGAGATTGTCCTTAGTACTACAATGATTGCGTGATTAATGCGCAATGAATGCGAAAGTAAAGGCTATTTAATTTGTTTTATAAAGGGATTCAATTTGCCATAGAACCTTTTTGGTCTCTATAAAATATATAAGTGAACGGTTTTATGAAATACCTGCATGGTTTTTAAACGTAGTTACTTACACTGATCTTCAATCAAAAATGATTTCTCTCATTACTGTGTTAATTTTTTGTAATTATTCTGTTGAAAGTCATCAACACCATAATCATCATTATATATATATATATATATATATATATATATATATATATATATATATATATATATATATATATATATATATATAGTTCATGAAATATAATTTCAAATTTAAATATAAAAATATAGGTATAATTGGACATAAATATGAAAAATATTTTTTCCTACCTATTAAAGTATGGGTAAATGACAAATGTATTTCTTATTATTTAATGAGCTATAAATTATTTACTCGTATTGGAATATTATATTCTTAGTGTAATATATTATAAATGCCTCACGGAGTTAAAATGGGTGAATAATTGTTTATTATGAGACATATAATAATTATTAATTTCTCTTCGCAATATCTCTTTAAAACCATACGTATCTTCTTGCCTCTTGCCACACTTGCGATCGTGTTGTGTATCTCTTCAATTCTGGTTTAACTTTCCTATGACGTCTGTGTGGAAGTTAATATAAGAATGCACATGCTGTTATTTTGAGATATTTATTTATTCCCATTTAAATAAATAACATGGTGATAATGATAATAATAATATAAAGAAGCATGATGTTGATGATGGTGATGATAATACTATGATATTACATGATGGTGATAGAAAATAACTTGATAATGATTATTATAATAGCATAAAACTTCATGATGGTTATGATAAAAATAATAATGTAAAAACACACATAATGATAATTAATAGTATGATGATGATGTTATTATAAAATATCGTGATAAATATGATAATAATATTTTAAAATTAGATGACAATTATGATATTTTTTATATAAAACAACATAATGATGATGAATAGTATGATGATGATGATGATATTATAAAATATCGTGATAAATATGATAATAATATTTTAAAATTATATGACAACTATGATATTATTTATATAAAATAACATAATGATGATGAATAGTATGATGATGATGATGATATTATAAAATATCGTGATAAATATGATATAAAATATTTTAAAATTAGATGACAATTAATTAATTAATAGTATGATGATGATGATATTATAAAATATAGTGATAAATATGATAATAATATTTTTAAAATTTGATGACAATTATGATATTAATAATATAAAACAACATAATGATGATGAATAGTATGATGATGATGATATTATAAAATATCGTGATAATTATGATCATAATATTATAAAATTATATGACAATTATGATAATAATATTATAAAATAACTGAATGATGATGATGATAATAATATTAGGTCTAATCATTAAAAAAGTGAATTCATGATGATAATAAAGATGTAAAATAACGTGACAATTATTACAAATATATGAAACGACATGATTATGATAATAATATAGAATATCATGATATTAACAATAACATAAAATAACATAGTGGTAATAATAGAGAATAATAATATTGTGGAAAAATAATAAATATTTCAAAAATTTAGAACTTTAAGAACTCAGAAATGCGATATTTATATATATAAATATTTTCACATATTACAAGTTTGATTTTAACGGAAACAACTCACCAATGTGTGACGGTTTGAAATGAGAGCTTGAATCAATAACAGCTTTTACAAAGTTCACAAGCGGAGGTAACGCTACGAGTGTATTGGTCATTCGAGACAAATAAACAGTTTACTTTTTTATCGTTCCCGAAACTCCTCCTTAACTTTAGGGGAGGGACCAGGCCTTGTTTTCGCACTTGTTATATTGCCTAAAACCTTAAAGAAAGATCTCTTAAAAAAAAACATTTCGTAGCAAACTATAAATGACATTAATTACAATAAAGATTTAAAATATACACTGCCATTTGTATTAATCACTTCTGATGTGAGACTCCCATGATCTATTATATGGTTGCAAAGTAATGCCATTCCAAGTGTCAGTTTAAATGGTTTGTTGTTTGTGTTAGAAGCAGAAAACTTCACCTTTGGCAATCAATTTTTATGTTCCATAGATTACATTACAAGCATTCCTGCTTTTGCTCCATACTAAATAAAAGCCAGCAACACTAATGTTTTTTCAAATCCTTCAATTAGTTCCACTCTTTATATATCTTGTTAAAATTTCCAATCGTTAATAAAATACTTTTTATTCATTCTCTGAATGTCAAGTACATTTTTTTTACATTTTACTTTTTTTAAACTTGTAGTGGATGACACATGATGTTAAATCATTTTTTTTCAAATATTAATTCATTAAGTTTAATGAAAAAATTTCAGTTTTATATGGCAGAAAAACTTTTCATAAAGGGGCAAGTTATGCAGTTTAGCTACTTCCTCCCATTAGGCTTAAAATAAGTGATAACATAAACAGCTGATTAACGTTATAGGTTATGTGGTCGAACAGCGGTTTTAACGCATGGGTTATGTTACTTTGGTAATTATTTTTGAAAAGTAATTACAAATACACTTTTTTAACCTAAGAATAAATCGAATTTTAAAAAATTGCTGTTTATATACTACCTGTTTATTATTGCAAATGCCCAAGTTACGAATGTTTGAAGGATGGGAAAAAAATTGAATAGATATAAGTAACTAGAGCAGTTAGATTTTATGTTGTGCGATTCATTCATTTCTTGATTAAACTAAATTCTATAATATTAAACGAATCATATTAATTTCACTAAATCTATCAGAATATTTTCGCATTTGTGAAAATGTGCTCGAAACTTGAATTGAGCCAATATAAAAACTTGAACGTATTATACCTATAATTCGTTTAAAAGTGGCATTATATGAAAATAATAGATAAAACAAATTACTTACAAGAGGTAATTTAAACATGTAGAGGCTATGTGATGTATTATGTTTTTACCCTGTATTTGGAGTAAAAATTTTAGAGTGAATTCGTTCATTATTCAGCACGATACGGTCTGTTGGAGTTAGGAGAACGTAATCGCTGGAGGAAGTCATTAGAAACCGATTTACTTTAGGCAGTTTCAAAGCTCGCGTAGAATAATTTTAAATAATTTCATCTTTGTTGTATCGATTTCAGTTATTATTTTACAGAGAGTAAATATATTGACTAGGTCAAATGCGCTAATTGTTGAGAACAGAGCGTTTCAAATTAAAGTTGATTTTATTTTAAGCCGAAATCTCAGTTTAATCGCCATTTATCTTTTCTATGTAACAATTTTTACTTTTGCAATGTTCTCGTTAAAAGCAAATAGCTAATAACTACCAAACCTTTATGCAAGAAGCGTATTCTGCTGTGTAGGGAAAACCCAGTAAATGAGTAGGTATACGACTCTCTTGTTATTTAAATTTTTTTAATTCTTTCTATTAGCTCTCTCTTTCTCTTTCTCTCTCTCTCTCTCTCTCTCTCTCTCTCTCTCTATATATATATATATATATATATATATATATATATATATATATATATATAAATACACATACATACATACACACACACACACACACACACACACACACACACACACACACACACACACACACACACACACACACACACATATATATATATATATATATATACATACATATATACATACATACACACACACACACACACACACACACACACACACATATATATATATATATACACATACATACATACACACACACACACACACACACATATACATATATATATATCTTCGTCACTGAAGTTAAATTGTATGTTTTTAAGCGTGTAGTGGATAAACTTGACGGTTATACAATTTTTTCCAAATAATAATTTATCAATTTAATTTAAAAATTTGATGTCTTTAGGTTGAATTAGAACTGTATGGCCACATATTTCAATTCCATCACTCTTGCACTGGGCCAACTTGCCGATATCTGGAATGGTTTTTCTTAGATAGCTATATGTAATTTTTCTAGCCCTCGTCCCTGGTTGTCGTCGAAACCTCCTTTGTACAACCCTCGAGTCCTCCTTTTTGGCTTATCAGGTTGTCACAATTTGTTGCCATGGTTACCATACAATATCGCAAATAATGGTTTAGAAAAAAATTACGTGCTTCAGGCTAGGGTAGTTTTAATAAATAATTTTGCTCTCTATTTAACCACTTAATATTGCAATTCTATCATATCTGTACACATTTTAATATTAGGTCTACTTGTAATTAATATATAAAATTTTACTAAAATAATTTTTTCTTTGTTGACCTAATTGGAATTGAATTTAAATCTTTATTTTACTTGTTTAGCCAAGATATTACATTTCTTATTTTCGATTACCTAAATATAAAAACAAAATTATTCCTC
>JBAIZL010000001.1:34891992-34924492 GCA_036971475.1 Prosapia bicincta
TTTGAAAAATAGAAAAATTTAGGTTCTTGATCGGGGGGGGGGGAGAGCCGACATAAGTTAAAACTTTTATAGCCACGTCTACAGAAAGTTTAAATTGAGAAAAACCTTCACCTCTGAAGAAGTTTTTCATTTCAAATATTGGATTAAAAATATATAATTTATTCTTATCGTTATATTGTGTTATTTGTACTAAGATTTATTAAAATTTAAATAACTAAATGTATATATTTATTACTATTTAAATATTATTAGTTAAATAATATTTTATATTCTGTTTAAAACTATTATACATAATATACAATGCCTCGTCTAGTTTTCTTGAAGGCATTCTTTTGTCGATGTCATCACGTCAACATTTTCGTGGCCGTTCTGTTCTTAGGGGGAATCCATTCTAGTACCCTTCGGGGGCACCGTATTTCTGCAATTCTCTTAACGTGCCCTGGTCATGCTAATTCCTATCTCTCTCCCTTATATTTTCATCTATTTCCATTTCGTTACGTACTTTTCATTTCTGGCAATCAAATTGTACTATAAAAAACCATTATTTATAGGAATTACAAATATAAATGACACTTTACAGTTTAAGGAAATACGTTATTCAAAGTTGCCTTCAAACTCTATCTCAAGCACTTCCGAGTTTATCCTGCGATTTGTTTCCCATCAGTCCGTGTGCCTCACAAACCCAGTACTAACACTCACTAGGTCTATTTAGCCTCAAGGTTAACTTGGAGACTCATTCGGCCATTTATCTTGCTACTTTAAGAGCAGTATTCGCAGTACACCGTTAAAGTTTTAATTTATAAATCCTGCCTGGTATTTTATAAACAATTAAACTTTACTCTCACTCGCTAAATGCTTCTTACATCGCGGAGGTGAGTTCTATGCGCATCACATAGGCGATACATCTTTTTATAAACTTCTACCAACTAAACGTATTTCACCAATCCAACAACTTTATTCTGTAAATTTGACCAATCATTTGGTGCAAACTCGGGGGAATTTTGGAACGTACCGTAGTGTCGTACCTACAGATGATTTATCAACTCAGTAGAGAGCTTATTATGAGTGTAGAAAAGTTGTAATTCATGCTTCTTTAAGAAATATCAAAACCATTCAACCTTTTAAAAATCGACATGGCAATCCTTAACAAATAATCTTTGATCTTAAAAAGCCCGTGACACACAACTTGAGTTAAGTAGGAAAATATTCGGTCCTTATTAGGGCCTATACGTGTATACCTTCAGTTTAAAATGTATTTATTAATACAACAGAAACGATACTATTTAAAACACAATGAAACACCTGGTGGAAAATTTTAGCTATTGGTTGCGAAAACCTCCGTAACAGCAGCATTCCTAAATCTTCGAACATTTACATTTTCCAATGCCCACGGCGCAGTTATGTGTTGCGTGCTTTATTACGCATGTATTTAAATAAAAGACTCGGCAATAAAAATGAAGCCCCCCCCCCATTCAGCTTCCAATCGATCTGCCTGATTATGTGTTGCAAAGCCTAGACTGAAAGCGGTGTCTCTTAAGGCATCTGCAATACGTCGCTTTACATCTCATGCTATAGCCACTTAGTGCCGTAATTTATTGACGGTTTGGAGAATTTGTTTAAATAGAATAGATAAAATGTTATAACTTTATACCTGCTACACTCTCTTTCTGTTGAGAGTTTTAAAAATATTTTACGGGAGTATTTATTTAACTCACGTATATCAAATATATACGACACCATCTAGGCTATGGGTCTGTTCGCAAATCGTTAATACAACGCCTCCTTCGCAAACAACACTCCAGTCCTGGTATATATGCGATGACTCGTAGCCCTCTCCCTTCTGACTTCCTCCTCTGGCCAACGCTAGAGTCTTAGTGTACATGCACTGGCGGCCTTTCCCCTTCTTCTCTTCAGCTATCTCTCTCGCCTAATGGCAATCATTTGTTCCCCGACTTGTTATATCCAGTTTATTATTTCAAGGACTGTCTTGCTTGTTCAGCCTTTTTCGTACTTCTTAATTTTAATTTGTCTATGTTTATGAATTTCTGTACATTTTTTGCAATTAAATGAATTTTATTGTTCTAATGGACATTATATAGAGTGATTCATATAAAACTTATGATTTTCATTTGTTAATTATTTGAATACGAATAATCAGACAGGTTTTATTTGCCTATCAAATGAAGCAGGAGGTCTTGGAGTTTTGATTGAATCTCACACATTTGTCAGCAGAGAATTGAACATTTTTAAACAGAGATACTTTGCTGATACTGAGTTCGGTGCCCAGTATCGGAAGAGAAGAGAGAATCGCGGGTCCAATTTCTTTCCAGGGTACAGTGAACACCGAAGAACACTGACCCATTTTCAGTGATTTCGTTAAGAATTTAATTGTATGCAACTGAGCTGCATCTCGGGTACTTTCAAAAGGTCGGCGCTACTTGTCATACTTCACGTGAGTCTATTGCGATGATCCAAAACACTCCAGTAAACTAATAAAAACATTGGACGACGTGTTCAGCAGTGTCTAAAGGACTAATGACATTTTCAACTGAACATTTTAGGACCAATTATCTCCCAGATATTCTGCACATGGAAGACACAATATCTCGTTACTTGTATTGTTCTTCTTACAATAAACATACAAAAGAGTTTTATATGAATCACTTTTTCATATTTATGACACTTTCTTGATTTTATAGACATTTTACTAGCTGTTATAGCTTGCTCACTACATTACTTAGTATTTTCAGTTCTATTTCTTCATCCATTTCCCAATTTTCACACTCCCGGTGTTAAATTGATCAAATAACTACATTTACTTATTTAATATGGAATACTTATTCTCTTCCCTCAATCCATTTATTATTATATTTCGCTTATTATATCGTATTTAATATTTATTAGTTATTGATTAATATTTAGAAAATTAGAATTATTTTTATTAACAAACTTGGAATGGAAAAACTGTCCTTTGCAGCGTGTGTATGTGTGTGTGTGTGTGTGTGTGTGTGTGTGTGTGTGTGTGCGTGCAAATAACTTATATAAATAAATATTCCTTAAAACACACGTAATCACATAGGGATATGATTGTATTAAAATAATTCCAGAGACTTGTTGGCGTGTAACTGAGTTATAAAGTAGCATTCCGGACACGTCACCCTGTGAGCCTAAAAGCCACGCTCCGGTGGAGAAACACAAGGTTACCCTTTCAGACGAATCAGATTGTCTGCTGCATAAGTGGAATAATAAGTTTGTTTTTACCAGCCTGGGACCACGTAAAACATTTAGATTTTTGTAAAGAATTAATCCCAGCTTAAAATGTAACAAATAAAAAACTGCTATATACAGGTAAATATGTAAAACCTATTCAACCCCTTAATAAAAACACTGCTATGTTTAACCTTTAGCTATATATCTTTTAATTTTATTGCTATAAAACAGTTACTTTACAAAAAACATTGAGGTAAGGCAAAATTATACAAATTAGGAACCGCATTATCTTATACTGCGATCACAAGTTATAATATTTAGGTAATATTTTATAAAATATTATTAAGAACATTATAATATTCAATTTAATAATTGAATTAATACTTTAAAATACTGTATTTTCAAATGGCATCCAATACAAGTCTAGAAAAATATATTTGAACTAGAGTGGATGAATAAATATATTTTATTAACTATTGAAAATTTGTACAAGAAATGTATAAGGAGAGTGTCAACTAATTGATGGAATTGAATAATTAGTAAAATCTTTATATACAAAACGGATGCCAAGGGTTATCCGGAATGCTATACAAAGAGCTCTCGTTATCTAGCTCTGAACTAAATTATAAAGGCATGATCCCTATATATATATATATATATATATATATATATATATATATATATATATATATATATATATATATATATATATATATAAAGAAATAAAACAAATTGAGTTGTATATTCAATAAATTATTCTTGTATTTGTATTTGTCTTATTTCTTTATTAATACACAAGAATATATATTGCAGTATATATATATATATATATATATATATATATATATATATATATATATATATATATTGTACAAAATTTAAATCGTTAATAAAATAGGTTTTTGTTCATGCAATCAAGTTCAAACACACATTTTAAACCTTTAGCGGAAGACAATTGATGGTAATAGAGTTTTTTCAAATATTTATTCAATAATTAGATTATAAAAATTATTATAAAACTGAGTATAATCAGGTTCGAAGTCCAGCTCGCTTTTGCACTGCGCTAAATTTCCAATTCCTACAAATATTTCTCAAAGACGTATAAGAATTCCCCCCCCCCTTCTGGTTGTCGTCGAAACCTCCATTGTACAACATTAAACTGTGGCAGGGTTACCACACAATACCATAACTAGTGCTCTGGGTTAACTAAAATAAAATTTTCTTTGTTAACCTAAAGTAGGAATTTAGTTATTTTTTAAAATTATTACTGGTTTTTAAATGTATAATTTCATACTAGAGATTCTTTTATAGGTAAAAGAAAATTATGATTGGAAAATAAATATATTTCCCAACTCCACCTTACGATACCGATTACATACTATAACCACACAGTAATCAATCTCACAAAGCATTTATTATTATTCCAATATTTCTAATAAATGATCCGTACGTGGAATATGTAATTCAATAAGCTGTGACTTCCGCTCCACAAATCAATCGATTAGATTTACTCTTTAACCGACTAAATCTTCAAGCATTCACATTAATGTCAAACTTACTTTTTATAGATAACGAAATCTGCTTCTAAAATAGATTATATGTCTGAATTATACTCATATTACTTCAATATCAGTCAATCAACAATATCACAGTATCCAAACTGGAAATATATATGACTTTCTGTAGGCCCAAAGGCTCTCAAGAGTGGAGGGATTTTATTCTCGACATGTTGGCTACACTTCCACGTTGCCAGACTTCTCTCCACAACGAGACCGGTTCCAGGTCAGTATGTTGAAAACTATTGACGTCACAACGTTTCAAGGAAATTTTCAATCAGAGTTCGAAATACTCAGGGTCATCCCTTATCTCGTTCGGAAGGAATAACCTCCAGTTTAGATTTATATATAGGTTAAAACTACAAATGCTGATAAACGTATAAATCCGAAGTAGGTGTACGAGTGATGCAGCAATTTTATGACAGTGGGACATCTGTGCTTGGTGGTCAGAGAAGCGGAAGACCTTCAAAATGAAAAATGCGCTCCGTAGCGATGACAGATTGACAGTGGTTAAACGTTTCCGGACATCTTCATATCAGTACTACGCGAAATCAACACAGAAAAACTCGAATATCAGAAACCGTCTCATAGAGGGGCCCAAAACCGCTAACAGATCAACACAAGTTGACAAGAGCGGTTCTATAGATCCTATTGAGGTTTGATTTACCCAAGGATACTACGTTCTAGGTTAAACGCATATGCGTACACACAAGCGCTCGCGCGAACACACAGTAGTCACTAGCTCTGTAAACTCTAACCACCCTATCAGTGTATACATATTCCTACAACTCTTCTTAAGCTGTACGTATCCCTTATATTTATGAATCCATTTTTATTTATCTGTTGAACCCGTTCTGACCGTGGTCTAGTGAATCAGAACGAGATTGGCCTTATCTTGAGTTTTCTATTGGGCGTAACTAACAGACACCAATGCACTTATTGCTCTAGGCTGAGTGCCCCTTAGAGTACGCTGTATATAAAACCAAGTTATGTTTTAGCAGAATTTCCATTTGAAGAGTGTTCTTGTAAACTAACATCCAACTGTTCTTCATTTAACGCTAAAACTTGAAAATTCAAAACGCCGGTAAAATATACGTACCAAGTGCTAAATAAAAATTACTTACCGCAGACCAGGAAATATGGTACCTTTGGATTACTGCAAGTGCAGAAGGAAAACCGAGATAATACTATAATATGTCTCGATCACAGTCCTATTGTTATTCTTTGCACGACGCTATATACATCTCTGCGGTTGCAGGAAACTGTTTCGTTGCTTATATAAGATATAAAGGGATTCAATTGTCAAAGCAATCCCCGTCCTCACACAAAATAGATGTTGAGTTGTCAATGCTTTTCCATTACACATATTTGCTATGTAGATCTTTCTTGCAACCACTAACATTGAAAACTATTTTTAATTTGTGTATATACATAGCATTTATCTAAGGAAGCATTATTTTATACAGAAATAATACCTTGTAAGAATAATTTTATTCAATTTGAAATAGTTGTATTATTAAACATTGCAACAAACAACCTATGTTATAGTATTGGCTTTATATATAGGCCTACACAGTTGATTCTTGTATGATTTTGTTAGTGGCTTGGTAATAATATCCAAAACAGCTGCCATGTTGTTACAGGATTGAAAAAAATATACGCTGGCTGCCACATTGTCGCATAAATAGTAATAACATGCCGTCCTATTGATAGTCGTTTAGACAATTTTGTATTTTTAAGATTTCAGGAAATTGGATTTGATGGAATAGGATCATGTTTAATAGAAGCAAACTATACACGTGTGTGTGAGAGAGTGTGTTTCTGTGTGTGTGTGTGTGTGTGTGTGTGTGTGTGTGTGTGTGTGTGTGTGTGTGTGTGAGAGAGAGAGAGAGTGTGTGTGTGTGTGTGTGTGTGTATGTGTATGCGACGGGCAGAATTTCGTCACAATAGCCATTGCAAGGGGAAATAGGTTAACATAAAAAGAATTAAATATTGTATAACATTTTCCGAAACTATCAGACAAGCGAAACCATCTGAAAGGGGTAAGGGAATTAGCGTAGGTATTAAAAATGAATATTTGTAAAGAGGAAACGATCAAAATCACCCTAGAAGTACGGTCGACATTTGAAAAGATGCAGGAGCGAAAGAAACCAAAAATCAAGAATAGCAAAAATCCAGAAAACGCGACGGTAAAGAGTTAAACAGCCAGAAAGAAAAAACAGTTAAAATATGGACCCGTTTATTGAATAATTTTCCCACAAGACAAAGGTACAAAGTACATGCATGCGCATCAAGGAAAGTAGCAGTACGTCACTTGTTGGTTAAATGCAGAGAGAGAAGGGTGACCTGGAGCGGATTCCTACGGGAGAACAGGGAAGCAAAGCGTCCCCAAGCCAGCGGTTTGTTGGATATGAAAGCGTTAAGATCACAAATTAAGCTCCGGTTGAGACAATAATTTTTTCAAGTGTCGTTGTTGAACCGTAAAGAATGGTAGGCTAGTTTCGAGAGTGACTCGCTGCGATGTAAGGACGTGATGTTTTTCTGGAACCTCTTCTGTAGAAATTTCCACGAAAGCGGTCTCCAAATTAAAATCATAGTGCAGCGTCAGCAAGTGTGTTCGAGGGTTTCTGACCTAAAATAAAATCTAAAAGTTAATCAGTGCGCGTAACTAAAAGGGACAATGCTTCATAGTGATATAAAATTAATATGGAAAATTATTAAATAACGAAATAAGCTTTTAATTTACCAGTCTAAACTTTAAAGTAGTATGGTGAAAAACTTTGTCTATTTTGAACAGTTAGTTAAAATTTCAAAAGTAAAATTAGTACAGTTTTAAAATAGAAATTTTAAGAAGTATAAAAAGTAAAATCATAAGAGTGATAAGCGGGTTTAAAGCGGGAGCAAGCGAATAGAGCAAGATCTGTAATTCCAAACAAAGAGAAACGGACTTCAAGATGGCGTTCCAAGGGATCTTAGGCTGTCTGAACAACAAGGGACGAGCTGCTCCAGCGGGAAGCCGTTCCATCAAGCCGGCCGCACCATGACGAAGCAGCTCACGGAGAGAGGGGGTGACACCAGCCTACACGAAGCAAAATGAAGCCAAAAGGGAATTTAAGTTCAGATCTAACCGTTTAATTCTTTGCAAATAAGCTAAATTTTGTTTTGCAAAGATTAAAAGGGAAAATTGTAAATTCAAAAAAAATTAATTTAAAAAACTTAGATTCCAAATTTTGAAATTAAACCGAAAGAGCAGGTGGCTTTGTTTAAGAGTGGGGGATTACAATCATGAGCAGTAGGAGAAAGTCACAAAATGGCTACAGCTTATAAGTAACTTAAATAATTTGAATTATATGAAAAATAAGTGAAACGAAATTTTGGATTTAGGAGTTTAGGAATTGGTCAAAATTAACTGTAAGTGAATCAAATTAAGATGTAAAAATTGTTTATGGAGTCAAAATTTACAGGGTATAGAGATAAAGCGGTTAAACAAAATTATTCAAAATTGAATATGTAACGGCCAAAGGTCATTAAACAAAATGGCTGCCACATAGGTAAATCCTTCTGTCCATATGACTTGAAGGTCAAATAATATTTGAAAATAAATAATAACAGTTGTGTTGTTTTTGGTAAAATAAATTGAGATAAATTTTGTTTTGAAAATAAAAAGTGTTACATTTTAATTAAAGTAAATTAATTGCAGGAAGTTTTTGTTTTAATAGAAGGGGTTACATTACAAATTAAAGAAAATTAATTGAGATAAAATTATCTTTAAATAGAAAGGGTTGTAAGTTTGATTAACATTAAATTAATATATAGTAAATAAAAAAGAAAGGGATTTAAGTGTTACAAGAAATATTTTAAATAAGGATTTTATGTTGTGGTTAATTAGTACATTATAAAACAATGGATGAGTAAACAAACATCAATGATAGAGATTTTAAAACATGCTGTGGGTCTAGCTAAAACATAAATTAGATAAATTATTTCCATGTTAACTGTAAGGCTTATTTTCTTCAAATTATAAATTGTGTTTAAAATAAGGAAATTTCATTGCGTTTAGTAGTAAGAAAAATTAAATAGATAAAATTTGCAAGTATTAATAAATCAATTTTCTGATTTCTAGCTTTTAAAATTTCTTTCAGTAAAGGATTTTATATTGTTTTGTAGAGTATAATTAACTTGTTCATTAAATGAAACATAGAAGAAGTAAATTCTATAATTTCACGAAGTACTTGAATATAAATTGCTTAGTATGATTTTCATTCAGTAAATTTTTTGAAATCCTTCAGTAAGGGTTTTGATAATTTTTCAGTAAAGGTTTTGATCCTTTTTTGTAAAAATAGTATTCTTTCAGTAAATGTTTTGATAATTTATAGTAAATATAATTGTCTTTCAGGAAAGGTTTTGATAATTTTTCAGTAAATGTTTTGATGCTTTTTTGTAAAAATAATAATCTTTAAGTAAATGTTTTGATAATTTGTAGTAAATATAACTTTCCTCCAGGAAAAGTTCTGTTAATTTTTCAGTAAATGTTTTGATGTTAATCAGTAAATATTTGGGTATTTGTATTAAATATCATTTTCCTTCAGGAAAGGTTTTGATATTTTTTCAGTAAATGTTTTGATGTTACTCAGTAAGGGGTTTGATAATTGATCAGTAAATGTTTTGATGTAAATTAGTAAATGTTTGGGTACTTGTATTACATATGATTTTCCTTCAGGAAAGGTTTTGATAATTTTTCAGTAAATGTTTTGATGTTACTCAGTAAGGGGTTTGATAATTGATCAGTAAATGTTTTGATGTAAATTATTAAATGTTTTGGTACTTGTTAGTAAATATAATTTTCTTTCAGAAAGTATTTGGATATTTTTTCAGTAAATGTTTTGATGTAAATCAGTAAATTAAAAATAAATTGTTCAGATAAACGGAAGATAAAGGAAGTTGATCCTGAAATTTAAAGATCAAATAAATTTTAAATTTATAGATGAATATTCTAGCAAATAAATGTTTTTATATTATCTTGTCATAAATAGGTTGTTTTGTCATAACTTTTACTCAGTGATTAAAAGATAAAGTTTAGGGATATATTTGGAATGTATTGAGGAGTAAAGATTTGCCATAAGTAAAAAGATTTAAAAGGGAAACTTATAGTAATTCTCTGAAAGTTTTAAATGAAAGTTTGATGAATTTAAATTAAAAACAAAAATCTAAAAAATCAAAGTTTAAATAACTGGAGAAATTAAAAAAAGGAAATTAAGTAGATTAATATTTGGGAGATTCCAGTAAGAGAAAGAGAGGTTAAATAGATGTTGAAAAACAAATATCTCACCGGAAGGATTAAATGTAAACAAAAAGTATGGACAAAATAATCTGGTGAATTTTTACGCTTCTTTATAATATATTGTGAGCTAAACAAAAGTTATATATTTTATTCTAAATTGGAAATTTCTGGTTAAATAAACAAGTACTGTGTTTTTTAAAAGTAATTAAAATATTAGAAAATTGTAGTTAAATGTGAAAGAAATGCATACTGTGCTATGATTAGCAAATTAATTCATTATAAAAATTTTAAAAAAACATTTTTTAACTAACTTGCAAACAAAAGACAGTTTATTTCTTTAAACAAATTTCTTACACTTTCCTAAAATCGCAATGGTCATTTCGCCGATAAGATGCTTTTCAAAAGAATTCCTTCCCGGGAAGACACACCCGAAAAGGGTTAAATCCCCAGCAAGTTAGGTTTTTTGAAAATTTAAGTCCAGTGACTGGTTATCTGGCATATTTTGACGAGCACTGCACAGCGTTCATAGCTACGGCTAGGAGCGGCTCGTTTCAAAATTCTTAATCTGCAGCGGACGCGAGTGAGGGTCTGCGCTTAGGCGTTGGTCAACGAAAGGGTTGATGGTTGGGTAAGTGAGCGTAAGATCCGCGGGGTGCTTGCACCCGGCACCCGTTGCAGTGTGTGTGTGTGTGTGTGTGTGTGTGTGTGTGTGTGTGTGTGTGTGTGTGTGTGTGTGTGTGTGTGTGTGTGTGTGTGTGTGTATGTGTGTATGTGTGTGTGTGTGTGTGTTTGTGAAACGCGCATATATATATATATATATATATATATATATATATATATATATATATATATGTATATATATATATATATGAAGAGAGATGGATAAAGAGAGACTACAATTATACATTTTAAATGAGCGTAAACCTAAATCTAAGTTGATATTCTCTTACGAACTCACTTTCATCTTCAAGGTTGAAGACATTGAAATAAAAGAACTGTAAGTGATAAATATTCTGAGTTTCTGTATTACAGTTATAAATTCTAACTCACATGGCTTCACAATTGTTTTTGCACTCTCTGATCGATGACAAGTATTTCTGTAGAACAATAAGAGAGCTTTCCCAATGTAGCAATTAGGGTAGATAGCAACAAAATTCTAATGACCACAATTAGGCGCTGCAACACTAATGGACTTTCAATGTGCTCCACTTGAGGCTCTAGCTACGAATTTGTTCTTTAATTGTCCACAGTACCTTCTCCATTTACTTACTAATTTCCATCAACGTTATACAATCAATTTAAGAGAAAACATAATTAATATAAACAAAAATCTTTTATTGTCAATTTCTACTTGGGTCAAAAAAATATATGTATATATATTTATGTTACATTTGATTAAATAACTAAAATTATAAAAAAGTAACATATTTTCTGAGTTAAAACAACTGTTTTACCAAATAACCTAAAATATAAACTCGTCTGTTTCATGAAATCACGTTATCACTTATTTTAAGCCAAATAGGACGAAATAACTATATTGCATACCTTCCTGCTTTTCCAAAATGTTTTTCACCCATATAATACTGAAATTCATTAACTATTAAATTTTAATAATGAAATATCATTTGAAAAAACTGAATTAACATCACGTGGTCTAAACTACAAATTTTAAAAAATGTTTTAAACTTAGTTGGATAGATAAAAACAATTTTATTTACTGTTGAAAATTTGAAAGAATTTGCAAGAATTATATAGGGTGATTCATATGAACCTCATGGTTTTCTTTAGCCTATTTTTAAATAGGAATACACAGGTTTCATTTGACTATCAAATGACGCGAGGCCTTGGAGTTTTTATTGCATGTCACACATTTATCCACAGATGACGCAGTTGGAGTAGCGACTTTAACCGTACTGTTTCTTTCACTATCTCCTGATTCTCCATGGAAAGATCTCATGAGCTTGATACATGGTAAATCATTCCCGTTTCCTTCACTCGCTGCAGGAATACTAATGTGAGACGGAGGTAGCTCGCTAGAGGTTGGGTGCCACGAGGGCTGGGCGGGTTTTAGGGGTACAGACCCTGGTAAAAAAAATAGTTGTTTATTCTTTGGTGTAGACCAAACTCAATCTACCCAACGGACTATACGGGCCGGAGTACCTCAGGACTCAATTATTGGGCCCGTATTGTTAAACATCTACATCAACGACATACCGACAACACTCAACACACAAGTGGCCATATTTTCATTTGACACCGCGTTATCCGCTCAATCATGGGAGCCACAACTAATACACTTAAATTTACAGGACCACCTTACAGTACTAGAATCATGGCTGAGCTACTGGAGAGTTAGGGTGAACGTAGCCAAGTGTCATGCTCTGCTTCTTTCCAAACGTAGGACACACAAACTCAACACACCACTAAAACTACTAGGCGAGGACATTCACTGGGTGAACCAGTTCAAATATCTGGAAGTCATACTCGACAAAAGCCGGACTTGGGACCCTCACATTAAGAAACACTTTAAATAAAGCAACAATTAGAATAACTCAACTATATCCTATGCTTAACAGAACAAGTCCACTTTCACTACGGCCACTACCATATACGTATCTATATAGCGCAGCATATTCAAGTACGCTTCACCCGTCTGGGTCCATGCAGTCAACTCACGAAAACGCAGACTGCAGTTATTCCCAAACAAGGTTTTGAAAATAATCACGAAGGCACCTAGAATTACAAGATTAACACTGTTTCACACTGACTTGTAAGTACCTTTTATCGAACAACACCTCCTACACTTAGCAACAAGGCTCACGCACATACAACATCCACACTCATTTCCTCACTGGGAAGATATGACCCCACCCACGACACACGCAGACGGCCGCTGTCCTTACTGACCCTCTACCTCTAACCATAATACAAACAATAAACATATACATACTAAATATACACACATAACTAATAGTTATTTTTCAAGTGACGCGAGGCCACATCTCCAGAGTCGCAGCCTAGCCACAATTGAAGTACTAATGTTGGCTCCGTGTCTTTTCAGATTCGAGTAGGCAGCAGAAGAAGAGGTGCATGTCAATCCTGCCATAGATATTCCTGCCATAGACTCACTAACAAGGTATTTGCAAGGTAATACCCCTCCTTATTCCTTACCAAAAGGTGATCCAAGCCCCCGAGGGTTAATGCATGATCTGTCACGGGTTTTTTCCTGGGATGGTTTCTTTCTTGTCAGGTTTTTTCCCGCTCTTAGCGCAACACTTACCATACCAATTGATTTCACTATCTCCTGATTCTCCATGGAAAGAGCTTATGAGCTTGGTACATGGGCAATCATTCCCGTTTCCTTCACTCGCGGTAGGGATACTAACCGCATGCGCATGTGAGACGGAGGTAGCTCGCTAGAGGTTGGCTGCCACGAGGGCTGGGCGGGTTTTGCGGGCCCAGACCAGGGTTAAGATAAAGTTGTTCCTTGACATTTGTAGGAGTCAGTTTATTGCATTATAATTTACGATGTAATACACGTTACAGCAACGTATATTTCTTCTTAAAAACTATTGGATACCGCAATTGGTCTTAGGCACACAAAGAGCATTACAGAGGGAATTTGCTGTTCGCAATCATCCAGACAGGGACACAAAACTGCAAATGGTACACACCTTGGAAACCACAGGACATCATGTGAGTGAAACTGGCAAGAATCTGGCTGATGCAAAGTTGCTTTGAAGACCGCATAACTTCCAACAAGAATTTGTGGCCGCCAATATCACCGGACTTGACCACACCAGACTTCTTCCTGTGAGGTTATCTAAAGGGAAGAGTGTGCAATGCACGACCTCGGACTTTGGATCATCTGATGGACGATTTTACATACACATCAACAGTATTGACAACGCAATGCTCCAGCAAACTGCCAAATCGACTTGTTCAGCAGTGCCTGGAGGCGGACGGAGGACATTTTCAACAAATCCTTTAACGAGCATTTAATCTCCCAGATATTCTGTTCGTGTAGAACACAACAAGTTATTTGTATTTTCTTCTTGAAATAATCATAAAATGAAAATTACGAGGTTTATATTAGTCACACTATATAACGAGAGAGTGTAGTAATAGAAGGTGTTTAATAAAGCTTTTAATATATAATTTGACTTAAGTTTTGTTCAACATCCTCTAACCGTTTCTATTGTATCTAAAATTTATTTAAAATTGCAAACAGAAGTTAATAAAAATGTGAAATAAAATTAACATGTAAGTCCAGAGTTTTTAATTAAGTAATAATATAGGCTGAAATTATTTTAGGCGGAATCACAGGGTGAAAATAATAAAAATAGAGAAAAAGTAGACTAAATATCATAATATTATATTTACAATGAAGAAATTTTTAAAAAAAAGTATTTTATAACAGGTTGTTAGAAAAACATCAGTAACTGTACACTTTTGCCCCGATACCCAACTGACTGTACACATTATACACGGCTACACATCCAGACACTTTATTGTGTTTCTGGTTCAGAAATGGGAACAATCATTTAGTAACAATAAAACGATCAATAAAATCAATTGTGTAAACGCTTCACACTTACACAGCCTTTGCTCTGCAGTGGCTGAAGTTACGTCAGAGTTTCATCGCTGATTAAATACAAACAACTTTTGGATAGCATTGCCATGACGTCATTGCATAAAACTAAGTAAACAAGCTTATTAAGGCTTAGCCAAGTTTGCACCGCCGCTCCGTTTCTATTTGCCCATCTGCGTTCGACAAGGCGAATAATGTACAAAGTTAAATCCCTTTGCCAGTCGCGTTGATCCGTGTTTCTTTGCGAGAAACTTAGCTAAGTACATTGCAAACCAACCCTACCATATTATTTAATTTTTGTTTATAAAATGATATCAAGTAGGCTCAACCTCTCCGTTATAAAATCGTTATAGTGTGACGAAAACGTTATTAGTAAATTGTTTTTAGACGTTACAATAGTTAAAACATAATTCTGTATAAATTCAAATTATTCAGTGTCTTTGCAATTTAATTACTTTATATATATATATATATATATATAAATATACAACTTTGCAAGACTGTTTTCTTGTATTCACTTATCTACATGATATTAATGCGAGTTAACTTTCAAAGACAGATAGTATCTCCATTGTCGAGCATCAACTCTTTCGAGTATCTTTACTTTTCCTTTGGTGATATTCGTTTTTGTAAGGTTTATAATGGTGGGGTGGAATTGATGGGTCGTTGTGTTATTGTCTATGTTATTTTGTTTTTCTATTAGTGCGTTAAGTTTAGATTCTACTTTTTGTTTTTAAATTGAAATACATTTCTTGCATTTGTCTTGAATTTTGATATATTTATAATGCCATTGGTTTTGTTTAAGTATATTAGCTAATTTTAAGTGGGTTTTAAAGAGTGCATTAGCATTACTTAATTTGTTTTTCTTTGTGTATAGAAATTTAATTTCGTTTTTTATCCATAATGTTTCTGCTTGTTTAACAGTTTTTTGCAGAGCTGATTTGGTTTTTTATTAATATTTTAGCATATTTTAGTGTTGTTTAGTTTGTTGTGCATTGTTTATTAAAATATATGTTGTGGGTAACATGATTTGTCTCCTGAGTTTTTCAAGTTTGTTTAATAGTTTGGTTGCTTGTTTACCTTGTGGGGCGATATCCATATTTTTAACTTTACAACACTATTTTCTTGTATTCACTTATCACTCAGTTGATGCTCGACAATGGAGATACTATCAATCTTTGAAAGTTAACTTGCATAAATACTAAGTAAGATTCTTGTTTAAGTACATATAGGGAAATTGATATATATATATATATATATATATATATATATATATATAAAACACAACACTGTTTTTTGTATTTATTAATTACTTATACTATATTGTACCTAAACAAGAATCTTTCTTGATACGTATTCGAATTAACATTTTTTTAGAATGTGTTGATCACTAACCATACTAATATACTAATATGTTTTTCCAAAAAAGGACTTAAAAACAAAAACCATTTACAAACCTTGTTATTTTCTATATCTCTAGCTCTGATTATCTTATCCGCGAATAATAATGTGTCTATTTATCAAATACATCGGTTTGAATTATTAAAAACCGTTGTGTGCGAGGAAAGGATAAAGCTTGAACCATCTATTTGCTACCTATGACCTTGGGAGTTGAGCCATTTGGTGACTCGCTGGCCAGTAGAGATGGGCCTACTTGGAGATGGAACTGTCGTAATCCTGGGCCCGGTCCAGGGCTGTGTTATCTTGAACTTACCTACTTCTTGCTGCGGCCTGGGTTATGTGCCTACGATGGTCCAATGTCCATAATAAGTTGCTGCAGCCAAGGTCCAAAACTGTTTATTGATTAATATTAATCTCATGTTCTGGCTTCCCAATGCAGACAGCAGAGCTACTCTTGATGGAATTGGTGAGGAGCATCGCAGAGGATATGCTCCAAGGTCTCCTCTTCTGTTCTACAGTTGGGGTAGAGAGGAGATTCACTTAAATTAAATTTGAAAAGGTAGGTATCAGTCACAGTATGTCCGATCATTGCTCGTGCTGCAAAGGCGGGTGAGAATCTGGTAACTGATACATCTCTAGGTCATTTGGTTCTTTTCGTATAACATAGAGGTCTCTCCTTTGGTTCCCTCTCTCCAACGGTGGATCCATTTCCCTCTGACTGATGCTTTTCCAGCACTCAGACATTTCTTCAGGGAGTACTGTGGTAAGAAAACCGGGCCCAGTTCTGCTGCTCGCTTGGCTATTGTATCCGCTTTTCCGTTGTCGTCGATGTTGCAGTGTGAAAGGATTCACTGGAACTGAATTTATTTCTCTTCTTTGCTGAGAGTTTTGAGCAAAGTTTGCTATTTCTTTTAATCTGAACGAGTAGCTTCCTGGTTCTTGTTTTTCTATCATGTACAAGGCGCTCTTGGGGTCAGTGAGTATACAGAATTTCGCTGCCTGATATTGAAGACAGGTTACCAAGGCTGCATTTATTGCCAGCAGATCTGCACCGACACTATAGTTCGTATTTGCTGTTATATAACATTCGTCTATGGTGAAGTGGTTATAGCAGCCCCCTCATGACGTATATAGGACTAGGTCTACTGACCCATCGGTGTAGGTTTGAATGGAGTCCGAGTACAGATTCTGAATCATTCCCAGTGACTCCTGCCTAAATGCTTTTTGGGGATCTTCTTTAGTTAGGTGAGAAGGCAGGTTTAGAGTTACCATCATTTTAATTTGCTTTCACGGGGATTCATGGCTGCAGACCGATAATCCTGAAAGTGTTTTCATGACTTTCCCACCACACAAATGACACTCGATTAGGCAGCACATGGGTACTCTAAAATCTGGGGGCAAGTTATGGTTATTCCTTCGAGACAAAAATTCCTACCTTTTTCCCGCCGAGAGTTCCCTCACTCTAGCTTGTTTGGTGTTCTTCTTTATTAGAAACTCAGATGCTCAGATGGAAGGTTTTTCCCTGCATGACTTGTTGCTCAGCTTTTCCATTTCCAATATCACGTAAATGCAAATGTAAAACTCCATAGTTGTGTCTAATAATATACAAGCTTGATACATTTTCTAATAAAAAGAAATATTGTTAACAATTTTTGTTTTACACTTTATTCTACTTTGAGTAAACCCAATATTTAGAAAGGTAATAATATTACGTAGGAATGCACACAATACAAAAACGATAAATATTTATTATGCGGAATAAACTTAGCACACAATACAAACAGCACAAAAGTCAATTTGGAGCAATAAATATTTTATATACCGCGTGAAGTGCCAAGTCCAAACATATATCCTCCGTGATCACCCCTTTTCTATATTGATTCAAAGACAAAATATATGATAAATATATTTTTTGTATAATATTTCATTCTTGTTTTTCCTGGCGCAGAATTCGTATATCATGTAGGTGCATTAAAAACATTTGGAACTAAAATTATTTGAGATTAAAAAATTTAATTCAAGTGTAAATTACTGGAGATAGACTTAGTTGATTTTGATTAAAGTAGGGTATTTTTTGAAAATATTGATAAAATTAGCTAAAACTCTTTCGCTATTTTAATTTCTAATTTGCCCCTCATGTTAGAAAACAATTAGAGTAAATCTATGTAATGTAAAATTATTATATTAACGCACTTATTACATTATTATGTTTTATAGATATAAAAGTTATGGGAATAAATAAGTTTTGTGTACGTTATACTATTGTTTTATACAATGTTTAATTTGATTTCAAGAGTTACTGAAGGTTAACGAGTTTGCAACAAAGGGATTCGTTCCCAGCAATTCCGGTTCAACTCTCTATATCCTGTAAGGCTTCATTACAAATACTATCAAGGGTACTTTTGCCGCTAAACTATATAAAGAAGATTGCAACCATAACACAATCTGCACTTCTATCAAGTTGCCAGACGTAAACTGCACCGGAGAGATGTGTTACAAATCCTGAAATCGTGTAACTGACTTGGGAACAATAACATAGAGAAATCTGTTTTTATTGCAACCATAAGGTAGAAACCTGCTTGAAATTCTGGGAATTCTCCACAAAATATTATTTTTTATTACTATCTTATCTGAAATTTCACTTCTATTAGGAAATACTCATTCAATGTATTAAACATGTGATTGTGAAAAGTATATCTCTCTCTTACTTAACTCAAGCTATATACAGCATTCTGTTATTCCAAACATACAAGTAATTCCCGCTTTATTAATGTGTTCACTCAGACGCGTTTCAATGACAAAGTCATCATTATGAACGAGTATTGTGAGTTGGCTACTTAAATCTCACAGGGGTTTGTAGTACCCACACATGATGATGACTTTATCAATGAAACGCGTCTGAGTAAATAGATTATTAATTTATAAATTTTGTGTACGTCTTGTATTTATTATAACACAAACTCATAAAGTAGGCTCAATGAATAGTTAGTATATACACATCTAATTAAGTTTATAGTATGAGGCTAGGTTGACATGAGGCATGAATGAAACCAAGTCACTACATGGGGTTCCTAGAATGTAAAATACCGCCCTTATTAAAGCAAGAGAGAAGGGGTTCCCTGGGAAAGAGTTATGGCGCTTTTTATTCAACATTTTCACAAAGGACGGAAGAATGGCTGTCTACAGCTTAGAACTTTATTAATCAAATTCCACCGATAATCCCTCGCTTTTACATTCCGGCCATGTTGGGAATTCTTTGATATATTTTAATTTAAATTTAGATAATGCAATCCTTTATACGTTTTTATACTAACTCACTTTGAATATATGTGAATAAACAAATTTAAATGTGGCTTTAACCGTGTCAGAATAGGTTTCGAAAGTATTGCCCAAATGCTATTGTAATGTATTTGTTAGAAAAAGTGAGAAAAAACAAAACATTCTCCATATGCCGAAAATCCTTTTTGGCACACTTACATTAGAGAAATATTCAAATACAAAACCTATTAGACATTCAATACTTATTTGATTATTTCCAAGTATGAAATTTGATCCAAATTTTAAAGTCAACTTATATTTCAAGCATTTCTCTACACATGACTCTCTTCTGTATCATGTTTGTGCACAATATCTGTATGAGTGTTTGCGTGAGCGTGTGTGCCTGTGTATGTGTATTTAGTTTTTTTTCAAATCGCAGATCTTTATTATTGTTTGAACTTTGTAATTATTGAGTCAATGCTGTAACTTATTTATTTCTATCGACGGAAACAATGTTTTCTTGCGTTTTTCAAAATGCTAGAAATTTTTAAAATCTCTTTCTTAAACTGATCGAATTACGTATGCAATCAAAACAATTCGATCACGATTTACTTTTTTTTAGACATCGCTGCTTGCTTAAGGTCGGTGAAAGTGGTTTTTGAACAAGTTCGAAGAAATAATACCATAATGCACGAAAACAAATTACATCATAATATTTGAATAAAATTATACCATAGTATACGAAAACCATAGGACGAAACCATCCTCCACAGAAAGGAAGAAAGCATCCTCCACAGAAAGGACGTAACCATCCTACACAGAAAGGACGAAAGAATCCTCCGCAGGAAGGACGTAACCTTCCTCCACAGAAAGGACATAACCATCCTCCATAAAATGGAAAGTTAATACTACTATAGACAAGAGCTTTATTAATAGGCTATATTTAAAATAAATTATATAGTATATATAAATTTATATTATATTTTAAATTATGTATATATAATAAGTAAATAGGTCTGAAATTTATTTAAAGTTAGATGTATTAAATGGCGCACGACGTGAAGGTATTTACAGCGGCGTAAGGAGAGTAACGGCATTATGAGTAGGTTTTATTTTCAAATAACAAACTTTGGATAGATACTGAGTTTTTATTGCAAAACAAAAGAAACATGAGAAGGCTGTAAAGTTCCTTTACGACGGTGAATTGTCGAAGGAAATAATAATATTTTTCTTCAACATAATTGCATTTATACTGTACTGAGGAAAACAAACTACGTCGAAGAATTGCAAGTAAAACTATTCAGTGGAAACAGGTATTTATGAAATATTTTTATAGTTTTATCGCTTCGTAAACGTTTATTACGAGACTTTAACGCTCCTGAGGCTATTTAATGATTGACAAACCAAAAGATAATTATCTCGTCTCCGCTTTGTCCCACCAACAAGCGCTTCGTACCGTTATATTAAGGACTTGTGTTGTATGTTCAAACGTCAAACTAATGTGAGCATATGGTAATTGGCAAATGGGAGACCAAAGGGTAGAATCGCAATACCACTGTGTACACAAACACAGTAGAGTCTCGAAAATCCGAGTCCCGATTTTCCGAGGTTCCTTTAAATTTGAGCCTAAAGTATTTAGGCCTATTTTATAAATTAAAATTAATAACTGTTAGAAAAAGCACCGCCCCATCCCAAAGGAGATTAAGTCTGCTTTGATGATATGCTCTTAAGTTTGCTTTATTTCTTCCAGCAAATGTTACGAGCCTGATCTGTATGAAAAAAATACAGACTTTACCTTCTACAATCTCTCTTGGACGCGACTGAAGGGGAAGGAGCATCGTAGGCTTTCTGAAATAAATATACTTAACGAAGTTGTGTACTGTATAGGGGAATCATGTAACGAAATAAAGAAGAAACATCAAGTAAGTCATGAAATAAAATCCTGAGTCATAATAAAACTAATGATTGTGTCATTGATCCACAAGAAGAAACAGATTTAACATCTCTTGTCAAGAAACTTCCAGGTTTTGTCGACAATACGGACGTGCGTCAATGGATGAGTAAGGCAGAACGTAAGTAACAATAACACACGTTATGTCTATTGCAATACAAGGAATTATTGAAGGCAGTGATACGAGAATAAAGATGAAGGTTCGACCGAGATAGAACAAGAAGGGAAAATAAGTCACGGTGATGGAGGGGCCGGCTTGGAAACTGGACTAAGCTATATTGAACAACAGATGTGCTTCTGCTAAGACTTCTACGCGATACCGGAGCACGAAAACTATCTGATAAGACACTATAATTGTTGCCAAAAATGTAGCAACCGTGAAGAGCAATGTGTTCCAAAGCAACATTAGTTTATGTAAGTACTCTGACCAAAACGTACGTTCTATAAACGTTCTTCGTCTATTCTTATTTATAGCATAAGGGTTCATTAGAACTCTGTTTTTTCTTACGTGCAGGAACGTATTTCCGTGTAATCCGAGTTGTTGTGAATCCAAGGGAGTCTCGATCCTATCTATCGGGAATTATCGAGACTACTGTATCGTACATAAATTATGGACATTTTCTTCTTATATCTGGGTTTAATAGCAAAAATACACATTTTATAAGAAGAATATATATTTCATACTAAAAACCTCCAAATTTTTCGCCTGTATTTATTGTCATAATTCTCAAGTTTAGTTAAACTAAGTTAGTAATATGTTTTTAATTTTCCGCAATAGTTTAGCATGTGGCATAAATACTTGTATTATATACCTAAAATAAAATCGGCTTAGTTTTATAGGATTTTTTTAAAATATGTCACTAAACAGCGTTAGTTAGGGATCCGTGTTTAGATTCTAGTAACCAATCAGGGCCCTGTATTTTGAATGTGTAGGGCGGGGACTCTGATAAGCAACCGAGAGATATCTTGTGCCTCGATCTGCTCTGATGTAGCCTTGAGCGAAGACAAACAACTGGGTTGTAAACTTAGTGTTAGACAGTTTATTTAACTTATAAAAGAAGTAATACACAAAATTAATCAATAAAATGTGGCAAGGTTTTGTAAAGTTTAAGAGTAGCTTGTATTTATAGTTTTTAAAATTTACCTATGTTACAAGAGTAAGGCCGAATAATGATTCAAACGTTGAAATAGGCCTAATAAGATCAGGTGGTTTCATGAAGTCACTTTAGTTTCAAAATTTAGTTCATTTATATCTTTAAAAAAAATCGGTAAATTTACGAGTGTAACCACTTTGCATATGGTTAATATTTTCTAATAAATAATTTGTAAAGATCTAAACATTTAAATTGTAAAAGACCTAAAGCTTTTTTCAAGTTAAATTATTATTGTTCAATAGTTATTTAAAGTGTACGTTGGTGTGTGTGTGTGTGTGTGTGTATATATATATATATATATATATATGTATATATATATATATATATATATATATATATATACATTATTATAAATATGTATATATTATTTATCCACTCAAGTTAATTTTTTTTTTAACTTGTAGATGATGCTTGATGTAAATACAGTTCCTTCAAATAATAATTCATGAATTAAACTTATTAAATAAATATCTTAACATTTTAATTAAAGGGAAAAGATATGCAATATAGTTAATTCGCCCCATTTGACTTAAAATAACAGATAAATGATTTCACAAAAACAGCTGATTTTATGTTATGGTTTGTAGTAGAACAGCTGGTTTAACGCTAAGGTTATCTTTATATATATATTTCTTCTGTGAGTGTGTATGTCACTGAACTTCTCTTAAACGACTGGACCGATTTTGATGAAATTTTGTGTGTGTGTTCAAGGGGATCTGAGAATGGTTTAGATTTACAATTTTGTCCGCTGGACAATGTTTTTTTAATTAATTTTTAATTTATTAGTAGTTGTTGATTTTGGAATGTTTTACATTGGATCCGACAGACGGCGCTACCATCGCAGTGTCAAATATTAAATATTCAATTTTAATTTTAGTCTGTCCCGACAGTTAGCGCTGCGATCAAATTAAAAAAATGTTTTGTTATCATTGTGTTATTGTAGACCATGTGCTGGATCAAATATTAAATTAAAAGGTACTGAGTGTTTTGAGAAGAGTTTTGAAGTGTGCCTAAAAAACTATACATTTTGCGAATTTAGTGCAGAATCGAAGTGAGTATATTTCTTATAATTTTTTTTATCAAATTTACACGTGCGTTAGTTAATAACTAACCTAACCTACAAATTTATTTGTGTACTATCGGCGTCATTAATTTATGACTGTTTCGAGATTTAAGGGAAAATAAAATAGTATGCAAATAAAATTTAAATAATTGAATATAAATGAATATATATAAATAAAGTAAAAAAGCATAGAATGAAATATTCGATATTTTGAAATCTGTGTCTATAAAAAATCCATCCAAATAAAACTCAGTGTTAATAAAGAGGCAAATATAAAACGTGAATAAATAAAAATCCATAAAATGAAATTCTATATAGGTTATCTACATAATTATACTTTTATTTATTGTTATTTACATAATTGTTTTACATAATTGTTTATTTATTTATTTATTTAATTTTCATCTTTAATAAATCACTCATTTTCGTTATGTATTATTTTACAGTATTTTCCTTATACAGAAAAATGCCACGTCTTCGTGGAAGAGCAAAAAACATTGGTCGGCGTACTCGGAACGCCCAATTAGTCCATGATCGTCGGTTAAATAGATCAATTGAAGAACACTCAACGGATAATGCAAATTTAAGAGATCAAGTTGCATGTTCACGAGCAAATGAGAATTCAGAGCAACGCGTTCAACGTCTTCATGCTAATGCATTGAGACAACGAGAGGCACGTCAACGAGCTACCGACGCACATAGAGACCATCACCATCAACAAGTGCAACATAATCGAGCATTGTCACGAACATCATTTAATCGTCTCGCGTTCGAATATGTTCCTGAAATAGAGTATTCGTCACATGCACTAATCACGATAGGTAGTATGGACAAAGAGTGTCAATATTGTCATGCTTTCAAGTATAAAGGTGAATCAACTGGTTTATGTTGCGCATCTGGAAAAATTTCACTGCCATCGCTAAATCCACCACCGGAACCTTTAAAAACACTTTTAGCCGGAACCACATCTCAATCGAAATTGTTTTTGCGAAAAATTCGTAAATTCAATTCATGCTTCCAAATGACATCATTTGGAGCAACAAAAATTGTTCATAATGAAGATGGTCGTAATTTTGAATCTACATTCAAGATTCAAGGTCAGGTGTACCACCAAATTGGTTCATTGCTTCCAATGCCTGATGCCGATCCAAAATTTCTACAAATTTATTTTATGGGCGATGAGGAGCAACAATCACATACACGCTGCCTTTACAACCATATAGAGCGGATGGAAGAACGAGAAATTGTGGATAATTTGCAAACGTTTTTGCAAAACAATAACCAATTGATACGATTGTTTAAGACTCTTTCTAACAGACTGCAAAACGACAACTACGTCATTGTCATTAAAGCAGACAAAGTGCCCTATGGAGAGCACGTTGATATTTTGGGAAGGAGAAGATGGATATCATATCAATATTAAACAAAGAAATCCAACTACAGGTAAACTTATAAATTATCTTAAAATTATTTTATTTTAATCAATAATTTCTGTTAATCTCATAATTATATTTATTTGCAGGTGAAGAACGGGAAGGTGAAGAACGGGACAAGAAAGTTAGTGCTATGAACTACTATGCATATCGACTAATGATTCGTGCCAATGAAGGTAATGGTATTCTCCGATGCAGACAGCTATTCCATCAGTACATTGTCGATATGTATGTAAAAATCGAAAGTGAGAGATTACGATACATAAAATTTAATCAAGCAAAACTTCGTGCTGAGGAGTACATTCATTTACGTGACGCCGTAATCGGCAACGTAGATGCATCGAATGACATCAACAATATTGGTACCGCATATATTCTCCCATCATCATACACTGGTAGCCCGCGTCATATGCAGGAATATATTCAAGATGCCATGACTTACGTACGTGCATACGGCCGACCTGATCTTTTTATCACATTTACGTGTAATCCAAACTGGGATGAAATCAAAAGTTTACTGTTGCCAGGTCAAACATCGATGCACCGTCATGATGTCACTGCACGTGTCTTTAAACAAAAATTAAAATCTTTGATGAATTTGATTACACATTACTCGGTATTTGGTGAAACGCGTTGTTGGCTTTACTCTGTTGAATGGCAAAAACGAGGTTTACCTCATGCGCATATTTTAATTTGGTTGGTGGATAAAATACGCGCAGAAGAAATTGACAAAATTATTTCAGCGGAAATTCCAGATCCGAATGTTGATCCAGAATTGTTTAACATTGTTACTACAAATATGATCCATGGTCCATGTGGCACTCTAAACATGATGTCGCCATGTATGGATAATGGAAAATGTACAAAACGTTTTCCAAAACCATGTGAAACTGATACTATCACCAATATGGACGGTTATCCATCTTATCGACGTAGAGACGTAGACAATGGTGGTCAATCATATGAATTGCGTCTGTCAAATGGTGTGAGAGTAGATATTGATAATCGCTGGGTAGTTCCATATTCGCCATTGCTGTGCAAAACCTACAAAGCGCACATAAACGTTGAACTATGCAGTTCGGTGAAGTCTATCAAATACATTTGTAAGTATGTTCACAAGGGTAGTGATAAAGCTATATTTGCTGTTCAAAATGTAAACGACAATGACGAAATAACACGTTATCAAATGGGCCGATACATAAGTAGCAACGAAGCTATTTGGCGCATTTTTACGTTCCCTATACATGAAAGGGATCCTGCTGTTATACATTTGGCTGTGCATCTTGAAAACGGACAGCGTGTTTACTTTACAGAAGAAACTGCACTACAACAGGCTTTGACGGCTCCAAAAACAACTCTTACTGAATTTTTTAAACTTTGTAGTCGACAAGATGCTGTTGGTCAATTCGCAAGGACGTTGATGTACACTGATGTCCCTAAATTTTTTACATGGAATAAACAATCAAAGAATTGGGAACCGCGGAAACGAGGCATTCCAGTCCCAGGATTCGCTGATATATTTATGACAAATACTTTAGGTCGATTATATACAGTTCATCCTAAGCAACGCGAATGTTTTTTTTGCGTTTATTACTGGTTAACGTCCCTGGACCGACGTGCTTCCAATATTTGCGAAAAGTCGATGGTACTTCATACGACTCTTTCTTCGATGCGTGTCGTGAGTTACATTTATTGGAGGATGGTAACCATTGGGATCTCACACTTGCAGATGCAGCACTGAGCTCATCTCCACAACAAATTCGTCAATTATTTTCAATAATATTGACAACGTGTTTTCCGTCTGATGCATCTGCTCTGTGGAACAAATATAAAGACTCAATGAGTGAGGATATTTTGCATCGGACTAGAATTACTAATCAAAATCTTAATATTGAATTCTCCGCCGAAATATACAACGAGTCATTAATAATGATTGAGGATATTTGTATTCTTATTTCAAACATGCCGCTCATCCATTTTGGAATGCCAGCGCCAAATCGCCCAGCAGTAGACATCATCAACAGCGATGTTCAACGTGAACACCAGTTCGATAAGACTTCTTTGGCTACTTTTGTTGCGGAAAATGAACAATTGCTTACTACTGAACAACGAAATGTATATGATCAAATTAACGTTTCAATTGCAGCACAACAAGGTGGATTCTTTTTTTTAGACGCTCCAGGTGGCACTGGTAAAACATTTCTTATCGCACTGATACTTGCGCGGATTCGATCTCAAAATCATATTGCATTGGCCATTGCTTCATCAGGCATTGCAGCAACGTTACTTGATGGTGGACGGACTGCGCATTCAGCACTTAAATTACCTTTGAACGTTCATACAAATCCCGAAGCAATGTGTAACATAAAGAAGCATTCGGGCATGGCTGAAGTTTTGAGAAAATGTAAAATTATTATCTGGGATGAATGTACAATGGCCCACAAGCATTCGCTTGAAGCTCTCGACAGGTCCCTGAAAGATATCAAAAATAATGCTCGGCTTTTCGGTGGTGCTCTACTGCTGCTATCTGGTGATTTCAGACAAACATTACCAGTCATTCCACGCGCGACATATGCAGACGAAATAAACGCATGTTTGAAAGAATCTTATCTATGGCCAAGTGTCACTAAATTATGCCTTACTATTAATATGCGCGTTCGACTTCAAAATGATCCATTAGCGTCAGGATTCTCTGAACAATTGTTAGACATTGGCAACGGTAAAATTCAATTGTATGAAGATACACAATATATTCGACTTCCAGAGAATTTTTGCAACATGGTGGCTACCAAAGATGAGTTAATAACAAGTATCTTTCCAGATTTAAGACATAATTATACTAATCATGAATGGCTGCGAGAACGAGCTATTTTAGCCGCAAAAAATTTAGATGTTGACACCATCAATTTTAAAATACAATAGTCATTGCCTGGTGATGAAATTACATTTAAATCGATTGACACTGTTGTTAATCCTGACGAAGTTGTCAACTATCCTGTAGAGTTTCTAAATTCACTAGATTTACCTGGAATGCCACCACATAATTTGCGACTGAAAATTGGCTCACCTATAATTTTGCTTCGAAATTTAAATGCCCCAAAATTGTGTAATGGCACGCGATTAGTTGTAAAAAAAATCATGGGCAACATCCTTGTAAACAATATTTTGAGTGGAAAATTTCAAGGTGAAGCTGTACTTTTACCACGGATCCCAATGATTCCTTCAGATTCGCCTATACCATTCAAACGTTTACAATTTCCAATCCGCTTGGCATATGCTATGACTATAAATAAGTCATTATATGTTGCGTGTTCCAGAGTTGGAAAACCATCGAATTTATTTATTTATACAACTCAGGGTTTAACCAAAAATATTGTACATCCAATGGCATTACGATAAATTAAGTTTTTGTAAATAATAAAATATATTTTTTAAATAAAAAAGTTTGAGTATAAGCTTTTTTACCTTTAATTAAAACAAGTTTAAGATTTCATTACACATACTCACACGCTATCGATTAGTCTAATTGTAATAAATTTACATGTAATGACGTTAGATATTGTCATAACATTTGAATAATAATTTTCATCAAAATGGTCCAGAATGTTTTACCTTATTAAAAAAAGTTTGAAATTTTCAAATTAAAGACGTGTAGACTTTCTATCTATCTTTTCTATCTTATCTTATCCTAAGACATTTCATTCAAAATGTTTGTTGCCAAGCAACACTCAACAATTAAAAATTATTTTCCAACACATTTCAAACAATATACAAAAAACATTTTACATCCGAATGGACTTCAATAAGTAGTATTCAATCAAGAGATTTTATTGCCACGCTTTTCTCGATGGACTACTATAAGTTCAGATATTATTATGTTAATAAAATACTGATTTAAGTTTAGTTAATGTTAACACAACATTAATTGACTTTTAGGCGATACGAAGTTCGGCGGGTCAGCTAGTGTTACTATATTTATATTAACCGTAATTATTTATTAAAAAAGTAACTGAAATATGATACTATTTATTAGGAATATACTGTGGTTGAATTTAATAATAAATACATAAAAACCTCTTAACCACAAACCTTCTTTATTTTACCCTTATGTATATTTCAGTTACCAAGTAACCATTATCAGAGGTTACTTAGTAACTGAAATGTACATAAGGGTAAAATAAAGAAAGGTTGTAGTTATGAGGTTTTTATGTATTTATTATTAAATGAAATACAATTTTTCTTTTTTGATCAATGTAGGAATTGACCTTTAAAAAGTTTTTTTCTACTTCTTTATCACTATTTTTCCGTAGTTTAACACCTTTAACTCTACTGGAAATACTACTAAATACAAATTTGTTACGTTATAGTGACACAAGTGGCTACAACGTTTAGCATTATCTTCCAATATAAGTAAATTATTGCTATTAAGGGAGTTGATTTTATTCGTAATATTAACGGTTTTAAAGATCCTAATTTCTATTAATTCAAACTTTGCTTTAATAGTTATTAGAAATACATTTTCCGTTAGAGAAGTTTATTTAAAAGACACTTTTAGAAATAAAAATATAAACGTAACCAATAATAGCTCTAAAGTTACTATAGTTAGACACTTTGACTGCAGACAGGCGCAAGCGGGACAGCCAGCATTGATTTATGACAGACTCGGAGAGGGGTTCCAGAGCAGACAAGAGTCCCTAATGAATGATAATTACACTTCAGGTTGCGTAATTTGAGCACGTCATTAACTTTACTTAGTTACGATGCGATGAATACGAGAGGGCGGAGGAAGAAAGGGGAACTCATTTACTTGGAAAATACTACCTGTTCAAATCCAGACGAAAATCGTTTCTTCGGAGTCAGTAAAACTACTTAATGCTAAAACAGTGCCTACCAAACTGCAAAGATTCTTAATTTTGCCTTATCGAGTGCAACTCCCCCTTCCCCAATCACGACTATTTATTCTGAGAAGAGTGTTTGAAACGCGTCAACAATGGAGGCGTTCTCTTGTTTAGGATCGCAGAAACGTTCCTCTAAACAAGGAAAGCCGACAGTTAGTCCAAAATAAAAACAAGTGCTCTCTGTGGCTTCGCCGCATCCACGAGGTAGCCCTGAATCAGACCCCCAGAATCACCTTAACCTTATTTTGTTTTTCTTCTTCTTAGTGTTGCGTGTCCTATCGAACGTTGAAGCCATTAGTGCTATTTGAACTTTGCACATTGCTCTTTCAAAAAAGTGTCCTTGTGCTGGCTCCATACCAATTCAGTTTTTAATGGACTGCAGAAGAACTCCCTCACCAAAGCCTCACTAACAAGGTATTTGTAAGGTAGTGCCTCTCCTTGTACTATACTATAAGGTTAACCTAGCGCACATGGTCTCTATATGATCTAACGCGGGATTTTTCCGGGCACGGTTTCTTTCATTGCAAGGTTTATTTACCTCGCCCTTATGCGACACAAAGCTTGGTACGTGAACAATCGTCCTAAATCCTTCATTCGCGTTGGTGACTCTAACCTCATGGACATGTTAGACGGATGTCTATAGGATTAATGTCACGAGAGCTGGGCGGGTTCTGGAGGCCCAGACTGGGGGGCAAAGAAAACAAATCTAAGAATCTGATACTGGCAGTTACTTATTTAGAGGGGTTTTGGCACTTATTCACTGCGTAATACAATAAAAGCTCTTCTGCGGAAAGTTCTATTAACAGGGACATTTTCAAAACAAACTAGTACAGTACCTTTGTTGTTACAAGATGTGACTCAACAGAACCACAGTACGAAACAGGTGTCAACTAACCTCCCTAACCGAGGAAAAGTTCAAGTAAAAGTAAATGTATGAGAGAGCAATGCTTCAGCCGATTTTACAACACTGCTAACGTCTGTTGAAGGTGAGAAATGCTACACGGCTCGGGAAGTTTTGCAGCTGCATATTTGCTTCATTCAAAATTTGTTGAAATCTGTCACCGTTTATCATCAGGCTGTCAGACATCCATGATTATTTTAAAAATTATCAAAACATTATAAAATCATGAACTTTGTATAGTTAAGGAAGGTGTACTGGTGCAAAACTGTATGAAGAGACTGTGGCGTAAAGTTTATTTTTAAATAAATAAAGCCTCTAAACCGCAAATAACTTTTATTTAAACCTTATGTACATTTCAATTGCACAGCAATCAACTTCAGAGGTATTTAAAAATACAAAAGTTGTACCTCTGAAGATGATTGCTGTGCAATTGAAATGTGCATAAGGTTTAAATAAAAGTTATTTGTGGTTTAGAGGTTTTAATTATTTAAAAATGTACTGGTGCATGTTTTATTTTAACATTGTATGAACAAAAAAAGTTGTTTATCAATAAACTTGTTTTCTCTCTGCAAGTTTTTTCTTATACATTTTGTGTGGGTGAGCAAGTGTTTTTATTAATACGTACTAAAATACAGTAATGGTATACAAACAAATATGGAAGGTAACAGCACATCCATTTTTCTTGTCAGACGCCATAACGTTATGCACAGTACTTGCAGTATATAGGCTGTATAGGTTAGGTTCTATTATTAGGAAACTTTGGATAGCTGGTAACATGATGACCTAGAAGGTGCCGGGCATTTACTGTGGTAGCGTCTGTTACAATGTCCATTAATATATCTAAAAATACTAATACAGCGTCAGGATGAGCTGCCATTTATTTCTTCTGGGTAACTCAGGAAGTTACTCCATCAAGCCCGCTTAAGTCGTTGTTTCAACATCGACAATGTAACTCGGAATCGGGTGTTGAAGGTCTTACCAGAATATTAAATAACTACCCTTAGAACAGGGTTGTCCCACTAGGATTTCTTAGAACCAGATGTTTGCTTCTAGTTTACCTCAGGGCCGCAAGTACAAGTGACGTTAAATAACTTACAATCGCTAAGTGATTTTAACATATGTTTGTTACATCGCTAAAGTAAATCGACTGTTTTGCATATAAAAATGTAGGGAAATATATTTTACTTAACTCTAGGAACACCTGATTTTAATTATATTGTGAAACCGTGGGCGATGTCTTTCACATTTAATATGGCATCTATGTTAGCGGGGTTAACCTAAATCTGTACTTGTGTATTTTGAACTGGAATTTACTGAATGTGGAATCACATACATATTTAGATAAAAAAGCACAAACTATTTTCTGACTGCAGTTAGTTGAGTTACGAAATTTGTCCTTTTCCACTGTTTTCCAAAACGTATAATATCATTGTTCTTTTTCTCAAAAAAAAAAACCATTGCCGCCTAACTGCTGTTTTGATTCGTAACAGTCTAAAGGCCGCAAAAATCGTTCTTAGGGCCGTGTAGTGAGGATGCCTGCCTTAGGTAAAACATGCTCAAGAATATTTAATGGCTAAAACAAGGTCAGGAGTTTTTCAATACGACCGCTTGGCGCGCTCATTCCCAGTATGAATCGAGTTATTTGTACCTAAAGCGCATTGAAAGTTTCAATTCCATTTCCCTTGATGGTTCTAAACCACAGACCATTCAACACTAAATAACATCAAACACCTAAAATGTTGCAACACATTCTTGGGGCGTAGATATTTAAATTAACTATCCAATACGACCTACAAACACTCA